>JAXCEF010000067.1:0-182287 GCA_037178605.1 Colletotrichum euphorbiae | reverse complement strand
GTAGATGGGAAGTAGTTTGAAGGGGTAGATAGCGGAGAGAGTATTTAAAGGGGGGGGGGGGGGGCTGTTGTTGTTGTTGTTGTCAAATAGGCCAAAAAGATATAGTCCAAAGAGATAGCTAAAAGAGGGCTCAAAAAGAGCCTTTTGCGCGTGTTAAAATAAATAAACCTAATAGAGCAAAACGAGGGGGGGGTTGTGGTTAAATAGCTTAAAAGAGGGCTCAAATGAGGCCTTTTGAGCGTGGCAAAACAAATAAATTAAATAAATCTAATATAAAGCTGAAATAATTTGTTTTATGCGGGCGGTTGGGGCTCACTGCGGTTTTGGAAGGCGCGTTTATAGCAGCAAATTGGCGTAGCTGCTGCGATTTTGATGTGGTTGATATAGTTGCTGAAATAGCGGGCGAATAGCTGAAATAGCGGACGGGTGGCAACGTTGAAAATCTCTCTTTGCGGGCTCGGGGCTTACTGCTTGTTATTGTATCTAGAGGCTTTGAAGAGGTTGATTTTGATAGCAAAAGAAGAGTGAAGAAGGGAGGTTTTTGAGGTAGGTAGTAGAGGTAGTCAAGGTGGGAAGGTTAGCGAAGTAGTGGGTGGCGCTAAAAGAGGGCAAAAGAGGTCGTAGTACGCTAGAAAAGGTCGAAATATACTAAATCAACGCGGTTAGTTGAAAAAGATTGTGTTATTTTGGTGTTTTAGCGTTTTTGGCGGAGGAGTTAGTTGTGGGAGGAGTTGTTTGTAGGTGGTTTTTGAGAGTCCCAAAAGAGGGCAAAAGAAGGTAACTACCTGAAGAAAGCAAAAGAGGGTTTGAAAAATAGGCGATAACTTTGCCAGCGCAACGAGGTTATTACGAGAGGTTAAAAGTGCTAAATAGCGTGTGGGATAGTCCGTAGCTATTGTTAAAATAGTGGGGGATCTAAAACTTCGCCCACGACGATTTTGATAATAACTTCAGAGATTTAAAAATAAAAGTGAAGTGAATCTGAATCTCTGTTAGCACGATATTTGACGACGGGATATGGGAGTGCTCTAAAGCTCCAGATAGCGCTCTATCTAATGAGGGTCAAATAGAGCGGAGGCCGAACCATTAGCTACTAAATAAATCTATAGATTTTTGCTGTCCTTTTGATAGAGGGCCCAGTCGCATCGATTAATATAACGTCTCTTTAGTTGTTTTTATTAACCTTACTGATCTGCAGTTATAGTGGTTAAGTAGTATAAGCAGTAAAGCTAACTACTCCTGCGGTTTTGCAGTAACTTAAGTGGTATAATAGTAAAGTTAACTACTAATTAGTGTTAGTCTCATAAAGACTGGATCCAGAAGGTAGGGGGATATACGTAATATTCAAAATGTAGTAATATCTATAGAAAGAAGGTATCTAGAAGGGTGGCCAGCGAAAGGAGGAACGATATGGTAGACTGACGAGGTAGGTCACGTGACTGAGGTCACGTGACTACCATGTCAGGTGACTGAGGCCACATGACTACTATGGTTGAATCCCGTTCCTGCCCGCTAGGCCACGGGCCCGACACTTGGGTCGGGTCCGGATAGGCGAATATCCCAACAGTTATAATCTTATAGATACTTATATTATTTTCTCTAGAAAGCTCTTTAATATACTTTATATTTAACTTTCTTTGTTACGGCGCCGGTGACGTGCGTACTTAAGTGCAGCTGCATTTAGAACTCTCGTTCTGAAGTCCTGTACCTTTTGCGCAATGGCGCAGTTGGGACACGTCTGGAGGGCATGCTGTACTTTTTAGCCCTTTGAGGGGGGGGGGGGGGGGGGCGCACATGACACTTTATTAGCTTAAACCTTATAGTAAAAGTCACCTCAGTAATATTTAACTAGTAGAAAGCTTTAACAGTAATAAGCTTAGTCTTAGTAATACTAATATAAATTTAAAGCTTATAGCTATTAATTATTACTTAGTACTAATGTTTTTATTACTAACATAAAGATTATGTTAGTAAAGTAGGAGTCTTACTACTTTACTATTATTATTTACTTAGCTATAGAAAGTGGGGTTTTACTCTTATAATTATATATAATATTAACTTTCTTACTAATATCTAAGGCCTTTTTAAAGAGTTAATCTACTCTTATTATAGTAATACTAGTAAATATATAGCTAATACTCTTTCAATATTTTAGCTCTAATCTCTATATTATTAAAATTAGGTAGTAATATTTATTATATAGTAAAGATACCTATTTTTATATTAGGATAGCATAATTATAACAAGTATAATTAGAGAAAATAAGGCATATAGCTAGGTCTACCTCACGTAGGAAGTAATTTATACTGAAAAACACTAGTAATTTATAAGTAAGAATAAGTTATAGCGGTAGTAGGTTACTAATATATCGAATTAGGCCGGGAAATATAACAAATCAACTCTATTAATGTAATGCTATTCTCTATTTACTATAGCTAAGCATTTACTATAGTAATAGTTGTCTATAGTATAGAGGACTAGGTGAGCCCTAAACTTTCTTTCTGCCTCAATTTCCGCTCACACAAGTGCCAAAGTAATACATTTGTATAGGGTTGTTGTTTTGCGTGCTTTTGCTAAAAAGATCATGCTTTTTAATGTATTTGAAAAATCGCTAAAAGTAAAACTGAATCAATTAGCTTTATTTATTTAAGCTTAGAATACTAGAAAAATACATAATTCTAGCAAATAATAATTACTCTACTTAAGAAAGTTTCTTTTAAACTAAATCTTGTTTTTATATTTATTAGGTTTTTATTAAGAAATTAATTAATAATACTGGGAACATTTTAACTTTTAGTATTAAAGAATTATAGCTAATATTTTTAGTATTCTTAATACATAAACTACTACATTACAATTATATTTTAGATTATGCATAAATATATTTAATATCTATTATATAGAAGACTTTTAATAAGAATACTCCTAAGAAGCTCTACGTAATAAGAAGTAGGCCCTACTTAATTAGAAATAACCCTACGAAACTCAGCTAATTATAGTCCCTAGTAAGGCTTAAGCGAGATTAGATCGCTTTAGCTAATAAGATCACGCTTTTAATTACTTTAACAAAAAAAAACCCAGCAGGGATCAGTGATTGCGTGGCAACCCTGCAGTTGTGCTACTGCACAGCAGAAAGAAAATGTGCGGAAGAAAAAGAATGCAGGCGATCAAGTGTGCTGGGTCTTGTCACTCCTGAGTCCTGAGCGTGCCCCTGCGTCCGCTATGTCGGGCACGCCCCTGATCCTTGGCGCGACTCTACACTACCCTGTTTTCTTCTCTCCCATTCTCGTCTTTCGCCTCTGGTCAGACCCTTGTCTATCCTTCTGTGCGTTCCCTTCCCTGCCATGCCATCCCGTCCTTTCGCAAATCCAGGGGAGAGGGACACGGGCAAGTCTCAAGAGGGGCAAGGGAAGCCCTCGCGCGGCGCGTGTGTCGTCTTTGCCCTCTGAACCAGACCCTGACATGCAACATCCATGACTTGCGAGTCCTGAATATTGCTTAGAGATGACACACAGGATGAGAATCAACTGCCGCGGTATGTGTGTAAGATAGTGTCAATCTTTGGTTAGTCGTCCACGATACGGCTACCGCGAGCAAAATCGGACGCCTTTGCCGACCCAACCCTGTCGTGCCCTGTCGTGCACTGCGCTGCCATGCGTCGCCCTGCATGACCCGAGGCCGCGCCTCGTCTCGACTTGACTTGCGTGATGAAGTCTTTTCATCGCTTGCTTCACGCCTACCCCCCTCCTCCCGACATGCATCTTGCTGTGTGTTGTGCGCTTCGCGGTTCCGTCATGACGGCGCTGTAAAACATGCCCAGTTCCCAGTGAAGATGAGAAGTTATCAACGTGAACAGTGAACACCAGCAAAGACGCCCACATCAGCGGACCCGGGATCCAGAGAAGTGTGGAAAATGGTGTTTTAGTCGTCGTCGATGGGGGTCGTATCAGTTCACACACCTCTACACAATCAAAGTCCACACCCCCGAATCAGGTCTCCCAAATGGACCGCCTTCCTTGTCGTTCCTTGCCTTTAGTCCACGCTACCTTGCCAGCGGTCCCTCTGTGTGCGAGTGCGCCTGTGTCTTGCTTTGCTTCTACGACCCAAATGAGAGACCTCTCCATCTAGTACTTACATCACCAGCCTCTCCTGCTCATCTCCACGCTCTCTTCTCACCCTTTTTTCCCTCTCTCTATCTCTCCCCTGTGGTCTTTACTCACGAGAGTATCTTCTTTTCTTGTCCTTCCCTTCCTCAGCCCTTAGCGACAAGGCTCGGGCTCCCGTGTGACGTCGATTATCAGAGACGTCCCTTTTGGCTCCCACGCACTGCCGTCCTCTTCATCCCGTGCATTGACTGCACACCTTTCGACATTTCTTTTCCGCCCCGGCTTATCCCCTTTGGAAGTACCCATCGCCGGTTTCGATATATTTCCAAACAACAAACAAATCAACAACGACGTATTGTTTACTCGGTTTCTCTTAACTACTACTTGATCGCCGCCACTATCGACGATTCTTTGTATTTCTCGATTACGCGCAGACGTGCCACGCTCCCCCGCGATTCTCCGATATCTGACCTCGACTTTGGTGGGCATCGACTGGGTGATATTGGACTAGGTGGACGACACCCGCAGCGACTACGAATCGACGACTCTCCCTTACTATTTGGTCTTGGTGTATCAACAACTCACCCGTATCGGCAAACCCATCACAATGGCTGGTGGTGGCGGAAAACAAACGCCCGAGCAGCAACAGGCGGCCATCAACGCCGCTCTGGAGAACAAGGCTCTTTCCAATTACCTATACTACATCATCGCATGCGTCTCGGCGGCCGTCATCATCTGGCGCGTTTGGACCGCGATCGTCAAGTACGTCCGTCATGTCGCCTGTCTCAACAACGACAACCAACGGTACTTCGTTGAGACCGACTCCAAGTTTGCTTGGATCAAGCGCAATATCCTCTATGCCCCCATCTTCAGCAAGCGCCACAACCGCGAGATCCAAATGAGCAGTGCCATCAACGTTGGTACCTTGCCCAGCCGTCTCCAGCTCCTGTTCCTTGTCGGTTACTTTGGCACCAATGTGGCCTTTTGCGTCATCAACATTCCATTTGCTGGCTCATTCGCTGCTGCGGCTTCCCAGCTTCGCAACAGAACTGGCACTCTGGCTGTCGTCAACATGGTGAGATGCGAACTTCCGTCCCAAACAGGGTATTTGGGGAAATGACCCCCGCGCTCGCCGTTGGTGATTGCTTACGTGAAGGCAAACAATGTTTTTGTCCGATGAAGATATGCTGACTAAGTATAGATTCCTTTATTCTTGATGGCTGGACGCAACAACCCTCTGATCAAGATGCTTGGCATCTCATTCGACACTTTCAACCTATTGCACCGTTGGTTCGGTCGCGTTGTCATTCTTGAGGCTGTTGCTCACACCCTTGCTTGGTGGGCCAATAAGGCCAACACCGCAAGCTGGGAGGCAGGCTGGAAATCCATTACTGCGGCTCCTTTCTTGCTCTTCGGCTTTGTTGTGAGTTGAACTTTTCTAAATTGAATTGGCTTCGCATAATTACTGATGAAAACTGATAGGCAACCTGTGCCTTCGTTGCTCTCGGCATTCAGGCTTCAAGCCCCATTCGTCATGCCTTCTACGAGACCTTCAAGCTCCTTCATATCCTGCTGGCCATCGCGGCTGTTGTCGGTACTTGGTATCACCTGCAGATGGCGGCCCTTCCCCAGTTGAAGTACATGTGGCCCGTCATTATCTTCTGGGCCGGCGACCGCATTTGGCGTGCCGCCCGTGTCTTCTACGGCAACGTTGGACACGGAGGCAGCACCGCGCTCGTCGAGGCTCTCCCTGGAAACGCCTGCCGCGTCACAGTTACCATGGCCCGTCCCTGGACCTTCGGACCGGGCCAGCACGCCTACATGTACATGCCTTCGCTCAGCTGGTGGCAGTCTCACCCGTTCTCCGTTGCGTGGGCGGAGGAGGCGGAGGATCCTCAGGCTGAGAAGATGTCCCTCAACCGTCAAGACATCCTGGCTATGCGCAAGACCACCATGTCCTTCATTATCCGCGCTCGCACTGGTATGACTGACACCCTTTACCGCAAGGCCGCCGCCTGCCCCGATGGCCGTATGACAACTTCCTGCATGATTGAGGGCCCCTACGGTGGCCTGCACAGCATGCGCTCATACGGCACTACGATGCTCTTTGCCGGTGGTGTTGGTATCACCCACCAGGTCCCGATCGTCCGCGATCTCGTCGCTGGCTACGCCAACGGCACAGTTGCCGCCAGGAAGGTCGTTCTGGTCTGGATCATCCAGAGCCCCGAGCACCTCGAATGGATTCGCCCCTGGATGACGGAGATTCTTGCCATGGAGAAGCGGAGGGAAATACTCCGCATCATGCTCTTCGTCAGCCGTCCTCGTTCCACCAAGGAGATCCACAGCCCATCCGCCACCGTCCAGATGTTCCCTGGACGCCCCAACATCGAGACGCTCATCCGCGCGGAGCAGGAGTCTCAAGTCGGCACCATGGGAGTCAGCGTCTGCGGTCCTGGCGCCCTCAGCGACGAGGTGCGCCGCGCCGTCCGCGACTGCAACCACTACACTGCCATCGACTTCAACGAGGAGGCTTTCTCCTGGTGAAGAATCAGGCGCGAATTGCAGATCCGGCGCAAATGCACTGTTTCACTGGCGCCCGATGAAGATGGCGAGATGGCGCCGGCACGTGCCAAGACCAGTGGGGACAATTAACCACAGGTAGACATGCGATGTCAACATTTAGGCCATGCCAATGAGGTTTGGCTGGATTTGTTCAATGTACATATAGGGGGCTCACCACAAGACCGTAGTAGATATGCAATTCACGCTGGTAGTTGAGAGAAAATCGCGGTTTCAGCCGCCGGAAACTTCACCCGATGTGTCTCTCCGCCCTGTCTAAGGTGCCTTACTAGGTAAGGTACCTTAGTGAGGTATACACTGTGACTGTCTCTGTACCATTGCACACGTGCTCCGGTCTGCTCTTCCCAACGGGTCCCTTTTCCAGCTGGGGCAAGGCCTGCATACGACGAACCAACGCGCTGTAAGCAGAGGTCAAGTGCTCGCACTGACGCCCTACCTAGGCAAACTCCTGCCCGCTCCCTCACGTCCGGACCGTCGGAAAGATAAGTCCAGTGCCATCTATTGGAATGTGCCGCCGCGTGACTACTTACTGACTGCCCGTTGTCTCCACCAAGGCTGGTACATACCTACCTACCTGTTGAACTGCGTCCTCTCCCAACCCTGCACGGAAGCCTTTCATTCATCTTCCTTGGCTCGGTGACATCGACACTGCTGCAGACTGGAGCGCTTGAGCGGACTCCAGTGGAGAGAACCAGGGGACTTTTCAGCGGCGCAAGCTCCCTTACCCTGACGTCGCCTTATCTTATCAGCGTATCCGATTTGCCCGCCCAGGCCGCATTACCTCACATTGTGGTCTCCCCGTCATCCTTCGACCGTGATTCTCTCTCTCCCCCCCCGCACCCTTGCCTTCCGCCTCCTTCCTACCCGACCTGACCTTCACATCATTTGCGAGCTGCGACAAAATCCAAGCTGTTCGTCGTCCGCGGCCCATTCACATCTGCCCGACTCGAACAACCGAAGCGTTCCCAACCGACAGCAACGACACAAGCAATCCGCCCCTCTCTCCCCCTCTGACGAGTCCCAAGAAAGGCTCGCCTACATAGGGATTCGACGAAAGCCCGCTCCGAACAGCAAACCCTCGGCTTCTTCAATTTAGGACCTTCTTCTTCCCCCTTCCACCTTCCGCCCACTCTTGGCCTGCCCCGCAGGAAAGGGAGGCTTCAGCCGACGACGATGGGCCTGGCTTATAATACCTATCTCAACAGCAGCAAGGTCTACGGCTGCAAGACTTGCAAAGCACATTTGTCGAATCACGAAGACATCATCAGCCGGGTACGTTTCCCGCGCCAGTAGCTAGCCCGCTCCCACCCCCCTTCTCTCGCGAAGAAGGAGGGAGAGGGGGAGAAGGAAGGGTTCTTGTTCTTGATTCCCCCTAACTAACCACGATTCAGAACTTCCGAGGCCAGCATGGCAAGGCGTACCTCTTCAACAGCGTCGTCAACATCGAGACGGGCGAACCGAGCGAACGCAACATGACGACCGGCCGCCACATTGTGTGCGACATCACCTGCAAGCAGTGCAAGGAGACGGTCGGCTGGAAGTACGACAAGGCGTACGAGGCCACCGAGAAGTACAAGGAGGGCAAGTTCATCCTCGAGGCTGAGCTCCTGTGCAACGTCACCTAACGATGATGATGATGACGAAGGCACACAGCCTGCTTTGATGTTTGGGTTTGCACTTCAAAGACTTGGGTTTTCTGATTTCAGCTTAGAGGGGTTTTGGAGTTTCCATACTGTCTCTGGAAGGTAATCATTATGATACGCTGCATTTGGGCGGCGTTTTTTGGTGTTGGAGATAAGGGCATGTGTGTGCAAATCTTCACGTCCTGTGTCAAATCAAGACTTGGAGGTGTGTTTTCACTGGCAGCCTAGACAAACATGAATCTAACCATGGACATGAATTCCACTTGTTCAATTTCTTGGCTGTGCTCGACTTGAACCATATTCATTCTCTTCTCTAGTTTGTACTGTAGCCTGGGGGGGCCTGAAACGCATTGTATAGAGCTTCCGACCTAGGAATGCCGCCTCAGTGCGCCGTCTATACTCTGATAAAGTTTAGACTTTTGAATGTGAACAGTAATTTTGACGTGCAGAATATAGCAATTGTCTGGGAAGCCATGACTGGCACGTCTACTGATGTTCGATGGGCTCTTCCGGAAGCAATTCCTCCACTTCTTCGTCAGGGACCAGGAACTTAAAGGGGGGCTGGACGATGCCGTTGAAGAGGAAGGTGAAGTAGACAAGCAGAGCGAAGCCAAGGACTTGGAGCCACTTGAAAGTCTCCCAGCGGAGGCCAAGGGAGACGATCCAGATGAAAAGGGTTCTGCAGGTGTCGATGGTGGACCGCGACGTGGCCGAGACGCTTCTGGTGACCGACAGGCCGAAGAAGTTGAATCCGCTGGACGAAGATGGCGTCAATATCAACAGTTAAACGATGGGAGCGAGGAGAAGTCTTACCCAATACTTATCATGATCAAAATGCTAGAGATGCCGATGGCTCGGTTCTCGGTGAGTTGCCTCCAGCCCTCGACTATGTCAAAGTATCCATGGCGGCCTGCGTCGGTGCGGCCAACAGCCAGGTGCAGAACAATCATGCCAATCACCGTCACGATAAAGCCGAAGAGACCTTCCCATCCAACAACCTTAATAGGCTCGATGGCCGACCGCTCCAAGATCCATTCCTCGAGCACAAATTGCGTCGCAGTAAAGATTTGAGCTCCAGCAATGAGCAAGACACCAATGACGGATAGCAGCGCGTTAGAAGCAGGGGCACCGTCGCCAGTGGCGCTCTCGGTGTTCTTATCTTCGTAGTAAATGGCTCCAGCCAAACCGACGATTGCGACACCAACAACAACACCTACGAGCGAAAGCCATTGGAATAGGAAGAGGTGTCTGCGCAGGAAAATGACACTGAACAGGCCAACAAATAGCACAAGAGCACCACGAGTCATTTGGTAAATGGAGGCGACAACGAGGAGCAGACCGATGTTCATCAGTGTCGTTCCGAGGATGTCACAGATGGCTGGGAGAGACAATAAAAGAATGCGGGGACCGCGCAAAATGGAGCCATCGGCTTCCAGTGGTTTGGGTCGTCCGTTAGAATTGATGAGCGCGGTGTTGGCATCGTCGTTATCGTTCGTGTTGACGGCTTCGTAGCCCTCGCGGGATGCTCCGGGACCATAGCGACGCCAAAGAGTCATCAGACCGACTACCAACCAGCAGCCCATCTCGCCGACGAACATCTGCGCCGTCTGGAGGACAGGCTGGTTGAAGTAGGATCGCTTCGACGGGTCCTTGGAATCGCAGTTGGCGACACATTGCATATCCTGTTTTAATGGGTCAGCTCAAGTGCCGGGCCGGGGTGAGTTGAATGATTTGGACTTGCCTGGAATTTGGTGAGGAGGGTGTTGCACACGCCCGTCAACAGCATCATCCCTACGAGGAACGGAATCACAGCCCGCGACGCCATGTTGATTGTTCTCGTTGGTCTGGTTGGCCCGAAGTGTGTAGGTGATGATCGATAAGAAGGGAAGATTAGAACAAAGAGAGGAAAATGAAGGTCCAAGCCTGCCGACAGGAACCCAAGGTTTCGGTAGAGATAAGGTTCTCTCGATAGCGATAGTGTTGGTAGACAAGCACCATTCACAGTTGGGTTGAGGTCGGGAACCTTGAGGTAAAGATAGCTTGGGAAGAGCTCGAGGTTGGATGAAGACGGCACAAGTCGCACTGCTTCAGGGTGCAGCACGTACGCAGACAGGGACACAGCGGACGGGGTAGCGACGGCGGCAACCGACAGCACCTGGGACGCGGATGTGGAACGCGGAGTGCAGGCGCAGGGTCAATGGGCTTCTGGATACGGATATCAGTCCTTCCTATCAGCGCAAGTGGGCGGCACCTGGATGGGGATCCCCATAGAGCCATGGGCGCTATCTCCCTAATGTATCGCCTCGCACTAAAATGGGCTCGTGAATGCTCCATGTGGCATGATCTCCGAATCATACCTCCAACCAGCCAACCAAATAACGGGAATGGGAATGCCTCAGCGACCTGCCTTCTAGACGATTAGCCTGTGCGACGAACGCGCAAGTGAGGTTCAAGCCGTCTCGGCACAAGGACCCTGTTCTCTTGGCGTTTATCTGATCTGATCAATGTCAACCACCTCAAGAAGCCAATTTGCGCCGTTTAACATGCATCGGTGTTGTTCGTTGACTTCTAATCCATCAATCTCCGATTAGTGCAAACGTCACAAGGAAGCATATTGCCTTTAAACCGATTCAGCGAGATACTGCGGTACCAGGCCAAAATAAAACCACCCTGTCAGGTGTTTGCGGGCCAGGCAAACCAGGGCCGGTACATCGCTCACACAGCCATTCAGCATTTAATCCAGAGCCTCGAGTGGGCCGCCAGTCCCCGCGATACCAGCTCCACAGGTTTTACTTACCCATCATACCATAGTACTAAACGAAGATTGTGTGTCTGTGTCATGACGCCGCCATGTTTCCCAGCTGTCTCTCAGCGCAAACGTGCCGCAGAAGAAACCCCTGCATTATGTACGTCACGGGCGTCAATCTTGACCCACGGCACGTGGCGCAAAGCTCCACACTCACGCCCAAAGGCTTCTGGAATTAGAAACCTCATGCAATGCCAATGACCTTATCGAAATATCGCGAAAAATGTCATGAACTGGGTGTTGTATTAGATATATTGTGCAAAGTCTAAAATAATGATACTGATGACCTGATCACGACCGATCATTCTTGCTCTTCTGTTCCATTAAACCCTTATTATTCTTGCTCTTCTTTTCCTTTGGAGCCTTGTCCTTAATATTGTTGTAGTGTTGGATACCCAGCTCCTTGTCCTTTTCCAACCGCTCCTTATCCTTGTCACTGACAGGTACTCCTTCAATGCTCTTGACCCTCTTGCCTTCGTGAAACATCATTAGACCGCCCGTGGCGGCTGCTATGCAAGCGAGGGCCACGAACAGTCCAGTAGCCCAGCTGGGTCGATTATACCTGTTCATTCCCCACATAAATCCAGAGAGCACGCACTGCAAAAACGTATTGAGCACGTTGAACCAGATGACGAAGTCCATTTTCCAGATGGGAGTCGGCGGCGCTCTGACGCCCGTCAATGGCGGGTTCGGGATGGCCTTTTCGGGGTGAGGGATGTGCAATAGCGGCCGATCGTCCGACATTTGGATAACAGTTTCGGGGCCGACGTTGATGGGAATCTTGTCTGAACCAGGAAGTCGGAACCAACCGCGATGAATTCCTGCCAAACGACAGAGCGCCTCGGGCTTCTTCAAGACACGATATTGTAGCAAGAAATACAAATCGCGGAATCGCCAAGGTGCCAATCCAAAGCCAGTTACGCAGAAAAGCGCGTTTAGAATCTGGGAATCCCACTCGATCCATTTGCGGCGTGGTGAGTTGATGTCCTCGCAAGACGGGTAGCACATGGCCGGCGCAGCGTTGCAGAGCAGTAAGAACAGCATACCACCCCATGCAACAACATTAACTCCATAGAGGACAACGAAGAAACCAAGTGGAGTGAGCGTGTAATTCCAGAATGCCTTTAGACCTATCCGCGTAGACTGTTTCCAGTCGTGCTTTGGTGGAAAGTGATATCCATTGTCGTAGGGTTCGTACAGGTCCTTCTCGGCGGTGGCAACAGTTGCTTCGGCGGCGCTCGTCGGTATTCTCTGAGCGTTCCCGACATCGTGTTTCTTGTCGTCTTCCTGCTTATCTTCTTGCCCTGTAGCGCCGGAAAGCTTCGAGTCTGTCGTTGATTGGTCAAGCGGCACTCTTGTCTCCTTTTCGCTGTTGCTCGGCGAAGATGCGGGCCGAGACATCGTTGTTGTATTTGCCGACGCGTACGTAACGAAAAGCCCCGAGGGCGGGCGGTGCTCCTCTCGAGATCTTGCTTGAGTTGGGCTCGTTCCTGGCAGTCGTCGATGAGAATCGTAGGTGTTGCCGGCGGCTTCGTGGGTGCCAAGGAGGAGTGCACAAGGATATAAGAAGTATATGAACTAGCGAGTAGGGTATCTATTGAGCAATCAGAATCAGGAGATTATTGACAACATGCAGCGTACACTGGGCGTTTTAGTCAAAGAAAATGTAGGGTGTCTGGAAGTTCCCAAGCAAGGAATGAAAGCTAATGAAGGGTGGAGAGCAAAGCCACAGCAGGGAGTGCAAGTGAAACTAAAAAGTCGATGGAAGCGAAAAGGAGGAAGTGGCGACAAGGAATGGGGGGCGGATTGCTGAGGCAGTATCATAAAATAGAATCATGCATGTGGAGTAATCAACCCGGAAAGCTTGTGGCGCCGTGGCCGTTAGTCCAGACTCCAGTGTCCTTGGCGGCGGCAGATTTTGATGATGCGGTGCCCTGAACGCAATATGCAGGCCACATCTGGCCCTTTGATTGGGCTAACAGGTTTCAAAAGTGCGTGCCCAAGCACACATCAGCCGTGCAGGGGACGGGTCTGTTACGTCAATACGCGTGTTTGATGTGACGGCCAGAATGCTGCGAGAGCCCGGTCAGCCAAGCCGCTGCAGATTCAGCAGAGGCTCTGGCTGCGCAGTGAGGTCACTCGAGGTCAGACACCTCTCCGGAAGGGCCAAGCATTTTCCACGCCAGCTGCTGGTTGGTCGAGAGCCCACCGGTTACGTAGGTCTGCAAGTGTACCACTTGTTCATTTGTTTTGTCTCTGAGCTGAGGCTCTACCTAGCTCTTGCTGCGTATCTCAGTTCTTCGATTTGGAGGCAAGGAGCGGTCAGTGTTTGTGCCTACGTTATTTGAGTAGCGGATATCCAATCTTCCGTCGAGTTCGAACATCTGGAGCACACGAGAGTGCGTCCCAAATGTCATCCAGAAAGACTTCACAGAAGAGTCATATTCCAGTGGCTCAAACGGCAGCTTTGTTTTCGTGTACGCGTACCTGAGTACGGGATTTCACCAAGACCGGCTGGGCTTAGGAGAGCATATTGTAGACTCGGTCTAGTAGGTAGACTACACCTCTAGTCACAGCGGCCAAGCGGCCAAGCGTCCACCACCGGCGCCTTTCAATCGATTTCTCTTTCAAAACTCCATCTATGTCTCAGCGTGCCGACGCCCCCGAAGGCAAGATAAAAAAAAAACGAGAGGTGTCCGAAGACACCGCCGAGTTCAAAAGCAGTACTTGGGAGCACCTCATTCGGGCATCGCTGGTTTTGGGCTGAAGTCTAGGCCAGCCGACGGGAGTAACAAAAGCCCCGAAAGCCCGTGTACTCAACAGAAATCATGCCAGCACTCGAGGCTCAACCGGCACGTCGCATTCGTTGTTGCGGACGAACTTCAAGCCTTTGACCCAGGGTGTCTCATGGTTGTGGAGCGCATAGCTGAGCTGGTCATGCTTCAGAAGCATCCGAACCATAAACATCTCTGCCAAAGTGAGTATTGCGTCTCCTAAACACAAGAGCCTGAGGAAGAGAAGTTTCCAAACCTCGGGTGTAGCTCGCCGCACGTTTCGTGATGCAGATCAAAGAAGTGAACACAAATTTGCACGCGTTCATACCTACAGTACCTACTGTAGCTGCATATTTCAAGGTGCATCCACTAATCCGGGAATGGATCCGTATAGGTAAGCCCGGGGGTATGTCTCGGCCTTGTGGCTGAAGCTGCAACTCAGCCACTTTGGGAAAACGACGCTCTCCGATTGGTGGCGCTCACTTTCAGTTCGCTGGGAGCTGCGCGGGCACCTTGAGAGACTGAGAAATCTTCACCACCTACCTAAGATAGGTACAGTCTCACACAACTATTTTCAACTTTCTCTCCTCAACTCTGCCGGCCGGTCCTATCCAGTCAGAGGCTCGACTCCAGTGTTCTACTACACTCCCCATATCGGCGCCGTCACTAGAAAAAATGGCGGTTGAGCAACATCTTGTCGACCTGACCGCTCTGGTCCTTGGCAACCTCACTGACCAACACGACTGGACCGATGTCCAAGTTCATAACGACGGCCGATCTCGTCCTCGACCAGTCATCACGGGCCTACCTCCCACCAGACTGTACATGCACCCCGACGAGCAAATCGAGGCACTGCAGGTCGAAGAGGCCACAGGCAAACGCCCAGACCAGATTCCCGAATATGAATGGGTCGTCCCGGTTCACCTGAGCGAGCAGTGGACGCTGTCTTCCTTCGCCGACGTATTCAACTCCATCGACACTTTACCTCGAAACATCACCCTAGAAAAGGAGTCTGTCGCACCTTCGGGCAGGGATTGGCGTGGTGCAGATCGCCAAAAGAGATTTTTACTCGCAGTTGTCCATGATGACTCGACCGTCTCCTACTATCTCATGCACGAAGGCATTGTCAAGCCCAGACAGAACTAAGAAAAACATCAACCGCGCCCGGTCGCTTTCACAACCCTAGGTCTCCCTCACATGCCACGCCTCATCCCAAGCGATTGACAGTTGTCCCTCACGAGGTTCTCCGCGGTCTGCCCCGATCGCCACTTACGACCCTCAATTCAGCCAGCGCGTTCATGGCTTGAAGATGACCTTCTGGACCTTCATCTGGTCGAAAAGCTCATAACCTTCAACGGCATCCTTCAATGGCATGATATGGCCGAACATGAATCTACAAGGTCAGCGCGAGGTCCGAACTACGATGCCTTGGTTCCGCCAATTTTATCGACAAGAGTCTGGATAGGATCAACTCACCCAAATTTGTCTTGCTTCTTCTCGAGCAAAGCAAGAGCCTCAGGGAATATGGATCGCACTGGGCAGCGGCCCATTTGGACCCGCAGGTTTTTGGTGTACGCTTCGTCTCCATCCCACGGAATCTGTCTCATCTGTCAGCAATCCACGTTATGAGCACCCTTTCATGGTCTTATTTTACCTCGGCATTATGGACACCGATACTGCTAATCACGCCGAAAGGCCTGACCACATCGTACGCCGTCCTCAACGCGGGTGACAGTCCGACAACTTCGATAACAACGTCAGCCCCGCGGCCGTCTGTCGCCTCCTTAATCCGCTTTTCCATGCCGGCGCGATCCGTCTTAAAGTTAAAGGGCTCCGCGCCGAGGCTCTTGGCCAGCTCCAGACGACTGTCTACGCTGTCCACCGCAAACAGATGCTTGGGTTGGTACTCGAGAGCCGCTACGATGGCGCAAAGACCGACGGGACCGCACCCGATGACGACGGCAGTGGCGTTGGCCCTCTCCTTTTCTTTGAGCATGTTGAAGCCAGACTTTGCACCAAAAAAACCAGTGGGGAAGATGTCACCCATGAGGACCAAGGCTTCGTTCGAGATGGTGCTAGGTGCCTTCACGGAGGTTCCGTCGGCATGAGGAACGCGCACATACTCGGCCTGGCCGCCATCGAGAGTCTCGCAACCAAACAGTTTGCTGTTCACGCAGCGAGACGAATACCCGTTGTCACAATAAAAGCAGTTCATGCTACGAAGAGGTCTTTCTCAGCCCTGGATTAGAACAGCATAGGAAGATTCGGAGGATACGTACCATGACGCCGTAAACGGGGTTACAACGCGGTCACCGATCTCGAGAGTTTTGACTGCGGAACCTTTCGACACTACTGTTCCTGTGAATTCGTGGCCCATGATGTAGCCCGTCTCGGGCGACGGCTGGTGGCCACGATAGACGTGCAGTTCGCTTGGTTGCTGTTAGTTGTATGGCGAGATGGTGCTGTTGATAATGGGACCACCTTACGAGCCACACAGCGCAGTTGCCTGCACCTTGACGATGATATCGTCGTCATACTGGACTTTTGAGCTGTTAGTGGTGGTGGGTTCACCCATTTGACGACATCGGCGAAGGCAGGGCTCACGGACGAGAGGGGATTGGGCGACGCTCAACCGAGACGCTCTTTGGTCCGTTGAAAACAACAGCGAGCATAGAGTCTGCGGGGGTCATGGCGGGGTCGGAGATGGACGGGGCTAAGCGAACGTGCCGGGGAGAATGATCGACGTCGGGATGAGCTGCGAGAACTGTATGAGGTTCGAGCATATTTTTAGATGCGACGAGAACGAGGATTGCAACCGAAAGCTGGGGCACGCATTCGACAATCAATGGTGATATTGGCCACGAAGATGGGTTATTTGGTGTGGCTGCCAAAACCAAGCAACTTCCTCCACTCTGCTTCTCGCCTCGGCTCTCGTTGTCGCACCAGGCATCACTGTGCGAGAATGAGCGCACACAGTTGGCTGTGGGAACTCTTCGGTCATAACAGCCCGTGGGTTGGGCAGGCTCCTCGATAAGACCGAGTCCGATTGAACTCGCAATTTGCTACGGCGAAGGAGAGGCCAGAGAGCGAAAGTGATGAGACAAGATACGTTATCGGCGACGACATAAATAAGTGCAAGTACTTGCAACAGCCACACGCCACTGGCGCCCTATACCAATGGCTGCAGATGAGCAGATTGCCGACTTGAGTGGGTCACTTGGTCTGTTCAAGAATACATCTGGTTTTTCTTTTTGTGTTCATCTATGCTTATGCGCTTGGCGTTAACTATCATTATCTACCTTAGGTAGTCGAGGAGGTGATAATTTGTCAAACATCCATACAGTCTTACAAAAGTAAGGAGGCCGGCCTGAGGCAAAGCATAGGCGTATATGACGGAATTTTCTGTTATGGGCAGCGTCTGTCATATACCCCGGGGCTTCGTCCCCTGCTGGCAAGCTTGCGCTGGGTAGGCGGCAAGTAACAGGTCACTTCAAGTTTATGAAGGAGAAGCGACCGTTGTTAAGATGAGGTGTCTTTGGCGGTTTGAAGACGGGAGCAATAAGGAGGCGCTTCCCATCTGCTAAGGTTATCTAATTGAGCCTCAGGTACGCGCCAGGTACTTCAGATGTGCCGGGCGCCAGTGACCAGAGAGGCTGGGAACCGCACTTCCGCTGAAGAATGGACCAGAACACCCCTCGGGCCCGTCTGGGGTAAGGTGGCAAAGGTGGTCAGGTAGGGGTGAGAAAGCCGTTACCGCATGCATTTCTGGAAGTTTGGCGGCTGCTTCTCTTTAGATCACCGGACTTGGCGTCGAGATGGCTGTCATCAGTCTTTTCTGCACATTTTTTTGTCGGTACTTTTGGTTAGTCAAAAATGTGATTGGAAATGCATAGGGATGAACGTTTGGATGAGATGACGAAAAAGGCGGGGTGAGTGAGGCCGTGATTTGGCATTGCACCATAGAAGCCCTAAAGGGTCCCTGGGTCTGTGCGGACAGTGCCGGGCAGTGTTAACTGTTCATCGTCCAGACTCCAGAGTGAGGCGTCGCCAAGTGAAGCGGGAACGAGCGAGAGCCAGTATCTGTATCTGTACATGAGCGAACTGAGCCAAAGGACCAAAAGCGCTTGGCCAGCAGGCTCTTGGGGCATACTGCGCAAGGTAAAGCTGGGGTCTTTTCTTGGCTTTTTAGTCTTGACCAATGGAACTAAGCGATCCAAGAGCCCCCTTGACTGATTCGCCTAGTGGATTGAGG
Source organism: Colletotrichum euphorbiae (assembly GCA_037178605.1). Classification (NCBI taxonomy): domain Eukaryota; kingdom Fungi; phylum Ascomycota; class Sordariomycetes; order Glomerellales; family Glomerellaceae; genus Colletotrichum; species Colletotrichum euphorbiae. Next base: position 164,126 of record JAXCEF010000067.1, on the reverse strand, counting down.
CTTAGAGGCTTAGCGGCTCGAGGGCATGGGTCCATCGCGAGCACAGGTGGATCTTTGGTGGATCTTCCGGGCTGTCAGCTTCGCAATTGGACAGATGCGGCAATTTTGGCCAATCATACCGCATGGCAGACTTTCTGGCTTTTGCCCTGCATTGGAGGTCCGAGAGAGATGGACAGTGGGGAAATGGGGAGAGCTTGGCTGGATAGACATTCGTACCTTTAGGTACCCCGCCTTGGCTACCCTGGTGCGTCGACTTGCAACAAGAGGTAAGGTAATGACAATCAGGACTGGGAGAGCAAATGATCAAAAACGCCGGGTCGGAGATTCTCGCATCTCCTAGGTAGAACGGGCTGGTTCTGGCCTTAATTACCTCAGTCGCACCGGAGAGGCTGAACAGGGTTCACACCTTGGCGGTCACGGTGGATGGTTATGGAAAGCCCGTCCGGTATCGCATGGCATAGCTTGGCGTGGCACCAGCGCAACAGCACATGGGAGATGGGACTGGAAACGGGAATGGGAATAGGATCACATCAGGGCACCAGCGCACCTCCCTCCAACAATTCATGTTCGATGAGGCACTGACATTGGCAGCACTTCCGCAATGGTGGTCGGTAAGGTTTGAGTGGTCAGTACTACCTCGCGGTACCTGTGTGTATCCCTGCCTTGAGCCTCCACTTCCGTCCCGTCATCCATCCAGTGCATTGGGTGCGGCTATTTGGCTCTCTATCCTTCAGGCTTCTTCCCCTCAAATCGTCCCTCTCCCGTCCAATCCTCATTCCAATCCAGGCCATCCTTCTTTTTTCAGACTGGGGAGAATGACGACTGAGTAGGTATCCTGTCTGTACCATCTTTCTCATACCCCGCCCCAGCCACCCTCGTTGAGGGCATTATTGTTGCGGCATGAGTATGAGTGTGAGTGTGAGTGTGAGTGTGAGAGGGAGAGACACGACCGGCAGTCGCGCGTCCACGAAATCGTCCCCCGTTTCCAAGAGCCGTCGACCTAGAACCGCGTTGCCGAGATAATCCCGTTTTGGCCAGGAGCGGCTGACCGATGATTGATTGAGTGCAACATACCTACCTTGTCCATCAGAGTCGTGATTAGCACCATCGAATCAAAGCAGATCACACAGGAACACCGGGATCGAGGACCCCGACCGTAAAGCAACGGAGTGCGCAACCAGCCCGGCCATGCTTGATGCAAGACAGCGTTCCCAGGGTGCTTTGCCATGCGTACCCACGTCACCTCAGGCAAACGTACGGGGGATCGGACACATTCCTGTTTACCTGCCGCGGTAAACATGATATTGACCTCTAATGCCTTACTGAGAGCGACTCTGTGACGAGCAATAGGGTAAGAGAAAGGCGTAGGCTGGTGAGATCTAGAGCGCCACCTCATAAAGCATGGAAGTGAAGTTGAGGCGGGTTTCTCCAGCCTTTGCTGAAATGTCTCCCTCAGGTAAACCTATCTCCGGAAGGCGCGAGGTACGTAGCGAAAACACCAGTATACCTTCATGTACTGCTGCTTCGATGTTTCCCCTCACCGATACCTCGCAGCACCTGGCTTTAGCCTCATCTGACAGCACCGGCGACCCATCTGAAGTTCAGAACACCTGGGCAGACCCTGTCCTTCCCCCAATTCCATCTCATCTTTCTCCTCTCTCCGCTGGCCAAGTCTTTGTACTACGATACTTCTGGCACCACCTTTTGCCAATCCATTGCCCGGGCAAGGTACACTACGCCTCCTCTTTTCCCCCAATCCACTATCCCTCCACCTCATACTGCGGTTGCAGGCCAAAGTAAAAGCCCCTGTTCAGGTCTCTGTGGCTTGAGCTGCTAGGGGCGGTACATAAGGTGACATATACACGTGTAAGGGAATCTACTGAAGTACAGCAATTCAGACGTGCGATTTCAAGCTGCGAGTGGGCCGTTTGTACTCACGATACCAGTGCTGGGGCTTTGACTTACCCATGAACACGAAGTGCCTGATTCTCCGCCATCCCTGTCTGTTCGCTTTCAATCTGGCTACTCGGCATCCCGTCCTCATCTCTGGTTGACTCCACGTCCCCTTCTTCCCCATCGCTGGGGTCACGCGGTCCCTTGAATCTATCTGCGGCACTGGGCGTATCTTCCGTACGCCTCCAAGATATTATGCGCTAAAGCATCCCGATCTCTGCCTCAAAGACACTGGCATTGGGCCACATCGCCAGACAAAACAAAACAAGTCGAGAATCGAGACAAATACATACACCTGTGAAGAACGAGGAACCGCCCGCGCCCAGTCTTTTCTTCCTTTTTCGTTTCTGCTCTGCCCAGCCCTGCCTCAGACTCAGCTCAGTCGACCGCATTCTGCGACTTTCGGCTCGGGAATCAGCGACAACGACGACGACGAATCGACTCACCTGCCTGAGTCCTGACCAACCTACTCTATTAAGGCCAAGCCCACAAACGCGCAAGGTCAAGGTCAAGGTACCCGACTTCGACTGACTGACCTATTGCTGCCGCATCCTCCTCACCTTAGGGTCCGACCTTGCCTCCTTACGGAAGCATCGCCGCCCTCTCTTGCCATCCTACCGTCTACGCTACCGCTGTTGCGACCTCTATCTCCTGACCTTACACACTCGTTCGCTCACCTTGACAACCACGCCGCCCATCTTCTTCCACCGCGACTTCTCCGGCCTTCGTCAACCCTCGCCAGCGTCCTGCGTCTGCATGATAGTCGTCCATCCATTCCTGGGCGCTTTTGATTATCCGCTGAAAACCGACGCTCTAGGCCTCCCTCATCAACCAAGACTCTATCCCGGCGCGCTCGCTCCTCACCACCCTTTCACCCCCACCCCCTGCTCACAGTCCACACCGACCTCCGTCTTTTGACATCCAGACGCCGCGGCATCCCATTCTCCAACTCCCGGCGCACCTCCATTTTCCAACCCGCGTCCTTCTCTCACCCGCACGACGACTTTTAACGACCTCGACGGCTGTTTACTCCCCGTACCCTAAGACGGCGGCGATAGCTGTCTCGGGGCCGAATTCGCGACGCAGATCATCCGACTCTTAAGCCCCAGACCGACCGAACGACTGATTTCGTTCGGAACCGAAACCCAAAAGCCTTCAGTCGTTTCTTTCGGCCCCAACAGCCGTCGCCCAGCGAGGGGATCAAAGGAGCCTGAGAACCTTCCATTTCACGTCGCAAAGACCACCGTACGGACTACTATCATAGGAGAGCCCTGCGCGCTTCACTTTGTCGCCGTCGTCGTCGTTGTTGTTGTTGTTGTTGCTCTTGCAACCACCGCAACCACTGTCGCCGCGCCGTCGCCGCTCTCCCTCGACCCGTCCCTTCCTCCATGGCGGCTTGATCTGCCTGCGCTGAGAGCCACAACCCCCCCAGTCGCAACAACTATGACTGCGTCGGCAATCTCGAGTCACCTTCAAAATCCATCTGCAACCGATTGCTACGACCCCGATGACGTTTTCCCCCAAGGCAGTCCCCAGATGCAACCACATAGACCCAATATACTGCCCTCACCCAGTCCACCGCCTACCAGCTCTAGGGCAAAGTCGACCCACGGCCGGCGCAAGGTTGAGCCCATTCAAGGCGATGCAGTGTTAGTCGCACACCTTGGAAACGGCCGACAGCCTGAAGTCGCCTTCAAGGCGGCCCTCGAGCCCCTCGCCTCTGATAACGGATCTGAGGAAGATTCGTCTTCTCCAGAATCCCCTGATCGCGACATGAACCGTCCTCCGGAGCCTTTCGACCTTAAGTCTTTGGCGGCCGGCGCCTTGGCAGCTTTCGGCACCCCAGGTTCCGCCGATGCTTCCGCGCCAGATTCTATCAAAAGTGCTTCAATCGCTTCAATCGTCAAACTCAACCCCTTGCGCTCAGGAGTCGGAACTGGAGGTCAACATGAAATGGTACCCCCGAGGACGGCCGGCAGCCAAGTTCTGCCATTCCGCGATGAGCGCCCTGCTCTAGCTGCCCCGGCGATGGTCTATCCCGCTCACCAATCAGCCATACACAAGCCTGAAGTCACATCCCCAGGCAGTCCCCCACAGTCTGCACCTGGGGGGTTACCCCCGATGTTGGATTCTCCCAAATCAGATGGCAGCGGCCATTGCCCGTTGCCATCCATCCGATCACAGTTGGGGGACTTGAGCTCGGCCATCAGTCCAGACAAGGACTTAGGTTCGGCGCGGCATCCTGCCTCATTTGCTCGGTCGCCTCCAGCGAGTCTACCTCGATTACCTTTGGTAGGAAGGCCAGGCGGGCATGGGTCACCTCCCATTTCGCCCAACGAAGGCTTCAGAAGGGAGCTTCCGTCGCCCGCACACTCTATTCCCGTCGTCAGCCCATATTACTATTCCTCGTCGAGTGGCGGGCCACATAGGGCGAGTGCCGACTGTAGCAGCGGCACAGCAGAAACCCCCAGCACGGATCAGACAGCATCTACGCCAGCCAACTCGGTGGCTGACCGAATGAGCATTGATGGCCTCACCAACCCTCAAGCTGGATACATTTGCAATTATGAGGGCTGCAATGCCGCACCGTTCCAGACTCAGTATCTTCTCAACTCGCACGCCAACGTTCACTCGTCAGCCCGGCCGCACTATTGCTCTGTCAAGGGCTGTCCGCGAAGCGAGGGTGGCAAAGGCTTCAAGAGAAAAAATGAAATGATTCGACATGGGCTCGTTCACGACTCTCCGGGATATGTATGTCCCTTCTGTCCTGATCGAGAGCATAAGTATCCTCGACCGGATAACTTGCAAAGGTATGAAGTTCACTGTACTGATACTTTCGAGTAGTACCGCGGCGGGGCTAACAATCTTTTCAGACATGTCAGAGTCCATCATGTGGACAAAGATAAGGATGACCCTTTGCTGAGGGAAGTCCTTTCTCAACGACCGGATGGACCAAACCGCGGTCGACGGCGTAGAGGAGGGCCTGCCTAGCTGAACCATTTTGCAGTTCATACTTCACGTATATATTTTTCTTTTCGCCTTCTCGAGTCTGGCCTTCCTGAATTGCCTGCGGCATGTCGAGTCAGGCGAGCTTGGCGTAAGCTTTGGACCCAGGGTGGGTGTAAATAGGGGTCAGAATTGGGATTCATCGAGCGGTTATTACGGTTACGATATCAAGTCTGCATTGCTTGTTTTCTTTCATTTGTTGAGTCTCAACTTTCATCCGCGAAGGAGGCATTCTTGATACGGCTCATGAGTTCCGCTGATTGGCGCCGCATGAGCTCACGACGGCAATTGTTCTGTCTTGATCAAAGGGTTTTTGGCGTTGCGGTGGACCATATACCACATTGACGGGTCGTTATCGTCGCGTCACGTTTTGCCTTGTTTTCTTGGTTTGAATCATTGTCTTCTTCTTTCTATCGTATTTAGTTTAGGCTATGGGATAGCAAAACGGGGTTTCCGGGGCTGAGGCATTGAACCGATTGCTGATGTCCCCCGTCCTGTAATCTTTTGCCATGATGATATCTACGTTTTCGTTTTGTTGGAGCGCATATCAGCGGAGCATGGTCGAATTCCTGGCAAGTTGACGATGGCGTTGCCGCCAATTCGCAACTATCCCCCCAGCGCAAGACATCTTCTTTGTTGCCACGTGAGCTAGTTCACTACAATCTGCCAGTCCCCGACGTGAACAGTATTTTCGCTTAGAAACTCGACCTCGATGCTCTGGCAGCCCTGACGACTACCGAGTTGTTCTATGACGAGCCAAAGTTGATCTTGCCGCAGCCTGTCTGGCTCGATGTCGAATTCAGGCGTTCGAACCGCCGTAGTAAGTTCCCGGAATTCGCCGCCACCAGACACGGCGAGAACTGTTTCTTGAGGCCCTCGCCCGTAAATAAGAGAGACGCGGACGGCCGTTGTCGGTATGTGCTGGTTGTGCCGGCCCGTCAAGAATGGACAGCGTACGACGACCTGGGCACGAGTAAGTCTGGACACTGTCACCGGTGCTCTCCTTTGCTCCTCGCCCTCGCCAAAGACGAAGGCGGGAGTCCGGCTGCGCAAGAGGCCGGCTCCGTCACTCAGGACGGGCTGGACTTGACACTCAACCTGCGACCCTATCCGCATCCCAAAGTCGGCGAGCTGGCCGGGTTCCCAGGTCGAGCAGACGATCGTGTATGTACCCGGCTCTACCATCGGAACCTGTACAAGGGCGTTACCCCTCCGATAGTCACCAGAGCTGGCGACGACGTCCTTGACGCCAATGGACGTAACCCTTTTCCCGTGGGCCCACACCAAATCGACGTGGATGGCTACCTCGCGGTCTCCCGAGGAGAGCAGGATGGACAGCGGAGTGGCTCGAGGGATGGATATGCTGAACTGGGGGTTCTGAGAATAGGTTATTGACGACGCGTTGCCCCCCGCCGTCCTCCTTGTCCAAGCGCTCGACAGCTCCTTGTAAAACATCATCTCCTCCTCGGCTGGTCTGATTTCTAGCGGGGCGCGCGAAAACAAGGTGAATGTGCAGGAGTAGCTATCCAGCGGCAGATCCTGGTGCGCCATCACGATGGTGTATGGTTTGCCGGCACGGAGCTTGAACTTGGCGAGTGTCTGTGGCGAATCGACGTAGGGACCCTGGAAGGCGAAGCCCTCCCTGACTTGTACCTTTTTGCCTTGGTTCTCGAAGATGAAGATGCTAGTGAAACCGAGTTGCCTCGATACGGCTGCTAGTGACGCCGTCTTCTTACGAGCGATATCAAGCTCCTCGTCGGCAAAGTGTCTGCTGAGAAGAATCCAGACCGTCTCGCCGGTCCTGGATAGTACGGAATACTGGGGGTTGTGGGCGAGAGAGGACGTCATGTTCTGAGAGGGAACCCGCCACGTGAAGTGGTGATCTTGCCGATGCGTGAACATGTCGGGGTTCCAGTTCAGGTACATGGACTCGAAATTCTGGGCGACGTCCTCGACGGATATCCAGAACGAGCCGACGGGTCGAGAGTGTTCAGGTGACTTCGGCTCGACCGAGACCTGCGTGTTGGAGAGGGAGAGGCTGGCCGTCGTTTCAACCAATCCGGACGATCCGACGCCCTTCCATACAAGGCCATCACACCATGGATTCTTAACAAGGAGGCGACGCGCGCCTGGCGAGTTATCGATGTCAAGGACGGCGTAATCGTGTTCGCCGACGAGTCCGAGAGCGTCCTCCTCGGAGGGCGTCAGCCGGCCAGTACCCAGGGTGATGATGAGATTGCTGGCGTGGTACGCCTCTTTGATGTCTTCCCAGGTGCCCTCCAAGTCCACATCCTCGCTACATCTTCACGTTAGTTGTCACTAGCGTATCGTAGCCGATTGAGACCGATTCAGTCCCGGCGCTGAAGGGATGTTGGAGGGAGACGTGGGTCCGGTAGAACGTACCTTTGCAGGAAGAGCTGCTCGGGAATCCAGCCTGTGAGAACCCAAAGATCCGTGCCGGAATTACTGCCAGGAAAATCGTAACCGCCGCGTACCTTGAGGTAGGCTTTCTCCATGAGAGCTGGCCAGAGCAAGTTTGGGTTCCTGCGATCGACCACGAATAGGGTGCGGCTATTCCGCGAGACGGGCAGCCGGTCGTCGACGACGACTTGGCGAAAGCAACCATTGAAGTGCATGCGGAACACGTACTTGCCGCTGCTTGAAATACGGGGTCTACCCCTTTTGTGGTCGAAGGGAAACATGATGGAACCGAGGATCTAGCCAGACAAGATTAGCGAGCCGTGTTCTGTGCGTCTTCCTACTAGTCCACGATCAAGACTGACGGAGTGCTTCTTTCCCTGGAGAATGTTCATGGCGGCACATAGACTGGCCACGACCGAGCAGTCAGTCGTGACGTCCTGGACGAGATCGCAGTCGCCTCTGGTGGCCATGAAGTTCTCATCCACGGATTCTCCAGCCGCATGCTCTACGGGACGCTTCCAGCCATCCAGAATGGCCTTCTGTCGCGCCGACATGGTGAACTCCGCGGGGTCCCTGATTGCCGGTGTCAGTGGAGGGATCGGCGGCTTGGCTGATGAAGAGACGTTCGAGCTCAGAATCGGTTGTCTCCGGCTTCGTGAAACTCACAAGAAAGGTTGTCCTCCTTCAGGCATAGCAAAAGTGCCTTCGGTCGGGTCGTTTTGCCATGGCGGGAAAACGTTGTCGTGCAAACGCGACGAGCGCAGAAGAATCGTCCTCTCGCTGGTGGGAATCTGGCGCACATGACAACGAGTAGCAGAAGTCTTGGCGGGGCCGAGTTCGCTAATGGCTTTTGTAGTCGCTGCGGCGGGCGATGAGGCCTTGAGCTGTTCAGCATGGAGGATGAGTTTCTCGCACTTTTTTCTGAAACGGGTGCGGTCCGTTGGTGAGGAGGACTCCTTCGCAGCCTTCATGTACAAGTCTGCAGCGGCGATGGCATGATTCAAGGCTTCGTGGCCTATTGACTTGGCCATGAGTGCCTCTTCTCTCTGGATATCGGAGCAGGGTTTGGTCAGCCAACGGAATCTGTCTGCATGGCGACCGATTTGATCACAATTCCCCGGCGCCCTCAACTTTGGCATTCCTACTCACGATGGCTCTTGCTTCCATGGTTGCCAATGACCAGCATGGCCGGGGTGGCTGTAAGGCGAAATATAGGGATGACAACAAGGCGGGTCGCGAAGCTGCCAGAGTTTTGAGACTCGGGGTGGAGGCGATCGAGCACCGGCCAGCCAAGATTGTGTGTTATCGCAAACACATGGCATGAGAGGTTCTGGCGATTATGATCTTGGGTTGAACAGTGAGCCCGTAGTCAAGGAGTTCTGGGATTTGCTACTTTTCAGACATGCGAGAGCGGGACTTGGCAAGAGTGATCACAACTGACGGGGACAGTTGCGCGGGTGAGGGGTCGACGAAACGGACGGGGAAAATTGAAAAGAGCCAAGAAGGGTCAGTTGTTGGTTGGTAAGTTGGATAGACGAAGTGAAGGTAGGCCCCCCGTTGTTGGTGGGATGAGACGGAGTGGGACGGGCACCGGATTGAGGCTGTGCAAAAGCAAAACGGACTCACAGCAGTGTAGCAGACAGAGTTGGGCCGTCGAGAAACACAAAAACCAGACGAGCGAAAGAAAGCAAGATTCTAAAGTAGACAAGTTTCAGTCTCAAGTCCAGACTTAGCCCACCTCAGCTCAGATCAGATCAGACTTGCCGATTGACTGAACAAAAGCGGACTAAAGCGGGCAGCGGGAAAGCAACGCAGCCAGTTCAAGACAGGCCAAGCTGCGTTAGACCTGAGGTGATGGAGATGCACGACGCAGTTGAGTTGGCGGACTAATCAGGCCGCATGTTAACGACGTCTGCCAAGTCGCTCGAGCTTCTTTCCTAAGGCTTAGCAAGTGGGAATAGCAGAATCAAGACGAGGCATGAAGATAGAGGGTTGTGGATTGAGAAGGGATTGGCAGACGTTGAGACGAGCGGAAGAAGCTTGTGAAGAACAAAAACCCCACCCGTAGCAAATCAACCAGAAGACCAGATCAGATATCCAAGAACTGGCAGTGGGTCGCCAGATGGGTAATAAAATACTGTGTTTTCATTTTCAACACTGTTGCTTCCTAATGCAACTCGTCTGAATCATTGCCAGGATACAGTATCTGCGAATGACTGGCAAAGCCGTTTTTTCGTCTGTATCGATGGGACGTGGGCATGTATGGTGCGAACACATTGAAACACAACAGGCCACACGTCCAGTGTCATCCGGGAGGTCGCCCGTTCGATATTGATCCATGACTTGTCATCGATCCTTCGGCCTCGCATCTCCGGCTGGCTAGGTACTGTTGTTCTTGTCCATCATCGGACGAAGGAGCCTACAGGTGCTTAGACGAGTGCGGTTTACCGAGGTGTCGGGCTGAGGGCTCGCCTTATCTCTCTTATCTACAATCGCTGACATAAGGCAGCACAGAGGGTATGTCTGAGGTACCTGAGCACCTGCCTCTTCTCAGATCCATGGATGTCGTCTTCTGCCGAAACCCCCACCGAGTGACCTCACCGATTAACCGAGCATATGGGCCCGTGCCGCCTGGCACTTGGCTGGGCGACGGCAGATGCGCCGTCACCAAGTCTCAAAGGGCCGAGGTCGTCGAGTTTGACGCCTTCGTCTCCCCCCAAAGCCTAGGCAGAACCGTGGTCATGGGGGAGCCTGTTAATACCAATGCCGCCCTCTGAGTTTGGCGTGGAACCTTTCATCCCGTCCACCGCCCTGCCGCGCATTTTCCCAATAAGTTCTACGGTAACCACTGGCTAGTTATTTACTTTTGTACCGTTGAACATCTTCACAGTGAACCCAACATCCAATCTCTTGTCTTGCCCACTGAACTTCCCCGCGTGTCCTAGTCCACGTCTCTTCTGTCTCGAATCCCGACTGGGGCGGATCGCCGACGCCGACGCCGACACCGACACCGACTTCGACTTCGACAGCCCCTGCCGCGGCCCCGTCTCTCTTCCCATTACGTACAGGTCACCACGTTGTCTCTCCGTCGAGGTTCCTGACGCGACACACTCGTCGTCTTCCACATTGTCGGTGCATCTCCCAATCGCAACCGGACGCAACCTTGAGCCATGGCTGCTCAGTCCAAACCCGCTACCCTATCGCCATGGGGCAAAGCCGTTGCCGGCGCCACAGGTGCTGTACTGGCGAACACGCTGGTCTATCCCCTTGACATGTGAGAAACACCCGACTTCGTGAGCTTGCACCTCCTTTCGCACCAACCTCGGTCGTTCAACCCATTGTCGCGAACCCTACATGTCCATTCGATTTCCCTAGTCCAGGTCGTCATTATCGAAACCAGCTAACCACCCACTCGAAAAGCGTGAAGACGCGCCTTCAGGTACAAGTCAAGTCGCAAACGCCAAAGACCGAGACCGACTCAACCGAACCCGTCGAGCCACATTATGCTTCCACGTGGGACGCCATCAGCAAGATCGTTGCCGATGATGGCGTCAAGGGCCTGTACTCGGGCATGGGCGGCTCTCTCTTGGGCGTCGCCTCCACCAACTTCGCTTACTTCTACTGGTACTCAGTCGTTCGCACCCTATATTTGCGCTCGGCCAAGATGACGGCACCACCCTCGACGTTGGTTGAGCTCAGCCTCGGCGCTGTTGCTGGTGCCGTCGCACAGCTCTGCACAATTCCCGTAGCCGTAATAACCACTCGCCAGCAAACCCAGACGAAGTCGGACCGCAAAGGCTTCGCCGATACGGCTCGCGAGGTTGTTGAAGGAGAGGATGGCGTGTTCGGACTGTGGAGGGGCCTGAAGGCAAGCTTGGTTCTTGTTGTCAACCCAGCCATCACATACGGCGCCTACGAGAGGCTGAAGGAGTCCTTCTGTCCTGGCAAGAACAGTTTGAAGCCCTGGGAGGCATTTTGTGAGTTACTTATCCGACTTCGATGCGACGCGACGCCATAGGCAGCTTGCTGACGCCTGTCAGTATTGGGGGCTGCCTCCAAGGCCCTGGCGACAATCACCACGCAACCTTTGATTGTGGCCAAGGTAGGCCTTCAATCCAGGCCGCCTCCTGAGAGGAACGGCAAGCCCTTCAAGAGCTTTGTGGAAGTCATGAACTTCATCATCGAACGCGAGGGTGTCCTGGGTCTGTTCAAGGGCATGGGGCCACAAATCCTAAAGGGTTTCCTGGTGCAGGGTATCCTGATGATGACCAAGGAGCGGTGAGTTTGCGACGAAGATTCGGCGGCTGGCCTCAACCTAGCTCAAGCTAACTCCGTAAACAGCATGGAACTCTTATTTGTTCTTTTCTTCCGATACCTCAAGACACTTCGCACGAAGCATTTGCAAAAGGTAGCACAGACCGCTGCGGCAGTTGGTAACGCGTCTGCGATCAAGCCCCTCGTTCAGAGGTGAGATATGAACGACATGCTGGACGTTTAGAGTTGCGAGATCCGCTCTGTTTGCGGCAGCTCAGAGCACATGCAGAGAATCTCGATGTTTTCTTACGGATACAGATAACCGGTGGTAGATGGAGTGTTTCCGGCATTTGTGGAGACTTAAGAAACCATGAGGAGCGCTTTTTGATCTTAGGGTATACAGCGAAAGGGTTGATCATCACTGCCTGGGTGTACGACTCATTTCTCGCGCGTTTACTGTAACTTCTAGATATTTAAATTCATGTTGTTCTGTTATATCAACTGTAAATCTGAGTACCTTTCTCAAAAATATTTTCGGATCTGCGATGCAAGGAGGTTGGGTTGGGGCGGATTAATTGGAATATCATTGGATGCGACCTACGTCAATAGTTCGGTGTTTAATGTGTCGATGCAATCTAATAGTTCGTTTTCCTACAGTGCTTCACATTTACGCACAGTGTTTCTCAGCCAAGTACGTATCTTTTTTTCACTGCCGCCTCGCCAGCAAAATTAGGGCACGGAATTTCTACCCCACAACGAAATAGCACCACCACGCACGACAGCCAGAGTCCCGTTATCCTACCCGAACGAAATCCGCGACCGTACACTCCAGACTTCACCATCAAGTTAGGGGCACCTTCCGACCGCAGCAATGGCCAGTACGTCGTCTCTTTTGTGCTTCGGCATATTGTCCTGTCGCATCCAACGAACCTGCTGACTTTTTGACCCCAGAGTCCAAGAACTCCTCGCAGCATAACCAGTCGCGCAAGGCGCACCGCAACGGGTACGATTGAACACATTTTCCGAGGACAGGGACGCTAGCGAAATGGCGGTAGACGGGTGCTGACGAGATTTTGTGCAGTATCAAGAAGCCCAAGACCTCGAGATACCCGTCGCTGAAGGGCACCGACCCCAAGTTCCGCCGCAACCATCGTCATGCTCTGCACGGCACCATGAAGGCCTTGGTACGACTCCCTTCACGTGTAGATCCGAGTCACCCCGAAACTGCTGGACGGCTGCTAACAACAACCCCAGAAGGAGCTCAAGGAGGGCAAGCGTGAGACGGCATAAAGAGAGAGCGCTGGGTACATGGTTATTGGTATCTTCTACGGCACGACTGCGATGCACTGGGGCATTAGGGAATCAACAAAAACTGGCAAAGGAATCAAGCCAGCAAACGAATCCACCAACCACGGTTCAACCTCCCAGATCTGAAAACATGTTCTACTCTTTGCGTCTCCCTGTGATGGCATTCTCGAAGCATAAATGATGCTGTATGTGTGGTGCCAAGAGGCTGTCCTGCGATGTCAGTCTACCATATCACCTGCGACTAATCGGTGGAGGCTGAGGTACGCTGCAATGAGCAGAGGAAGAAAGGGTGAGCGCGAGCGCACACATGGAAGATATTGGACGTGACCATTGTCGCTGCCATGGGATGTACCGAAGTAAAGCACATTGGCAAAGACGATGTTGAACCTCGCTCGCCGCTGACCAGTGACGACATCCTCAAAAGCACCGTGTTCATCAAAGCCAAAACTCACGAATAGCTATAGGTTAGTTGCTCTCAACATGCAACGAAGCTCTAAAGCAAAGGTGGAATTGGAAAATGAAAGGGGCAGAGTTTCCGGTGATAAAAGATCCTGCAGCATTCGCGGCGCGGATGACTCATAAGTGACCTCTCCTGGGCCCTCGCAGCAATGGAGATTTCTGGGTCATTTTGTTATCCTTTTTCGAATGCTTGCCTATCCCTCGTCGATTGACCCTTCGGGTTAGGCTGTTAGCAGGTACCTCCACTCTCGGGCGCTTAGTCCGAATCCGTACTGTACCTATATTGTCCATGTTGGCTGGCGCCGCTGACCAGTGGAGGAAGCCTAGGGCTTACCTTGGGTGCCTTAGATACTGGACCTTACCGGACAGGCAGGCACCCTCAGCCAGGTGTCTTGAGGTACCTTCCAGCAATTTGTGGAACACAAATGTGTGGATTTTTTAAGAGCTAGAAGTATATATCCTTGCCCCTGATAATATAGCACCCTGTTTCGCCCTATTCCTTAGTCTCTACTCTGCTTCTTTAGCGCTTTAATAAACTTAATATACTACTTATTATATAGCTATTTAATTTTAGCTATATTCTTAGATATTAACTATATTATACCTTTAAACTTCAACTTAATCCTATTAAATCTTAAGATATTTCTTTTTAAAATATTCTTACTATTATATAGCTTTAATTATAGGTAGATAGAACTATCTTTTCTTTTTAAGTAGAATAGTATTATTTAGAAAGTATTTATTAAACTTAGAATTCTTTCAATACTTAGAGTAATATACTATAAGAAGAGTATTAATAAGATATAAATATTAATAAGGTATCTTAATAGCTTAGTATTAGATTAATTAGAGATGTATATAGTTTTATAGTTATACTTAAACAAAGTATTTTAGAGATTTACTTTTATAACCTTAAGTTATTTATTAAGGCTTATAGTATCTTATAGCTTATTTTAAGTTTTCTAATCTAAAGTTTTATTTAAGTCTATTATAGCAGTTAGTAACTACTTCTAAGTTTTTATTTATTATTCACCATAGAAAAGACCCCGTTTTTTATGGATATAAAGGCTACCAAATACTAAGAGGTAACTTCCAGGTTATCTCAGGCAAATGAAAACTCTGAACAAGGCCTGTGAAGCCCCTGAGGCACTGATCTATAGGCAGGTAAGGTCGGCAGCTTGAGTGGGTACTTATCCGTTGGTTTCCTCCAGGCCCGGATCGAAGTGTTCTTGGCGAATGAAGAGAGAGCGAGACCCTTCCTGACTAAGCAACCGCCCACGCCACGTTGCCGAACCCCCCAACCCGACTACCTACCTTACATCCTCAAACCCAAAGTAGACCATTCCGTCCTCCTTTTTTCTTTCACCCCCTTCATTCGGGTAATACCTTCAGACGACGCCGCCTTGAAATATCGTATTACCTGCCTGGCAGCAGCATTTCTTGAATAATTCTGCTCGCTTTGCAGAGCATTGATCTTCGGCTCAACTCCCTTCACTACTCCCACACATCACTTTCGCAAGCTTCGCCTTCATCTCTGTGGAAGAGACGCCATTGTACCACGCTGTCCTTGTCCTCGTCCGGACTCGTTTCCAATCAGAACAAAGCACGCACGGCACTGCTTGCTTTACCAACCAGCCAAATACGGGTAGGAGAGATTCAGCACAAAAGTACAGAGTGGCCCCCAACGAACCGACTCGCATCCACCGCTCCTCATTCTCACTCGCCCCCAAGATATTTCGCATTCTTGGGCCTTCGTCGAATATCGCCCAGTCTTCTGCAGACAAGACATGTGTTAAGCAAGTCCCTCATTCTATCCCGACTCCTTTGAGGTCAGGCAGGTTTCTGCAGGAGCTTTGGGCACCGAATACGTACCATACGATTCTCTTTTGCACCGTCGGAGCTCTGCCACGCGGGAAAAAAGAGAACAGGCCTTGCGACCGTTGCCTTCTTGAACGAACCCAAAAGACACAAAAATCCTCGTCTGACCGAGCAGCGACCCTAGTCGGCTCTTCAGATTTCGCGCCCATTCGAGTCGTTTGTACCCTCTAAAGTGTCGTTGAGGCCACGCTCGATTCCCTTCGGATTGAGTTGGCTTTGTCTTGCGACCATTCGAAATCTCGAAACAGCGCTGGTCCCTCCTTGCCCGGGCCGACCCCCCTTCCATCAACAGACAAAGACACGACACCTTTCACTATAGCACCAGCATCGTTTCATCTGCTACCTGCCAACTTCCCACGCCGCCATTCGACATCACCTTTTCGCCGCCATTGCGCGACATCATTCTTTTGTTGTAACGCCCCCGTCGGTCGACAATGCTTAACAACATGTCTGGCGGTCACATCGCGGGAAACCGCAATAGCACCCCGGAGGCAAACACGACGTCGTCTCTCCGACCCCCATCTTCTAGGGCTGTTCCTGCCAACAGCCACTTGAGGGCCTCCGCCGACATGGCTGCCCTCCAGAACTCGTCCCCCTCGAGCCGCATCCGACCGTCTTCCGACTTCTACGGCCAGTCTCAACAAGGCCAAGGTCATGGCAACCCCGAGACTGATCCCCAGGACAAGATCGCGCAGCAGTGGATAGCCGACATCGACCAGTATGAGACAACGCTGGAGGAGATGGCCGCCGCCACCCTCGATCAGGACTTTAAGGACGAGTTGAGCGCTATTGAGCAATGGTTCCGGGTTCTCAGCGAGGCCGAGCGTACTGCCGCCCTTTATGCCCTGCTGCAACAGACTACTCAGGTGCAGATTCGCTTCTTCATCCAGGTCTTGCAGCAGATGGGTAAGAACCATCCCATGTCTGGGGTGCTGTCTCCTGCCAACTTTGACAAAGGTAAGCTACTGACCCGAACAACTGTTTTCCTGTTCAATTGACCTCACACTAATTATCGTTTTTCCAAGACCCTATGTCCAACCGCCTCAGCGATGCTATGAACAAGTTGAACGTGGACTCTGCTAGAAACTCTATGGCTCGTCCTGCGAGCACTGCGACCGGCAAGCGTCAATCTGGTCTTGACCCCTCGACCATCAACGCCATGTTCCCCGACGCTGCCGCCGCTATCGCCACTGAGAAGGCAAAGTTCACGCAACAGAATGGCGCCCCGCCCTCTTCGAACCGCAACAGCACCGTCGGCGACCGCCAATCCCTTGCAGCCCCAACGATTTCTGCTCCTGGTGACAGCCACGACTCGAACGGACAGAATCAGGGATCACCATGGACTGGAGGCGATCAGTCTGCCCAGGGAGGCAAGTCCGCCGGTGGACAACCACCGATGGGTCAATTCCAGGCACCCCCGAGATCCCCTCGCCCTCAGATTTCGGGCAATCAGAATATCCAGAGCACAACTTTGACGACGAGCGACAAGCCTGCGGATCTCCCTCTTCTTTCCCCTTACAACCCCAGTGGTGGAAACTGGGCCTCCATGGTCAACACCCCGCTCGTTGCCAATTTCAACCCTCAACAGAGCGGCAATCAGGCGGACATGGTGGCCAATGCCACTGCCATGAAATTAGCAGCCCTTTCGACGGTCAATAATCGCTTTGCCCTCGATGACGTTCGCAAGTACCGGCGCGCTCGCTCAAATGATGCTCCTGGTGCTCCGGGACTACAGGGATTGCCTCTGAACGCCCAGGGTGTCAACGTTTCGGGAGCCAACGTTGTCATGATCAATGAGCATGGGCAAGTCCTCAGCCGTGAACAAATGCTCGCTCTACAAGCTCAGAATATTGGCTTTGGCCAGCACCGATCTCGTCCCAGCTCCCCTGGTATCGCAATGCAGCCAGGCTTTGGCGGGCCCATGGCATTCGCCTCTCCTCAGAACAATGGATTTCTCAGCGCGTACGATGGCTCTTCGCCTCTTCTGAACAATGGTATTCCTCAGGTAAACATTGGCCAGCTGGGTATGGGTGGCCATGAAGGATACCTGTCAGACCATTCTGACATGAATCGCGGCCGCTCTCCCCGAGGTCGTCGTGGCACCTCTAAGCCACCTGAAGATCCTACCGACCCTACCTTGTTGCAGGACATCCCGTCCTGGCTGCGCAGTCTTCGTCTGCACAAGTATACGGAAAACCTCAAGGATATGAAGTGGCATGAGCTGATTGAGTTGGACGACAAAGCTCTGGAAGACCGCGGTGTTAACGCCCTGGGAGCTCGACGTAAAATGCTGAAGGTTTTTGACCAGGTGAAGGGTAAGCACTCACAGCTGGACTGCGGAGGTATCGACACTGACACACGATGAACAGAGGCCAAGGCGGAAGGCAAGATCGGTTAGGAGAAATCTTTTGAACGAAGCTTTGAACGATGCCTGCCATGGATTAAATGAAATGTCGACGGCTTCCTGTACTGGCAACAGACAATGCATAACTCGGCGAGGTTGTTGGTTATAGACAGCAACTTGCAGGGGAGCCGACATCGCGGACTGGAGGATGGACGTGGCACGGCAGTCGGAACGAAGGAAGTCCGTGGATTTTTGTTTTATCAGCCTTTTGTGATTCTGTACATATATAAGATATCACTCCGGTCCCAGCGGTGTGCAATCGAGCGGTCTTATGCTACTCCCAGCACCGCTACCAAAATACTGGCGATAGTCATTGCTTCTTCTGGTTGTCCACCTAGCTGACCACGCAATGAGACCTCAGTGTTACACATCTTTCTTAAGCAATCATTTTAATTGAGGGTAAATCAGTGTACGTGCTGAGAACGCGGATTTGTGCCAGACGGGATGCGTGCTCGCCCCTCCGGAGCGCGGTCAACCAACACGGCAGGGTGGGGCAACACCTTGTTTGATAGGTACATCACCAAGCCTAGAGCTGCCCGTGCACCACACGAGGTGAGAGTCACCTCGTGTCGGCTTCTTCAGTAACCTGCCTACTTCGGGATCCGTCCTCACTTCAACAGTGAACACCTCAAGTTGGCGCCTGGCACCGGTCATTTCCCTCTTCTTTACAACAGCACTCCATTTGTTCGACGTGCGCATTGAAATTTTTGTTGCGCAAGTCGAAACCCAATGACGGACACTTGATGCCTTAGTGGAAATTCCTGCCACCACGCACTACCCAGCATCGGAGTCAATTGTCGCTGTAGTTTGACGCAGCATTCTTGCGCCAAAAAGAGAACCATTTTGTTCGAGCACCGGCAAAACTCACAAGTGGCGGCGCGGACTACACGGCCTAACCATCAACAAGACACGAAGTGAACCC
This sequence comes from Colletotrichum euphorbiae, assembly GCA_037178605.1. Classification (NCBI taxonomy): domain Eukaryota; kingdom Fungi; phylum Ascomycota; class Sordariomycetes; order Glomerellales; family Glomerellaceae; genus Colletotrichum; species Colletotrichum euphorbiae. Next base: position 145,521 of record JAXCEF010000067.1, on the reverse strand, counting down.
CGTCAATGAATCCCGCAAGTCTTCAAATTCATTCTTCCTCGCTGCAGTCGAATTCGTAGCCGGCAACTCGGGCCTCTGATTTTCCATCAAATCGATCGGCTGACACTAAGCGTCCATCATGGATCTGTTTCAGGGTGGCCCAGAGGTTGCGAACCTCCAGGGTGAACCTAGGCCTGAGGGCGATGAGGATGCCGATGTTGTCTCCGACGCCGACTCTGATGAGATGGAGCTTCGTGGAGACATCGCAAAGTTCGACCAGTCGGTTCGAGAATTCCTTTCGTCTCACCAAGCAGGCAGCGCCGTCGACGATATCGAGGGCAGTTTCAGAAGGGCAGCGCCAGCCGGTAAACCTAGGCCTCCCCCACGCAGCAACATTCGTGGCCCTCGACAGGCTGCTGAACCACGAGGCGACATCAAACTTCGTCTGGCCGGTGTCAACCAGGCCTTCATGGTTGGAGATTACGACCGTGCGCGAAGTCTTGTATTCGAGATCATCAGAATCAATGCTGAGACTCATCAAGCATGGACTGTTCTGGCTTCCATTTTCCGCGAGGAAGGTCTCAAGGACCAAGCTCTGATGGCCATGGTTATTGCTGCACACTTGCGCCCCAAAGATGGTCCCGGTTGGATGAGCTGCGCCTCTTTTGCCATGAGCCTGGCCGAAGAAGGACAGGAAAATGCTCTCAAAACTGCGCTTATGTGTTACTCTTCTGCCGTTAAAGCTCAACCCACGAATCTGGATGCTAGACTAGGAAGGGCCGAAGCCAGTCACCGCCAGGGTTTTCTGTTGCAAGCAATCAGCGAGCTTTCGTACGTGCGAGAACGCCGCCGTTTGGACATCGATGTCATCCGGAAATTAGCGGAGGCGTGCGCCGAATCAGGCGGCCTTGAAGAAGTACGGAAAGCCGTGGAGGCCTACCAGGAGTATTTCGCCCACGCCCTCACGGAAGACCGAGACGCGGAGAAGGAATTGCCTTGGGCTGATGTCGGCATCTTCGTGGAGTTATTCGCTTGCGCTGGTGACTACGTCAATGCAATTTCACAACTCAAATCGCTTTCTCGATGGATGCTTGGGCGACAGAACGACAAAACTTGGGATGAATGCGTTGATGACCGAGAGTGGGATAAGGATCATACCCGTCGCGTCCAAGTTTCCTCTTTTGATCCGGCTTCGTTCGGGTTATACACATATGGTTTGGGTCTGCCACTCGATTTCAGGGCCCGTCTCGCCCTGTACCGATTGAGAATACGGGATGAGGAAGAATCCAACGTGAGCCCCTCTTCAATTCTCGTATGGGAGTTTCAGTTCCTGGCGACTAACACTGTCAGTTGCACTTGCAATGGCTAGATCCCACTGAGTCTACAACGGCCACTGCGGTCGAGGGCTTTCTCTACCTTATTAGGGATCTCGCCGACGAGCTCTTCTCTGTCCAACGTATCCCCGAGGCCCTCGACTACTATGAACTTCTGCGGAATTCCGTGTATGGTCAAGATTCTGAATTGCTAGTGCAGCTTGGTCGCTGCTACCTGGCCAGATCCGACACGGAACCAGACATGGCTGCTGCGGAAGATTGCTTCTTTGTGGCAATTCAATTGAACGAAGAAAGCATTGACGCTCGTGTTGAGCTGGCCAGAATCTACCAAAAGCACAGAGAAGATGAGGAGGCTGATGTCCTCACTATGGAGGCCCTGGCCCTCAAAGCTAACGAGGGCGGCGATGACCAACTTAAGGACGGCAGCGGACGGGTCCGACGCAAGCGGGATCCCAGAACCAAAGCAACAAAACACAGCGTTGTTCGGCCCAGATATCGTACCAGGAAGTTGGTTGCCCCAGACCAGCGTCTTCAGGAGGAGCGTGCTCGGGCCGATGAGCTCACGAGGCGCTACGGCATTGTACGCGAGTTGAAGAGAGACATCCAGGCTGGCGATCATTCGCTGATACCAACGTGGATGACTGCTGCTGAAGAACTTGTCAATGACTTCAGATCCTTTAGGAGGTTCTACCCTTGGGACAAGTATCTCAAATATCTCGGCGCTGCCAATGATGTCGTGTTTAGCGCGTCGTCTAGAATGCAGCCAGGTCTCTCGGAGCTAGCGGAAAGACTCTCAAAGAGTGAGAAATACCCCTGTACCCTTTAACCATACGTCTGCCAAAAGTTGCTTTTTTGCTTGCTTACTAACCATGCGAATTCTCAGATGTAGCTACAGCTGTCGCGGACGACAAGAGGAATAGGTTTGCTTACGAAGATGATGGCTACCAAGGAATCCCTTTTGGCGAGTGGTTGGAGCTATTCCTCGACTACGCAATTAGTTTGGCGCTCGCCAACCGCGGGGAAGAAGCGTATCAGGTTTGTGAGGCTGCCAGGGACTCCATCGTCTTTGTCAACTCCAAGGACTACATGTTCTTGATCCACGTGGCATGGGCTGGTAAGCTCCATTCTTCTCGAGAATCGTCGAGAAACATCACTGACGGACTGCTAGCGTGTGCCATTTACCTGGCCGACGAGGAGATGTGCGTAGCTGTCGCGAGGTTCTTCATGAAAGTGCGCCAGCTAGATTCAGATTCATATCGCATGTTTGCGGCGTTATGCAGACTGTGCCAGTCTCCGGCATCATGGTATAATTCAGGGCCCGCCCAGAAGTATATTCTACGGCAGATCAAGATTATCGATACCTCGCTTCTATCACTCAGCCAACCGGACAGACAGCAGGAACCCATGTATCCTGAGCCAGCAGGCCATTCCGAGACAAAGCAGCTTGACATCTGTCTTCTGATGCTCTACGGACACATTCTATTCACATCGACTAGTTACACCTTCGCCCTCAGTAAGTGCTATACTACCTACACATCGCTCGACGATGCGAGTTCTCGGAAGATGATTTCAGCTGACTTGTGCGTGTGTGCAGACTACTTTCTTCGAGCGCGAACGCTGGATCCTCACAATCCCATGATTAGCCTCAGTGTGGGCCTCGGATACATTCATCACGCCCTCAAGCGCCAAGCTGATAACCGGCAGTACCTCATCATGCAAGGTTTTGCTTGTGTTTTCGAGTTCTGTCATTCGAAGCTTGCTGGAACGTCAGACGAAAGACGAGAGGCATTTTTCGGTGTTGCGAGGACGTTTCACATGCTCGGACTCCATCACCTTGCTCTGGAGTGGTATAGGAAGGTCATTGGCCCAGAAGAGTCGGGGCTTGATATACAGCAGCAAGACGCTGCAAGCCGAGATGTGATCTTGAGCGCTGCCTACAACGAGTACGCGCTGTTCATCAGTAGTGGAAGCGCAGAAGAGCTCGAGCGGGCCGTACTTCCTCGGCTCATCCTATGACACCGTAGATAGGACACGATGCCAACGACGGCACCTACGTTGTCAACAAGAAATTGTTGACTCACGCTCAGAGGTGGGATGAGCTCCAAAACGCTTTCTCTCAAAGGGGCACCATGAATAAATGAGCTTGAATTGATTGAATTTATTGATAGTCTTCGCTCCAAGCTTATGTAACTTCAAGTGAGGTTATCAAAATTGTGAAACGGTTTGAATACCTAGTTAGGTCAGTTACGGCAATCTAGGTACTTTCAGGTTACCTAAGGTACCTGTATATGCTAGACCCGAAGTCCTTAAGCATCCTGGCTGGGCACGTCCTCCAAAGAGTTACCTCCAGGAACTTGTCATGTCAGGAAGGTGGGGTGCATAGCCAGAAATCTCCAACTGAAATTTTTCGCGCTAACCCGTCATTCATCAATTCTATCAATTTGGAGGGGTATTTTTTTCTGATAAGAATCCTCTGCGCCGGCGTCGCAACTGAGTCCATTCCGCCTTGTGGTACACCCCCCTCCTTCCAGGCATTGGCATTGGAGGTGAAGAACATTGCTCTTACGCTCTCTTCTAGTGTCTAGCAGTCTTTTGGAGTGCAAAGACTTCGAATTGAGTCGATTCGACCCTTACACGCACGCCTGCCCCGCTCTATCGTCGGACATCGACCATATAATCACGATGACTTCGACAGCCAATCTGCGCATTTTGCTCATCGGCAATGGTGGTCGCGAACATGCGCTGGCTTGGAAATTGAGCCAGTCGCCTCTGGTTGAGGCCATCTACGCAGCCCCCGGCAACGGAGGCACTGCTACATGCCCCAAGACTACCAACATCACCGACATCGCCGCGAATGACTACCCCGCCCTTGTCAAATTTGCCCAGAGCAAGTCCGTTGGCCTCGTCGTCCCCGGTCCTGAGGCGCCTCTCGTCGACGGTGTTGAGGCCTACTTCCGCGCTGCCGCGATTCCTTGCTTCGGGCCCTCCAAGGAGGCTGCCCAGATGGAGGGCAGCAAGACCTTCTCCAAGGATTTCATGAAGAGACACAACATTCCCACCGCCGCCTACGAGAACTTCTCCGACTACGAGCAGGCAGTCGCCTACATCGACCGTATATCTCATGATGTCGTCATCAAGGCCACTGGCCTTGCCGCTGGCAAGGGCGTCATCATTCCCGCCACCAAGGACGAGGCCAAGCAGGCCCTCAAGGAGATCATGGTCGACAAGGCCTTCGGCGACGCTGGAGCCGAAGTTGTAATTGAGGAATTCTTGGTCGGCGACGAATTGAGCATCCTCACCTTCAGTGACGGAAACCACACCCTGTCGCTTCCCCCGGCCCAGGACCACAAGAGAGTTGGGGAGGGAGATCAAGGTCTCAACACCGGTGGAATGGGCTGCTATGCTCCTACCACTATCGCTACCAAGGAGCTTATCCGCCAGATCGAGGTCGACGTTGTTCAGCCCACCATCGCGGGTATGCGCAAGGAGGGCTATCCGTTCCGAGGTGTACTGTTTACTGGTCTCATGATTGGCCCCAACGGCCCCAAGGTTCTTGAGTACAACGTCAGATTCGGTGACCCGGAGACGCAAACTGTGCTCCCTCTTCTTTCTGCCGATACTGATCTCGCTGAGGTCATGCTTGCATGCACGGCTCACGAGGCTCGTTTAGACTGCGTCGACATCAAGATCGAGAACAGGTACAGCGCCACCGTCGTTGTGGCTGCGGGCGGTTACCCAGAAGCTTATGCGACGGGAACCCCCATGGTGGTTAATCCGTCGACGTCACCAGACGTCACCGTCTTCCATGCAGGAACTAAGCTGTCCCCTGAAGGCCAGCTTCAGACTGCGGGAGGCCGTGTCATTGCAGTCAATGCCACTGCCGACAGTCTCGAGGCTGCTGTTAAGAAAGCCTATGAGCAGGGAGTTACGCTTATCAACTTTGATAAGATGTACTACCGGAAGGACATTGCCCACCGCGCGTTCCGCACCAAGCAGCAACGCGAGGCTCTGACTTACGCCGGCGCCGGCGTTAGCGTCGACGCAGGCAATGAGTTCGTCGAGCGCATCAAGAAGGCAGTCCGTGCTACCAAGCAACCGGGTGCAGATGCCGAGATTGGCGGCTTCGGTGGTGAGCTGGACCTGGCCAAGTGCGGCCTTCAACTCGATAACGGCCAGCTCCCCGTTTTGGTTGGCGCTATTGACGGTGTTGGTACGAAGCTCATGATTGCTCAGAAGATGGGCAAGCACGACACCGTAGGTATTGATCTGGTGGCCATGAACGTCAACGATCTAGTCGTCCAGGGAGCCCGACCGCTGATGTTCCTGGACTATTACGGCTGCAGCAGGCTTGACCTGAGCACTGCAGCATCCTTTGTTGAGGGTGTTGCCGCTGGTTGTATTGATGCTGGATGCACACTTGTCGGTGGTGAAACCGCTGAGATGCCAGGCATGTACCAGCAGGATGACTATGATGCTGCTGGTTGCGCCTTTGGCGTCATGATTAACAGCCGGAGATTGCCTCGTCAGGATGACATGGCTTCTGGTGATGTTCTGCTTGGATTGGCGTCCAGCGGTGTTCACTCCAACGGTTTCTCTCTCGTCCGCCGTATCCTGGAAAGGGAGGGCATCGCGTACACGGACGAAGCCCCATGGGATACTGGCAAGACAGTGGGCGAGAGCCTTCTTACACCTACCAAGATTTACGTCAAGAGCCTGCGTGGTGTTATTGAGAACCGCCTCGTCAAGGGTCTGGCTCACATTACTGGTGGAGGCCTGATTGACAACGTGCCTCGCATGCTTCCTGATCACCTGGCGGCGGAGATTGACCTGAACACATGGGAGATGCCTGCCGTATTCAAATGGTTGAAGACAGCCGGCAACGTCGACCCGTACCAAATGGTTCGCACGTTCAACACTGGCGTGGGCATGGTCGCAGCTGTCGATGCGGCTCTCGAGAAGGAGGCTGTTGCAGCATTGGAAGCTGCCGGCGAGAAAGTGCTGCGCTTGGGCAAGCTTGTACAGCGTTCCGGCGAGCCTCATTGCACGGTGCTGAACTTGGACACGTGGCAATGAATTGATGGGTTTCGGAAATTGGATGGGCGTTAGGTACTAGAGACAAAAGTTTACCACTTGATTTCGTTCGCATTCAGCTAGAAGTCAGATGCCGCTGGCCTTCCTGCACAGTGATACCCCTCAGGCGATTGTTCTTACTCGACAGTAGGGTGAAAACAGGATCTCAACATTCGAGCATTACGTTTATATCATGGCTTCCTAGTCTACGCCTCCCGTGAGGATACTTTGCCCCTATCTGAGACCATCTCCTCTTCCACCTTCGGACTCTCATGACTGCCCTCGAGCTCGGAGAGAATAATCCATGTCGGAATAACACATAACACGGTGATGCCGAAATTGAGGCCGACGCTGACAAAATGGTTTGCGTTGCCCTCGGATTGCATTCTGTAAGTCTGTCAGTTAGGATCGACCTCTACGCCTAGCCGAGATTTTGATTGGTGGCATTGCAAACAAAGAAGAAGACGGCAACTTACGCCCAAGCAACAGTCTGGCCGAGAGCTTCTGTACCTCTCAGAATGCCAGTGTGACGACTCAAATCGGAAAGGTCGGTCGCGTGTTGGCCAACCAGCCAGTACAATAACTGCTGGAATGCCTGGCCTCCAAATTGCCAAAAGAAGACCAGGGCGTAGCTCTTCCCAAACCCGCCCTGGAACCAGTCATACGCCGGCGGTTCGTCAGCGTCGTAGATTTGCTTCTGCAAGATCGTGGCCCAGATCCAAGTACCGACAAGGATGACGATGATGGAGACGAAGACGACACGGCCCCTAGTCTTGATGAAGATTCTCTGGTTATCCAGCAGCATCACAACGAGGAAGGAGCTGAAGATTCCGGCAAAGTTGGTGAGGAAACTCGAGAAAGCTCTCGAGCGGACAGTGAAATAGGTTGCCAGCCACGTGCTCATGAAACCGTTGTAGAAGTAGCTGATGAAGAAGGCCGGAAGCAAAAGCAGGATCCTCCTGCTAACGAGTAACTTTCTGACAGCCTTGAACTCAGCAGCCCAGCTGTAAGCCATCTTGGTGCTGATCTTGGTCCCGTCTCGTCGCCACACCTTGCTCGGAGGCGACAGACACAGGGCAATAGGCAAGCCGAGACATATGATGACGATGAAGACGATGTACGTTGACGAGGAGACGGATCCAGTGGTTTTCTTGTTGGCGTTCAGCCCCAGGTTAATGGCACCGCCGACAATGGGCCCTGCCGCCTTTGCTGTTTGCCAGATCGCGAGGTAGAAGGCACGATCTCCGGGCGACGGGTATCCAATGATGATGGCGGCTTCGGCCGCCCAGAAGAAACCCGCCGAGATTCCGCAGAGGGCGCTGCCAAACAGCATAAACCACGTGTTGGCACTGACATTGTTCGTGTACAAGCCGGCGCCGTACAGGGGGTAGCCGATGGCGCCGAGGGCGAGTCCGTACGGTAAGCTAATGCGATTATTGATGGCTCCCGCAGCCACGCAGACTACGGCGAATAACCCGTATACGAGTGCGTTGGCGGCAGAGACAGCGTAGCTTATGATGACAATCAGCTTCCGTGATCGGTGCACACTGGAAGGAGATTCCGGGGTTGAACTTACGGCTCGGCAGCCCCACCAGCTCCCAGGCCGCCCAAAGCATCCCACATACCGGGCGCCGTGAACGAGACGCCACATGCGACTAGGATCTGGAACGGCACGGACCGGAAGAACGGCTTCGGCCCGGCACTCGGGCTCGGCGACCGGTCGGCAGTCGGATACTCCAGATCCCGCTCGCCGGCCTGAGGGTGATCCGCGGCGTTTGACATTGTGATTCTTGTGATCTAATGTACACTGATCAAACCGAATGTGTTGGAAGAGCACAGAGAGGGAGGAAACAGGCAGTTCCAACGCGACGGATCGAAGGGATGCGGCTCTAATGTCATGCAGCCAAGAACGATGCATCTCTACCAAGGGCCAATGACCCATGCAGATATTTTCCAATAGCTATCATGTCTTATTGTGGGTTGATTGCGCCATCGGGTCTATGAATAATAGAAACATAGAAATACCGGGGCCAGTACCTCAACACCAGCGAGCCTGCTTCATTGACGACGCAGCTCGGCTCGGACGGATTGTGGAATAAAGTGTAGTTCTTGAAGCTGACACTAGATGGATGAACACCCGACTTGGTGCTAATTCCTCAACTGGCGCTCTCGAATGGCAACGTTTCGCTCTTAATCTGAATCTCAGCCTAGTGTGCCAAGCGCCTAATGTGGACTTCAGCAACGGCATGTTGCATTACTGAGCCTAGTAGGACGGTTTCCGTACCGCGAAATCGAGGGCTGGGCTAAATCCGTAAGACCATGTTTATAATGGCTTGCTCGCCATAGTTCTGATCGCCCAGCTGAAGTGTTTGGTCACCTTGAGTGAACTGAAAGATAATTTGGCCCATCGAAGTACAGGCAAGCGTATTGTCAAGATTTCGATTACAAACATTGGCTTCCCAGTAGACATTGACGAGAGCTGAAGCTGTCGAAACTGATGGGAAGAAGTATTGATAGTGCAGATTCGCGTTGCCTCCAATCATGGCGAGCAAGGATCCATCGGAAGTCGTCAATGAACAGTCGGGCTGGATTCTGAAGAGTTGAGCATTGGCGAAATTGGAGCTGAATAGAACTCGGTAACCCGACCCGAAGGCAGATTGTAACTGGGCATAATTGCCATCGATAGCAAAGTCTCCTGTGCCAGAGGCCTGTAAAGCGTATTGGCCAATGACCGTGGCGCATGGGCCGATGGCAGCAGGCGTTGAGCTTGTTGATGTTGTTCCGCCAGTAGTGGCCTGGTGTCTTGTTAGAGGGATTTGGGGGCACTTGTACGATGGAGTTATTACCGATTGGCTGCTGGACGTGTCAGGCCAGGGAGTGGTGGTAGTAAGAGAGGAGCTTGAGCTGGGAGAGTCTGAAATAGAGGAGCTTGAGATAGAAGAAGTAGAGGTAGATGAAAGTAAGGTAGAGGGAAGTGAGCTAGAAGAATTTAAGCTAGAGGAGTCTGTGCTAGAGAGGCTTGAGCTAGAAGAGTCTGAGATAGAGCTTGAGATAGAAGAATTCGAGGTAAGGGACTGAGAGTTAGTCCAAGCGAGAGTCGCTAGGCTTGAACTTGAGGTGATGCTTCTTGTTATTCCTGGGTTAGGCCCTGAAGTTGTGCTAGCAGCTGTCAAGGAGGTTGGGGTAAAAGTGCCACTTCCAGTAGCGGTGGAAGACAAGATCGAGCTGCTCTCGCTCGTAGGTGTTATGAGAGCGGTAGAAGCCACTGAGTCGCTTCTTGTATTTGAACCCCGAACCATTGTTTGATCGAGAGCGCTTTCTGAGGTGCTTGGCCCAGTGACGGTGGTGGCGATCGAGAAGCTCCTAGCCGTGCTATTGCTGAAAGGCCCGAAAGAAGACGAACCGCCTGCGAACGAATTGATGGGAAGGGAGCTACTCGAGAGAACCGATTCGGGTGAGGTTGGTCCGAAAGATATGATCGTTGAATAGCTGGAGCTAGTTGGGGTAGGGATGCCCAACTGTGACGTAACAGAAGCAGAGTTGATGTTCGTAATAGACAGACTTGGGGACATGCCGCCGCTCGGTGAGCGAGGAGTAAAGGATCTGCTACTGGTAAGTTCAGAGGTTTCCCTCTGAGCTGTACTGGTGAGAGTGGTCTCTGCGCTGCTCAAGATTGTAGTCACCAGCTGCGAACTGCCGGAGCCGAGATCGCTGGCGTTGATGGGCGATGTGGATGGAGAACCGGCGGCAGTACCGAGTGAACTACCAGAACCCACGTCGTTGGGGTCTAGAAGCACCAGTAAGAACGCCGCATTGCCGTTGCCTGGTGTTGGCGTTGGGCTAGTGCTGGCCGTTACCTGCCTTGGATTATGACGATGATCCATCGTGGTTTCTCTGATTACCAAGTATTGCGGTCCGTCTCGTGCAAAAACCATTACAGACATGACTAGGAGCACAGCGGCTCTACTTGACCAGTTCATTTTGCGGATGTCTCATGAGAGTGGACGAGTTGAGATTATGTAGCGGCCAAATGCCGACGCCACCAAGAAGACCGATTGTAACAGTCAGGATTTGGTGTCAGCTAACCTGAGATACTTGATGCGCATACAAAAGAAACACAGATACGGAGATGGAGAGGGGGGAGGGATAGAGAGATAGAGTAAGAGACTGAGATAGAGGTTCCGAGAAACGTAACGAGGGGACGAGTATTCGAGCATAGCCTGCCAAACGTAACATCTTAAAGAGGAATTCAACATGAGATCTTCTCCCTCTCAAAGGCCCGCTTTGGTCTCGCCTCCTTCCGTATTTGCCGCCGAGACATAATAACAGGCCTCATTCCAGGGCCCAAGAATGACTGTAATCCCAACTTTAGGCACTTGTAACTCGAGACGTTCATCCCATCTGGAGCTCTGTGTTTGCCGCTGATCCGCCTCATCGCGTTCACAACAGCATAAGTGCAGTCGAGTTTATCATCGCAAGGTGAATATTTGACATGATTTTTACATGCCGGCATTACATTGATATTAGTCGAGCCTGCTTTAGACGAGGGAAATCACCATACGTAAGAAAGTAGTAGCTCAACAGGAGGCAGCATAAACAAGTCAAGCTAACCGTGCTGGTTCCATACTGGACGACGCGGGCGCAACATGTGTAGTGATATAATGTCGGTTGTGAACCGAGACACTGCTGCCATTCCAGTCTAGTCACCACAGAATGATCGGAACACGGCTCGGGACACGTTGGCGGGTACGCGCCGAGAGCTAACGGAAGAAGTGCTGCCAAGTCAGAAAATCTGCCCCTGCATCAAGAAGTGGCTATTTTCGATTCGCGACATATAGCCAAAGTCTCGCGAACACTCAGTCACCGCAGACTGGCTACAATTGTATGAATACTGTGAGGGCGGCAGAAACGCTGTCAGAGATAGTAGTAGCAACAGTAAGAGTGAAGGTGATAAATATCTCGTTGCGGAATGCCGGTTGCTGGGAGATGTGGTCATCCTTCGGCGCGAGTACCGCTTATAAAGATATGAGCTTAATGGGGCATATTGTAAGCTTTATCTGTCTCGTGGGTGACACTAGCCTATCCCTTTAAACGCGCAAAGTGGCTCAAACGTGCCTCTTTCGAGTGACAATTGGCTATCGACCAGGGTGCGCTGGGGTTGCGCTGTGGGTGCGCTGTAGGTGTATTTAGTGCGATATGCCCCTTATCGATTATGTACCTCGCGTGGAGACCCTCATTAATTCGAATAGAAGCATATTACATGATTCGTCAATACCCCTGAAGGGTACCGTTTCAGCCACTTTCCGCGTTTAAAGGGATAGTGGCCTTCCGTAATGCGGTACCGAGAGCCACAACCAACGGAAATTAACGTCGCTCCGACCAAGCTGGACAGGCTTGCCATCATCACAATAGCCTGTGTATCATGAAAGACCCCACCGTACTACACCTGCAAGTTCCGCTGTCGCTATCGGCCTGGCGACATCATGCGGGTTCACGGCCAAGTCCTGCTACCTAGGCGACTATTGGCTGTAGCAGCAACTCTCGCCTGTCTATGCGGTCAATCATCGAGTCAACCGACGACCACCTCGAGCACGCATCTCACGAACCCCCAGACAGGAGTCTGCGATTTTAAGACGATCAACTACATAACCCACACTTTACCGCAGCAGTGTTTGAGAACGAGCTGGCCTGGAGATAAAGGTGCTACGAACACGAACGGAACAACTTCCATCCACGATGTCCCCAACTTACAGGAGAACCGAACGACCGACACCGTCGCCTGTGGTCAAGTAACGTCCACACCCGACGCCGCTGCCGACACCACGAAGGGCGACCTTCCCCCGCCAACGACCCAAGACACTTCGAGCGAGGAGGAACCGAGTCCCAGACCCTTCATCTCTTTCGAAGACTGGAAGGAGATGATGCTTCGTAAAGCCGGGCAGGACCCATCAGAGCTGAGGACACGGAAGACATACGATCGAGCCACAGAGCACGAAAGAGCTACGAAGAGCTCGGGCCTTGACAGTTTAGGCGATGATGGCGAGATCGATCTCAACTTCGACGTTGTTTCCGAAAAAATCAGCAACATCGCCTCGGCGCCTCAAGCTCCCCCGACCGAAACGGCTGCTTCCGAGCTACAAGAACCGGTGCTCTATGACGATGGCAGGACTCAGTATTATCGGAGCAAAGACGCTGGCAAGACTTGCAAGGAACGCTTCTCCTACTCATCGTTTGACGCCGGCGCAACAGTGCTCAAGACAAACAGGGGAGCTAAAAACTCAAAAGCCATTTTGCTTGAGAATAAGGACTCGTACATGCTATTGGAATGTGCGGCGGAAAACAAGTTCGTCATTGTTGAACTGAGCGATGACATCCTCGTTGACACTATTGTACTGGCCAACTTTGAGTTCTTCTCCAGCATGATTCGCCAGTTTCGCGTGAGTGTCAGCGACAGATACCCTGTAAAGGCCGACAAGTGGAAGGATCTGGGTACGTTTGAAGCAAGAAACTCGCGAGATATCCAACCGTTCCTTGTGCCGAATCCCCTGATCTGGGCAAAATACGTTCGCATCGAGTTTCTCAGTCACTACGGAAAGGAGTACTACTGCCCGGTGTCGTTGCTACGCGTTCACGGCACCCGCATGTTGGAGTCATGGAAGGACACTGAAGCGCCCGCCGATGAGGAGGATGCGACCGATGAGTCCCACGGAGAGCTTCCAGGCTCAGGCCCAGTAACCGAGACCAAACCAGTTGATAGTCCTGAGACACAGGAGAACGCGTCTGTGGCTTCAATAGCGGATATGGCTGAGGTCGTCAGGCTCAACATCTCGGTAGACCCGTCACTGCCAAGCAACGTATTTTGGCCTTTGGGCTCGGACAATTTCACTTGCTCCAAATACACCACTTTGGCTGTTGGTCAAATACCAGAGCCGTCGGCACCAGGTAAGGCACATCGAGCAACACAAACCGAGCCAGATCATGCCGTTCACGGCGGAACCAGCCGAGGTAGCTCGAATGCGCAGTCTGCGGAGAGTAGGCCATCTTCGGCAGCATCGACAGCTCCCAGTCAGCCGCAAGCAAGTGTCGTGCAGACCGCAGCGTCTTCGGCTTCTGCAGGCGCGCACCATGGTAACTCTCAATCGGATTCACGCTCCTCACCGGGCGAGGACACGAACTCCGGCTCTCCCCCCATTAAGGCAACTTCGCAAGGCAGCGCACAGTCTCGTACGAAGGTCAACTCGACCGCAGCACCTGCCTCTCAGACTGTTCAAGAGAGCTTCTTCAAGGCAGTCAGCAAGCGTCTGCAGTATCTCGAGGCCAATGTGTCCTTGTCACTCAAGTACATTGAGGACCAATCACGCTCCCTCCAAGAGACCCAACATCTAGCTGAACGGAAACAGTTGTCAAGGATTGACGTATTCCTAGACAGTCTCAATGATACCGTTCTTTCCGAGTTGCGAATTGTGCGACAACAGTATGAACAGATTTGGCAGTCCACAGTCATTGCGCTGGAGAGCCAGCGAGAGCAATCACAGAGGGACACAGTGGCACTGAGCTCCAGACTTAACATTCTCGCCGAAGAGGTAGTCTTTCAGAAGCGAATGGCTATAGTACAAGCCATCCTCCTCTTGTCGTGTCTTGTTCTCGTCATTTTCTCCAGGGCGATAACACAGCCTATCCTAACGAATTCTTTTGAGCTCGGCCGACCCCCCGGTCTCAACCACCCTTTACCCGGCCTGCCTGCCGATCGCGAACCAGACAGTGCCTTTACTCCCCGATACGACAAGCTCGGACGGCCATTCGGCGCTCCCAACGGCGATGGAGACCGACTAGACACAAGTCCTGGCCCAGGGCTCACTTCCTCGGCTGCGCCGCGTCACCTGCTGACGCCAGACTCGGATGATGTGAGGCGCAGCGGAGAGGGCGTTTCGGCATCTGGCTATCTTGCAGGTGACCCTTGTGTCAAGAACGACACCGATACCAGCTATCATAGCTCTTCTGGCAGCCCCGCCACTCCTTCTCCCGACGAGCGTGGATATATCGCAGCTGAAGAAGACCTGATGGATCACAGTTGTCCTATACAGGACTCGAATCAGATGGCGGGGATTGTGCCGGAAGCGTCGCTTGACTCACGCTTTCCGCCGCAAACCCGCGTAATCACCTCTGCAAGCCGGAAACCTCTGCCTGCTCTGCCAGAATGAACGTGTTAAGAAGGATGATACCCCGAAATTTGGAATTGAAACTCGGCTCCCTGTCATACTATTAGACGGGAGGGCTGTGCGGCTCTTTACGCAATGGAGGCATATACTAGAAGGTCGCTGGCTTCTCGAGCCATGGCTGAAGTGACTAAGCCACCCGTGATGATACCGGGAATGCTCGGCGAGGAACTCACTGTTGAGTTGATATGTTCACAAGGTGCGGAAGTGCATACCGTGTTACAAGCCATGAGTATGTCTGTAGAGCTAGCTAGTTACTAACGATTACACATTGTCGACGCCTCAAGAAAGCTCCTGTATATATAGCAAACAAAGCTATGGCCCCGCATATGTGGACAAAACCCAGTGGTGTGCATGCTAATCCCCCAGAAACATAACTACGATTGTGTTTTACTTGGACATCCATCAGTCTTTCAAGTTGATCCCCGAAACATTATCTCTCACTGTGAATGAAACATGTAAGGCTGCATGTTCGCCTCGAAGTCATGCTCCTCGAGGGCAGCCAGCCGCGTACCTCTGTCGTACTGCGAGCGTCTGCGGCGTTGCTCATCCCGGAAGTGCTGACCCGCGTTGGGAGTGAAAAGACCTGCAAGACTTGCATGAGTACATCTTGCTGTTGGGGTCGCGTGATTCTCAACTTACCAACATGCTCTGCATTCTCACAGCTTCGCTTCATCTTGGACTGATTGTCCGGCTGGGGAAAGGGCTCCTCCTCTCCGGCGAGCTCAGGGACAGGTCCGTTCGATGTGTAGAACAACTAAAACCAAGTCAGTAATGCGTCTACCCGTCAGCTACGTGACGACCAGACCTTGGGACGGTAATGGGCAGCTTCGAGCATGACAGAGCTGTTTCTGAACTTTTGAACGAGACAGTCCTTGCCTTGGATAGCTGTGGTAGAGTCAGCGAAAGACTATGGGTTCGGACCAGGTGTATACGTCACATACTGGCGTAGGAGATCTCGGCGACTTTGTCGCTCTTGAAACAGTTCCATCTCTGGTTGCCTCTAGTGTTGACGAACTGTGACTTCTGTCAGCAATGAGCCGCATGGTCGGCCCGACTCTACTGACGTCAATGATGTCTAGGGGCTAGCAAATATGTTAGCATTTCATCTTCGCGACTGATTGAGAAGCTGCTTACATCCACGAAGTTGATGAAGGCATATCCGACACTGCGAAAGACAATCGGTCAGCTACTTGTCCGTCGAAACGATTGTTAACAGTACAACTCACTTGCAGTCGTTGGCGAAATCGATCCGCAGATACATGAAATCGTACTTGCCCCAGCTGGACTCGTCCACGATCCGCTTGAGCATTGCCTGATCGACTTTGTTCGGGATGTTGCGGAGCATAATCTAGTCCCATTAGCAACGCTCTTTAGTCCTACCAGCTCACTCACTGTTGTGCGAACATCCGTCCCCTCTCGAATGCGGTTAACGTCGACATGATTGTGGTGACTGGCGACATTGTAGTACGGCGATCTACTGACGCGTGATGCGTTCTGCCTCCGAGGTTCACTTCTGGGACTCCCGGTCGTTGATCCAGTCATCAACACGCCTCGTGACTGGTTCGAGAACATCGGGCTGAGAAGTTGGTAACCAGGGGGACTGGGCGTGGCCGGCGGCATAGGAAGGTTATGGCCCCCATTGAGGAGGTAAGCCATATTGGGCTGAAATTGTGGCTGACATAGGACCGGCCACATGGCAAAAGGGGGAACCTGGAAACCAAGAGGCGAGTACGGGGAGCTTGGCATTGATATGCCCGTGTTTTGAGGGAGCATTGGCATTTGAGCGGGAGTCTTAGGCATTGTCAGAGACTGAAAGGTATTCGCCAAATCCTGGATGGGCAGCGAGGTGTCTGCACCCTCGATGGAGTAATCTTGTCCCTCCTGCAGCGTCTGTGGACCATCACTCGTGTCGATGAAGGAGAGAGTCGTATGAGCACCCTGGTCTCAATGGTTAGTTGTTCCTGAATAGTGACGCATGCTACCATACAGCAGCGTTACCCACGGGCTTACCTCAATGATTCGATTATCGAGCGAAGCAACAGCCGACAAAGCTTCCTCTGAATCGTTGAACTCAGCCACAGCTCTATAATTATCGAGGCCATGTACCGGTTGCGTGTGGTATGCAGAAACGTGACCCTTGGACTGGAGATGACGCTTGATGACTGCCTCAAAGCGCGTCATGTCGAAGGGGTCGGGTGTGGTAGCAGTGGCAAGAATAGACACACATGATCCAGACTTGTTAGGGCTCCGTCGAATGCGCTGTACGAGGGTCAGACACAACTGAGCCGGCGGGAATAATGCCTGGAACCATACCTCTGAGAATAGAGCCTCTGAGATGTACTCCGCCTCAAAGTCAGCTTCGGCACGACGCAGGTTGTCATGAACAAGAACGGCATCTCGAATGTCTCCAAAGTGGACGGCAATCCTTCCACCCTTGCAGTAAACCCGTCTCGGCTCTTGAACAAGGAGACCCAGACGCTGGAGTTTCTAATTCGGGTGTTAGCTAGACACAGAAGACACAATGTTCCAGTGACTGACCGAGAAACAGTGGCTCAAGTCGGCACCAGTAAGCGAACGACTAAAGGAGCCAATGCTGAGGCATTTTGAGAGCTCACCCTCATCATTCTGTCCGGGTGAAGACAAATTTGGATTCCTCCGTCTGTCGCGGTCTGGGGTGACCATGTGACCCACGAACGGCTGAAAAGCTGAAGCAGTTGGCGACAGCTTTGGAAGAGCAGCATTGGATGCAGCTGTGATGAAAGGGTCCTTTTCGGCGCTGGAAATGACACTTCCAAAGGTGCCAGAAGGGAATCTGGACGGGGTCACATCTGGAGAGTCCTGTCCCAGGGTCTTGAGAAGACGAGAAGACTTGGAAGAGCCCTCCTCAGGAGAGAAGGCAGTCAGCCTTGTGTCAGGAGTTCCCTTGAAGGACTCGGCACCTCCGACGGAAGAGCGGGGAGAGGATGGGTTGAAGACAACTGTATCGCGAGAGTGCGACATGTTGTCTGCCAATTTCCTGTCTCTTGAAGGTACGTGAGTCCAGAGTCGAACTTCAAGTCATCCGAATACAGGAAGAAGATTTTGGTAACGTACCTTTCGGAGCGGGTTCGATAGGGAACGCTATGCTGCTGCTGGCAAATCTTGCCTTGTCTTGAGGACTGACAGATGTTTTTGAGAGGCACACGACCAAAACACGGTCTCGTGTTCTCGTGGAAAAGAGAACGCGAGAATGGACGTCACTTGGGGAGAAAGCCGGTTTGCAGACCAAACCCAGAATTCTGATGAGCGTACTCGTGAGAAAGAAGCACTGGGGGTTTCGGACTGAGTCAAAGATATGATCAGGCGACGAAAGTGTAGCTGAGAAGGGAGCGGATGGAGAAATGAGGGATGGGAGGATAGAAGTAGAACCAGAGTTGGAAGGTTGGACGACGACAAGAAGGTGCCGGATCAAGGCCTTGTCACGTTTTTGAAGGGGGGAAGGAGTCTTCCAAAAGCCGACGGTGAAATTTTTTTAAAGGAGAAATAGGAAGGAAGCTACGAAAGTTGAAGAAGTCAAGGAAGTCGACGCAGAGCTGGAAGGTAAGCGGGCGTCACGTTGAGCAGTCGCGTTCCTTCCCTGAAGCCAGGGCTTGATTTGGGAGGCAGGGTCGGCTGTGATGATGTCTGCCTTCCTTGATTCCGCAGACAACCTAATCAGGAGAACCGCTTTCTCCTTCTTACTTCCTTCCAAATCCTGAGTTCAGGCTGATGCAAGCTGGCGGTTGCTTCTATCTTGGGTACCGTAGGAGACGACGGGTTTCTATCAGTTCCCACGTTGAGACACTTCCTTGTACTGGAAATTGAAGAAGAGGCAGGTCAGTCGTTTCTTCCTAGTTGTTTTTGGGCATGATTTGCCCTGCTCACCGTGGGCTCAGTTTAAAGTGAGAGGAAGCGTCTGCGCTTCTATAGCACAACTAAGATTACTTACCCGTGAAGAAAGAAGGTCCAGAGAAGGTTTTCAGCTATCTTGACTTCAAGAAAGGTCATGATCAGAAGGAATCATTCTCATATCAACCAGAACAGGTAATATATGCTAGTCTCCTCTGGAGTTGTTGCATGATATAGCCCAAAGGCCTTCCATTTTTACTGACCCGTCTCGCTGAAAGATACTTAGTGCTTTTCATCTAAATCTATCAATATTAGCCAAGAAATAAAGACTATACTAGATGAGAAGGTATAGCTTGAGGGTCAACCCGTGGTCCTTACAAAAGAAAATTATTGCCTGCTGCCAGGAAGAAAAAGAGACACAAAGCAGCTTCTAAGTTAGAGGTGAGGTGGTGGTATCTTGGAATGCCCAAGAAAGCCCCACAGAAACTTACGAAAGTGACACCCCAGCAATTTGTCAATGGGTGGACGCACACATGGGGAACCGTGGCGGCCTATCCCCTCCGCAAAAGCTCATCTTACCCGCTCCACTTTTAGCCGTGGGCGCGCGCACAGACCAGTTTTGTACCACACTAATATGCTTTAAATATATTTGAAATATGTCTTAAGATATACCTTTAGTATACTTATTATAGTCTGATTATATTCTATATATAATCTAAATATATTTGAAATATACTTAGAATATATTTAAAACATACTTAGAATATAATAGAAATATATAGGTTATAATTAGTTAGAGTTAGTTATAGGGCTTAAAGTTAAGTTGAGTTAGAGTTATATAAGAGTTTTTTCTATTTTAATTTATTAGATATATTTAGAATATACCTATAATATAATTCAAATATATTTAGGATATATTTAGAATGTATATAAAATATATCTAGAGTATAATAAGCTAGAAGAATATTAAGCAAGAGAGCTTAAGTTAAAAATACTAAAAAAGTACTTCGGGGTGCTGCGCGCAATATCAGCATTAGGTTGGCTTATTCCTCAATATAGTACAGCGCGTGCGGCGCGCCTGCCTAGAACGGTATAGTTAGGTGGAGGGGGGGAAGATGAGTTTTTGCGGAGGGGTAAGGTGAGGTGTAAACCGGGAACCGTGGAGGGAGTGAACGCAGTGCGACCCTTGCACTTGCATTAGTGTCATCTGCCGGGATAGACCCACCAAAAAGCCTCGAGTCGCTCCATCAAACATCGCTTTCGCTAGCTGTGGGTGCCTAGGTAGCTCTCCAATCAACACATTTCGATCTATCCCCTCCGCTGCTGCTGCGCAACTGACTGCCTTTTTGCCTGTCGCACAAACGAGCTCATCAACGAGAAGGCCAGGCGGATAGCACACAGAAACCATTTTCAAACCCGTCACAGCTAGCACGAGATCGAGAAGGGTCATGGGTCAAGATGCCGCGTCGCCCACAGACCTATGATGATTATGGCGCAGCCGTCCAGCAGGTGAATGGCTTCTCCCTGCCACCCCACTTCATCCTCCTCATCTGGAGTTGACGAGTATTATGCCAAATTTTGCAATGGCTGACTTGCTTTGATACAGATTATCCTGACCTCCTCAGACTCAGACTTTCTCGACCAACTCATTCCGGTCCTCAAAGATGCCTCCAGCTCCAATCGAACCCCCTCCCTGATCCAGAACCTCGCCCGATACGCCGAAGAAAGAGAGTTCGATATCGAGAGAATTGGCCTGACGAAACATGAAGAGTTCCTAGGCTCCGTCAATCAGCTGCAGACCGTTCGCGAGGGTACCGTCAAACTTACGGCCGAGATCCTCAGCTTGAACCAGTCCATACAGCAAAGCACCGAAAAGCTCGCGGACCAGAAGCAGGCCCTCGTCAATACTAGGGCTGTACGCCAGAATATCGCCGATGCCTCGGATGCGTTGAAGGAGTCCCTCAAGATTCTCCACGCCGTCAACCACGCCCACGAGCTGATCCGGAAGAAGAAGTACTACGCCGCCCTGAAGTCGCTCGACGACCTGCAGAACGAACATCTTGTCCCAACCATTCAGAACAAGTACGCAACCCAGCACAAGCTTGCCGACGTCATTCAGAAGTCGATCCCGGCGTCGCAAAAGATCATCTCAGAAGCTGTCATGACGGATTTGAACACCTGGTTATTCCGAATTCGTGAAACATCGCAGTTCCTCGGCGAGGTCGCGTTCTACCACACCGAACTTAGAAGGGCCAGGCAGAGAGAACGCGTCGAACGTGACGGATATTTGAATAATTTCAAGTTGAACTCTTCTATCGAGCTTGTTTTTGACGAGAGCGAGGAATTTGACGTGCTCGACAATGAGGAGTTGCAAGTCGATTTTACGCCTCTGTTCGAATGTCTACATATCCACGAGGCTCTTGGACAGATCGACAGATTTCGCGCTGAATACGCTACGACACGCCGGCAGCAGAAAGATTTGCTACTTCCAAGTACCGTTGAACTCGTTGCGGACGATGAATCATCACTCAGCAGTTTGCTGGAGGGCATCGCGGGCTTTGCAATTATTGAGAAGGCGACAATGCGACGCGCTCCTCACCTGCGATCTGCTGTAGACGTGGGTGACCGGCCAACAGACCCCTGGGCCCAGCAAGTACTAACAGCAATCTAGGTCGACGAACTCTGGGACTCGATGTGTCACACAGCCATCACTTTGACTTCGCAGGCTCTGAATGAAGTTAGTAACGCAGAAGTCCTCCTCAAGATCAAGGGTGTGATAGCTCTCTTCATCCAAACCATGCAGGTAGGTTGTTTCTTACTGTCGCCTGTCAACTCGACGATCGCCTGACCTTGGACATCCGATGTAGGGTTGGGGCTATTCTGTCTCTATGCTTGACAACTTTCTCCTTAAGTTGTTCGACAAATACGCCGAGTTACTGAAGCGACGTTTCAGCGAAGACTTCCAAGAGGCAAGAGCTCTCGTGCTGCTCGCACCATTTGGGTTACTGATAAGTCCCAGATCGTTTCGACGGACGACTATATGCCTATGGCTATTAACACCCGCGAGGAGTACGAAAAGGTGGTGAATGTCAGTTGGTTTTCACAGGAAAAGACTCCTGAGGAGCTCAGGTGAGTCCACCTCTGTGCCGAGGCTATTCCTGTCTCCTAACGAACCACCAGCTTCCCATCTGTTCTCCCGTTCTCGCAGATGTATCCTCTCTGCTGCATCGATATCCGGAACTTTTTGAACCAGTTCTATTTCTTTTCCGATGATCATTTCCAGCATCCGAACATCATCGATGACACGCTTCGCAAGGTTTGACCCCGGATCTGTCGATAAGTGGAAAAGAAACTAACCAACCCCTTTTTGGTGGCAGTCGCTTGACGAGTTGTTGACGGAGAAAGTTTGCAAGTCCCTCGTAGAGAGACTGAGCTCGCAATATCTCGGTCAAATTGTGCAGATCCTCATCAACCTCGAGCATTTCGAAGCTGCCTGTCAGGAGCTCGAACAGTTGCTCATCAGGGCAAGGTCTTCTACCTCGGCCGGTGGACCTGTCACGCTTGTGGCCACCGATGAGTTCCGAAACAATAAGAAAACTGCCGAGAAGCGCATCTTCGAATTGGTCAACTCGAAGATCGACGATCTTGTAGACACTGCAGAATACGATTGGTATGTGCTTGTTGAAACGCTACGAAAATGACAGCTATTCTCATCATTGAAGCGGGCTTTGTACTGACACAATGGCATAGGATGACAACCACCACCTCCTCTGAACCTAGCAGCTACATGCAGACTATGACTCGATACCTATCGAACATCATGAACTCAACACTCCTTGGGTTACCTAGGGAAATCAAAGAGCTCATCTACTTCGATGCTCTCAGTCATGCTGCTAACAAGATCCTGGTGAGTCATTTGTTCTGGGTATTAGCTGTGGGGTTTCCGTGTTACTGATACAATCCATAGGCGCTGCCGCTTTCCCCAGATGTTAAGCACATCAACACCAACGCGGTAGCTGCACTCGCCAAAGATGTCCAGTACTTGACGGAGTTCGTCGAAAGCCTCGAAAACGGAATGATGCTCCGAGAGAACCTGGATGAGCTCCAACAGACTATCAGTCTCATGCAGTCCGACAATCACGACGAATTCTTCGACATCTCTATCCGCAACAAGAAGTTTGGTCGCGTAGATGCCATGAACGGGCCGATTCTTCTGGAAAAGTATGTCTCCTAAAGAGACATCGAAGTACACAATAACTGACAAATCCCGCAGACTTACCTCTAACGCACAAGGCCCTACTCGCAGCGCCCCTCTCGCAAACTTTTCATCGAGATTTGGCCTGATGAAGTAAACGCAGGTGAAAACTACGAGTGCCAGAATTCTTCAGGTGGTCAAGCATTTGGTGAACTGCGAGCCACAGCGGAGGTCTTCAGCACGAAGCAAATAATTGTATTGTCGGGACATTGCTACACTGGCCTATGGAGGGCAAAATTCACCACACCCCAGATATCACCACTGGTGCCCGGGGAGGGGGTCCGGATTCTAACCCATCCGGCACTTTTGCGTCATCATCCTCATGGTCGCTGGAAAACCTCGAACGCCGCGACGCCAGAACCCAAGCCAAAAGAACTCATGTCCCTGCTGGTCATTTTGGACAACCGAGAGCTCAGGTCGTCCTCGTCTTCTACTCCTCAGACTCTTCCTCGGACTGCTCCTTGGTCTCCCCCTTGACACCCTCTTTAACGTCTTCCTCTTGAGACCTACTCGAATTCCTCGGAAGGCATTTGCGGCTACTGAACGCGTCAATTTGGTACGGAGTCAGCGTTATGGGAGATGGTTAACCGACCTGTTGTTGCTGCGTCATGCCATACGGATACATGCCTTCGATCTCACCGTACATGCCCTGCTGGGCTTGTGCATACGGCGCGGCAGGACCTGGCTGGACTTGGCCAGGGTACATGCTAGGGTTCTGGCGATAGTCCTGGTCAGGTCCAAGGGCGTGACCGGCTAGGCCGTAGTCGGTCGCGGCCATGGGGTGAGATGAACCGGAGTGGTTGGCAGCTTGGGGCATGCTTCCGTGCTGGCCGGGCATCTGAGGAGCAGCTTGGGCCGGCAAACCTTGGGCAGCAGGTGCAGGTTGGCCGGCAGTTCGCTTGGCGTGGGAGGAGGCCTCTTCGCGGGGAACGATGTCGATGAGGAAATCGAACATATCGGACTTGGCTAGGGCAGATGCAATATCGGAGCGCTGCAGGGTTCTTCGCTTGTTCTCCTCCGCGTGAATCCAGGCGCGCATAGTGAGCTCGGTAATAAAGATGTCGCAGCCCTTGGCAAATAGAATAGGAGCTTCGGCGGATATCATCTTGACTTCGGGGTCGGCCTTCATGACCTTCTTTATGCGTGCCAAGGGCAGCTGATGCAGCTTGTAGTCATGGTTGTCGCTCTCTAAGTGATTGATTGTCTGTTGCCAATACGTCGTCAAGATATCCTTGTATTGACCGGTTAAGCCCTGATGAACCTGTTTTTATTGTGAAGCGCGTTAGCAAGGAAAGATCTTTGTTGTAGTTCTTAATCAGACTAAGACGCACATTGGCCCACGGACCGGTGTACAATTCTGCTGGAGCGAAACCCTGGGCGGATAGCTATGATAAAGGTCAGAGAGGCGATCGAGTCGTCGGAGGGCTGAGAAGCGCCAGACGGCGCCCAAGTTGGTGGTGGACTGGCGGAAAGGCCACTGGATGATCATGAACGGGATGGAGTACGAACCGCAGCACTTGCGCCTGGTAGTGAAGGAGCATCAGTTAGCAGAAGAAACTATAACACAATGAAGAATAATAGGCTGAGGCGGTCGACGCAGGCGCGCGCAAGGTTCACGCGCTTCAACCTGCAAAAACGAGGTCTTGTCACTTACCATAATGACCGCCGTGGGTGGTGTCGTAAACAGGCTGAGCGCGACCCGACTGGGCATGGGATCCAGATTGATTCTGGGGGTCCATGGTGACAAGAGTCAAATCGGTGTCTGGAGTCGCGAGAGCAGGTATCGAGTTGTCGCAAGACCGTGGTAGAGATGCGCCGGCGCCGCGATTGTTGGCTGAGTAGATATGGATGCCTCTCAGGGAATGGACGTAATGGGCAGGATTCGGCAAGGCGAGGCACGTAGCTCAAGAAGGACGACAATGGAAGCCGGTTGGTGCGTGGGGTTTTGACGGCTGGCAGTTGCGCCGTGGAGCAATTTGTACTTTTGAGGTAGGTAGGGCCCATCCGAGGGGGCACCTCATCTAAGTAAGGTCCTTTTACTACGTACAAGGCCCTGAAGTACCTTGGGTAGGTGCATTTGGAGGGGCTGGAAGCTGAGGTGCGCTCACCTCACTGAAGCGCGCATCGGTGTGATGAAGCTCGCTGTACTAATTACGTAGGTACCTCATTGAGAATCAAGTAAGGTATGCTTCCCTCTTCCTACTGCATACTGGTTGGGCATCCACCGACCAGCGCATTTTGCCGAATCTTGGAACCTGGCGGCCTGACTGACTGGAGCTCCGTGTCACTATCGGAAGAGATGTTCATTATTTCCCCCCCTAAACTGCATTTTGACAGACACCTTTGCTCCTGTCATCTGAGGGCGCTCACAATCCAAGGCAAGTTGAGATAGTGAGTTGACTTTAAGACGCCCGGCTGGCCCGGCTGGCCCGCAGTGGGAAAGTGACGTGGCTAAGGCGCCGTGGAAAGGGTGTGCTGCACTGAGCCCAAGTCCAAAAGGTACTTGAGAAGCCTGGACCATGTGTCAACTCAAAAGAGCGACGCCTTAGGTAAGCTGGCGATCGCTTAAGCTTACGTAACTACCCTGGAACTCTCATCGTCCCCAGCCTAAGTCCAATCTGCCCCACCCCTCGGCATTGGCAGAAAAGCTCTCCCTAAATAAAAAGATTTTCCTCCGCGGCAACTTTCGACTTCTGCTTTCCCACGTCCCGAAACGCCCTGTCAAGTCCTCACTCAACTTGTACAGTTCAATCGCACTTCACCGCTATGCCAGAGCTGTGCGATGAGCGTCTCGATGAACTCCTGAAAGAAGCGGCCAGTCGCTTAGCGACTAAGAAGTCGTCGCGGCCCAAGGATTGCAGCTTGATCGCGGTCGCGCCTACGGAGCCAGTCCAGGTTTCCAAGGGTCAGCCCAAGGCGCAAGACCAGAAGAGCCTCACGCTTCGCGATCCTAGGCCGACAGAACAAAAGGTATGTGGCCGCAACCTGAAAACAACACACAACTGCACTTTTCATTAGCCCACTTTCTCATGATGAGAAGCAAACCCTGCTATACTTATTGATGTGGTGTCGACACCCGTCTTGGGTTGTCGTGCCACGCCAGAATGATACTTTTATTTTCATAGTTACTCTGAAGAAAATTCTTTCCCAATTGCTGTTATCATTGGCTTCGCCTGGATTGGGACTATCAAGCTAACGCATTGGAACAGAATCGAGATGATGCCGGTCCAGGTTGGTTTGGCATGCCCAAGACGGATCCCAACGACCCAGAGCTCAAGCGGGACTTGCAAATCCTACACATGAGAGGCACTGCCATCGACCCCAAGCGACACTACAAAAAGGAGTCGCTCAAGGCCAGAGTGCCTCGTTATGCCCATATTGGACGTATCGTCGAGGGCCCGACAGAATTTTACAGCGCCCGACTGACGCGCAAGGAAAGGAAGCAGACCCTCGTGGACGAGCTGCTAAGCGCTGAGAAGGCATCTGGCAAGTTCAAGTCCAAGTACGAGGGCATTCAAGCAAAGAAAGCGAGCGGAAAGAAAGCTTTCTACAAGAAATTAGTAGAGCGCCGCCGTCGTGGTCGCCATTAAATTAACAAACCGCCTCTGCCTCATTTCTCTATGACTTTCAGATGCGTGCATGATCTAAAACTTTGACAATTTTGTCATGATGTCTTCCTTGCGCGAAATTCCTACTCCAATTGATGGGCTTAAACTATGGCTGTTTTGACAAAGAAACGAAGTGTCGGCGATGATGTGTTGCCACACGTCTTGAAGGGTTCTTTAGATCGAAGATATTCCAATATGCATCATTAAAGTTCTCAATATAAGAATAATCGGCGGGTCTCGAGAATTTTACGCTTCGATCGTGATCCCTACCACATGTTGCCATTTCCGCAACGAACCTCTTGATCCAATCTGGCCTGCCTTGTCCCCCATGCAGAGACGACAATGCGCGTAACTTCACTACTGCGGCCGACATCCCGCTACCTGGCGCGGTCAGTACCACAGGTATGCCTCAATTTGTTCCCGCAAAGTCCTATCCCAGGTAACCTCGGGCTGCTTAGACTGACGTTTACTTCCCTTGCAGGCCGCCGTATCACGACAGCCATGGCACCGATGCCTCTCCACTGAGCCGCCTACGGATGCTACCGCCGAAGCTGTAAAGATAACAGGTGAAATGGCATTTAGCGAAGCCCCGAAATCCACAACGTCCGAGACCTCTGCGGCAGCGGCCGAGACGCTGAAGACTGAGCCACATGAAAAACGAAGGTGAGGAGTCCCATGTGCAAACGAAGTTATCGGCGCGTCAGCTCTGTTTCTGACTGTATATCTGTCTCCAGTGAGGAATCGGCGCAGGAATACGAAGAAGGCGGGACGAAACTGCGATTTCCGCGAAGCGTTCAGGCGATCTATCTTCAGCCCTTACGACGCGAGGCTGAGTACGGCATCCCTTCCTGCGACCTCCAGCTCCGTTCCTACAGCATAAGGAACCTCGAGTTTTTCTGCGACTTCGCCCTTCGCGCGGCCTATTACCTTAAGCTCCCGGCCTTTGGCCCAGCGCCGCTGCCCCGAATCACTGAGCGGTGGACTGTTCCACGGAGTAGTTTCATTTTCAAGAAGTCACAAGAGAACTTTGAACGTATCACCCTTCGCCGCCTCATCCAGATCCGAGACGGCAACCCGGAGACAGTGCAGCTGTGGTTGGCCTTTCTCCAAAAGCACGCATACTACGGCATTGGTATGAAGGCCAATGTCTGGGATTTCGCGAAGCTTGGTACGTTTCTTGCGAACGAGAGTCAACGTTGGGAGCTTCTCGAGCTAACGTCATTCTTGCAGGTGTCGGAAAATCTATGGATACGATCGCAGCAGACGCCTCCGAGGCTATCGAGTCCAAATTCGAACACCTCAGCCAACACAGGAATTTGGACACTGTTGAGAAGGTTGAGGAGTTCTTGGCCAGATCAAGGTTTAACACCGACAGCGGTAAGAAGGCCGAGGGAGAGCGCCGCTTCGTCGAAGCCCAATACAAGCAGGAGAAGACTCTGAAGAGGAAGGAGGCTTATTCAGGAACCGAATCGTGAGCACCGAAGTATCGGTAGGTGGGCCCAAGTGGGTTCTGATCCCTTGCAGGATGGGTAAGAAGAAAGAAGGGTCAAACTAGAGAAGTTGATGGCAGATGTCGCTGAGTCGGTGCTCAATTGTACTCATATCTCGTGATGGGCCCATGTGCCCTATGTACATCTAAGAAAGGACGGGTGAGGTCCCAGGAAAACACCATTGTATTACCACAGGAATTACTATGAAAGCCTAGACCTGCATGCATGGAACATTTGAAGAAAAACGCTATCGCGGTGAAGTCTTGCTAACCAGCACATAAAGTCGGCGTCTGTCGATTCGAAGCGATCCTTGGGCACCTCGATACAGCAATAAAATTCCATTAACCATCTTTCGTGCATTTTCACCTGTAGAGCCTGGTTTAGCCTACTTACAGTTACCTACGGCTTCATTACGAACCCAATCGCCTCCTCCCGCGGGACAATGAGAGAAAATCGATTCCCGATGTGGCGGCGAGTGAAAATGGTGGCTCGTCACCTCAGAACCGGCGCGTTTGAAGGCCGGCGCGCGCTGTCGACCAACAAGCCGAAGGTCATTTTCTCAGGCATCCAACCTACGGGAATGCCGCACCTGGGCAACTACGCCGGGGCCATCCGCCAATGGGTGCAGCTACAAAACGAGCCGGCCGACCGTTGCAGGCTTATATACTCCGTTGTCGATCTACACGCCATCACGGTGCCCCAGCAAGCAAAGCAGCTGAAGCAATGGAAGCGGGAGACGTTGGCCGCCTTGCTAGCTGCTGGTATAGATCCTGAGCGCTCAACCTTGTTCTACCAATCTTCGGTATGAGAAAGCTTCTTGCACGAAAACGCCGCTCGTTCAACGTCGAGTTTCTGATCATCCGCAACGCCTAGGTTCCGGCCCATTCAGAACTTATGTGGATCTTGAGCTGTACTGCTTCTATGGGATACCTCTCCCGCATGACGCAGTGGAAGGTGAGTCTGGGCATCTTTTTTCAGCTTTGGTTTAACTGACAACATTCGAACGGCGAGTAGAGCAAGTTATCGCTCTCTTCCGAAGCAACCATTCTTGATGAAGGGGCTAGAGCCTCCTTGAAGCTGGGCCTCTTCTCATATCCTGTTCTTCAAGCTGCTGATATTCTTGTCCATCGGTTTGTACCACCAACAAATAAACTTTTGTCTCGAGCCTCGCTAACCATAGAATCAGGGCAACTCATGTACCCGTTGGCGACGACCAAAGACAGCATTTGGAATTCGCACGGGAGTGCGCTAGCAACTTCAATCATAATTTCGGCTCACATCTCGTCTCTCCCGAAACCGTCACATGTACGCCGTCCTCTTCTCAACTCCCAACCTCTCATGCACGCTTTACCTCATACTGACTGACATTTTCCAGCGCCCACTCGCCGGGTCATGTCCTTGCAGCAACCAACTCAGAAGATGGCAAAGTCAGCCGCCGACCCGAGGTCACGGATCCTGATCACAGACACGCCCGAAGAAATTCACAAGAAAGTCATGAGCGCCTTGACAGATTCCTCGAACAACGTTTCGTATGATCTGAAAAACCGGCCTGGGGTATCAAACTTGCTAGAAATACTGTCTATCTTTGATGCCGAGGGAAGAAACCCATCCCAACTGGCCCAACACCTCTCCGACGCTTCCTTGAAGGACCTTAAACAGACGGTCTCTGGTGCCGTTACCCAGGGGCTTTCCGGTATCCGTGAGAAGTACATGGATCTTCTGTCGGCCGACGAGGGAAGATATCTCGATGCAGTTGAGGCGCAAGGGGCGAAGAAGGCCCGTCAAAGTGCCGAAGAAACCATGGCAGTGGTGAGAGAAGCCACCGGACTGTAGAAAACCCCTGGGATCTCATCGACAATATCCTCTCTGTACAAGTGTTTGCAGGCTGTTGCCATTTGCGGCAAAGCCATGGCGTATATGATACTTCATAACACCTTCCCACAGCCATTAAGGCAACCACAGATACAACTAATCCATGCCCCCTGCTCACATTCGATACTTGCATACATCGGACAGCAAGTTAAGACATCAAAACTACACATGACCTTCGTTCTCCTCAGGAAGCGTATGCGAACTTGGACCCTCTTGCGGCCAGCCAGAACTCTCGGACGACTTGTGCAGTTCCTCTCGCGCCTCGTAGTCTATGTCAAATCGTAACGCGTCAGCCGCTGTCGTCCTTGAACACCAACTACACACAGATTGACTCACCCAATGACTTTCTTAAGGAAGACTGTTTTCTCCTCAGCAGAGACCTGCTGGCTAGGAAACATAGGGTCAAACAACGCCTGCTCAAGCCACAAGCGAGCTTTGACTTGGTGGTTCACCATCTTCTTCAGAGGTTCACTGAGTCTATCCAGCTCGCTTCTGGAAGCGTTACCGCCAATGTTTCGGACGATTGACTGAGCAAGTAGCGGGCCCAACTGGGAAACGGCGTGGTCTATCGTGTCTTGCGACCTTTTGTCCGCATGCTTCAGGGATACAAACGTTGCCTGGTCTCGTTAGTAAATGCTGCCTCCTGCAGCACCAGTGTAAGATCATACCCAGAAGTCAGCGGCGGCCGCTTTTGGAAGCGGCTCGCGTCCATCTAATATCC
Source organism: Colletotrichum euphorbiae (assembly GCA_037178605.1). Taxonomy (NCBI): domain Eukaryota; kingdom Fungi; phylum Ascomycota; class Sordariomycetes; order Glomerellales; family Glomerellaceae; genus Colletotrichum; species Colletotrichum euphorbiae. Next base: position 115,106 of record JAXCEF010000067.1, on the reverse strand, counting down.
TCAAGGAGTACATGAAGAAAAACTCGGCAAGCGGAAGACAATCAGGGTTGAATAGCGCAGTTGGCTCGCGCGTGATCATACGATTCGTAAACTCGATACCATTTTGTGCCAGTTCGGTGTCGTTCTCAGGCTCTGAATAGCAGGCGCCGTTAGCATGGTATCTTGATCAGGATGTATCTGCTCACCTGATAGCTGCTGAAGGAGCCCAATCACCCACCCCAGCAGCTTTGTCCTAATATTCCCTACGTCACCTCGCTCCATGTTTCTCAAGGAGCTGAGAAAAGAACACGCTGTGCTCACGAACAATCCAATCCGAGGGGTTTGGGATGTCTGCAAGAATAAGTAGTCGCAAACCACCTGGGGTGCGAAAACGAAAGGTCCGGCTTCTGATTCAGAAAATCCTGTTTTGAAAATGTTGCAGATACACTCCGCCACCTCTCCACTCCGTGGGAAGGAGCCCTGAAGCTCCATGATGATGGACACAATCTTAGACTGTATCTGACCGAGTCTTGAGCCTTGATCGATGGAGGTATGCAATTTCTCGTTCTCTAAATCGACAGGCAGATCTCCTGGAGCTTGTATACCTTTTCCGATGCTGATGAGACCTCTCAGCGCCTTCAGTGCCATGTGAAGAGGCAGTTCAGATAGGTCAGTCAGAGTCGAGCAACGATGAATGTCCAATCCGCCCTGGATCTCGGGCGAGATCTCGGGTAACGATAGCAAATGGACCGCCTTGCGAGCGTCGTGCTCAACGAATCCGAGGAGGGCCTCCAAATGACCGAGTCTTTCATTCTCCTCTGACACGGCCTGTATGACGGCTGAAATAGCTCCGATGATACGCTCACTTGCAAGGCAGTCCATCCGACTCTGAGAAGCAATTGATTGGTATTGACCCAAAAATGCCCTCGCTTCGGATGCCAGAATGGACCGGCATGAGAAGCATAGCCTTTGGATTGACCTAGCAGCAGGCCCTGCCAGATGAGTGTCACTCAGCACCGAAAAGAGCAAGTTCAACGCGGCCGGAAGACTTCGGGTTTCTCGCTCAAAGTAATCAGAATACCGCTCAATCAAGGAAATGCAAGCTTGGCGAGCGCGGCTTGGCATCACTTCCCGTGACGTTTGGAGAAGTTCAAATAGGGGGGATGAAAGGACAGCCCTTAAAGTTTCGTCACACCTTGCATCGCCAGCAACACAGTCTGCCAAAGAACCCAGACAAAATGTTGCAGCCTCGAGATCTGACCATGACTCGGGCGACAGGGACTGGAGGGTCAAATTTGCGAATGTTGAAATCAAAGATGGCCCTGTGATTGTGAATGTCGATTGAAGAAGATCAGCGACATCCTTTCTTGCGTCGCCAAAGCCTGCCCTATCAGCTGAGTCCCAACTAGCCAGAACATTGGGCGGCGGGTATGCAACTCGTCGCCAAACGGTCGAGACGGCCTCCAGAACGTGAGAGGTGGCTGAGGACACCCAAGCATTGGAGTCCGAATCGGAGTAAATGCAGTCGGTCAACGTCTCCACGTAGGTAGACCAGAACTCTAGAGCGGGAATGATTATTCTGTCTTCATAGACAGGGTAGCCCTGAGCGGATAAGAGACCTCGAAGTCGGGTGAGATATCGAGTTGACCGATCATCCACACTGTAAATGAGCATCTGAACCTTGGAGTCACCGAGCGAGATCATAAGTTGTCCAAACTGAATGGAATCAAACTCGAAGTCGCCTCCGATCAAACGCTGATACCGCTCATGAGACCACTGGGTCTCGAAGATGGAGAAGAGAGACTCGTAGTGTTCTTCTGTCAGGAAACCGGAGTAGTTGGTCAAGATGTCGGAAAGAAGCTCCACGGCAACCTCATACAACTCTTCGTCGCCCAGAGCTGCGATCGTCGGCTGTACCAAACCACGAAGCGAGCGTACGAGTTCATCATTCTGTGATGACACACGTTGGGAAAACCAAATCCATGACTATGAGTGTTTCGTTAGCAACTCTCCTGGATAACAATTGCAGGACGGTTCGTGGAAAAAAGCATTGCCATGCTTACCTGGAGACAAGTAAGAGAATCTTTCCGAATGCCGTTAATTGCAGGATCAGCGGATGGATCACGGCTCAAACCATGTGACATAACCGTCAACGCATCTGATGCATTGCGTATGAGATTGTCATGTAAACCCAAGCTATCTCAGTGTTAGCGAAGACTCTTAGACTGAAGCCAACAGTTGGTCGACTAACTGTTTTGCCGAGTTCATTTCCACTTTGGATGCCTCGTCGACCAACGTCCCTGAAAACCAGAGCACAGCTTGCAGCTTGCGCGGATGGAGTGCTTGAAGAAGACTAGCCAGGTCTAGAGCTCCAGTAATGTTTTCTTGTGGCAGAGAGACCCCTTCACACACTGAACAGCATAGATGACGTATGCAGGACTCCCAGCAGCTGGGGAAGTAGAGAAAGAAGGTCACTAATGCTGACGAAAGTTTTCTGATGACCATGGCGCTGGAACCATCGTTGAGTGACTTGACGAACCAGCCGACAAGATTCTGCAACAAGTCGGAGGCATCACTGTCGGAAAGAGCTGAGCTAAATGGTAGTCGTATCAGCGACATGTATTCAGGGAAACGGAAACAATGGTAACTTGCCTTTCGGTGTTCAGTTTCACAATAACAGTGAGGGCGCCAAAGAATTTGACTTTGTTGTCGTCATGGCCTAGGAGGTTGTGGGCAATCCACCAGCCAGACGGTGATCTCTGCAGACGATGTAATGTTTCTTGGATGCGAGCAATTGTCTTGGGAGGAGAGGGTTCGTAGAGGGCCAAGACAAGCTTCGTGAATAAGTTAGTCGTGGGAAATGAGGGGCCGGAAGAAATAAGATTTACTGACGGCTTCGGCCTCTTGGATAGTTGAAGGTAACTGGCCATCCATGGTTGAGGAGATAGAACAGAGATCAAGTTTTCGCAAGTAGGCTTTTCATGGTGATGCTAAGGCAAAACAACCTGGAAGAGCATGTCAGTGAGCAAGAGTAGGTTAGGTGGGTTGAGTACAGCGGTGATGGCTGAGTGGGGGCGCAAACAATTTTGGATTCCCTCTGCCGGCTCCTTAACAATGGAAGACAACGAAGAGCGAGTCGTGAAGTTGTTGTTAGTGCAAAAGGGAATAAAAGACAGTAGTTGGGGTTTCTTTGACAAATCTAGCAAATTCGCAGGGTTTATGGATCAGAAACGACGTTGTCGATAGCAACCCAAGAGGAGGTGGACTGTAGGTAATACGAATATGTGGGTGACCATAGTCCAGGTTCATGTTGAGTATGCAATAATGCGGATAAAGAGGCTCTTCCACAGCCGGACAAGCCTAACGTACAAAGTGTAGGCACCCAGGTGCCTGTGTCATACCTTCGGTACACTGGTAGGTACCTTACCTTAGGTAGGAATCAAGGTAAGGTAAATAGGTACCTTCCAGTATGAGTGGGCTGCTGCCCCGCCGCCTTTCGAAGTCCCTGTGCGGAGCATCACTGACCACTGCACCTCGCATTGCCCACTGCTGCTGAGCTACCCCACACCTCATCCAGCGAGGCAGCTGCTACAGTGGCCAGGGCACCCAGTGTCCAGTCAGCGCAATACTGGAGTCGCCAGGTACCGCGACTAGCCGTCCAGTGTCCGTCCCAGGTCATCGTTCACCCCGCCAAAACACAATTCAAGCCACCCACCTTCCTGTTTGTACAGTCCACCTGTCTTCTCCTTCCGACATCCTTCCGCCTGTTTCTTGTCTTCCTCACCTCATGATCTGGAGCAGCTTCCGCCCAGTCCTCAGTACTGTCTATCGTAACGGACCTCCAACACCCACAGCAAGTCTCTGGTCCTCACAAATAACGTCAATCGCAAAGTCTCGTGCCGCTTCAGTCAGTGGCGCCCTTCGTCGAGTATCGTATCAATCCCCAGCACTCAACATGGAGCAAGTCGACACGTCCTCTCGCCTTTCGAGGCTGCGGGAGTTGATGAAAGAGCGCAACGTTGACGTCTATGGTATGCTCATAGCATGGATCACACCCCCTGCGACGCTTGCCAAACCGGTGCTAACATCTTGTGGAAAATTACAGTAATTCCGTCTGAGGATTCCCATGCGTCCGAGTACATTGCCGGCTGCGATGCCCGACGCGAGTTCATTTCAGGGTTCAGTGGTTCAGCTGGCTGCGCTGTAGTTACTTTGGAGAAGGCCGCCTTGGCCACGGATGGAAGATACTTCAACCAAGCTTCCAAGCAGCTAGACCAGAACTGGCTGTTACTGAAGCAGGGGCTCCAGGATGTGCCAACCTGGCAGGAATGGTCCGCTGAGCAGTCTGCTGGGGGCAAGACCGTTGGCGTCGATCCCGAACTTATCACAGCCTCCATCGCAAAGAAGCTTGTCGAGAAAATCAAGAGATCTGGTGGTTCAGACCTGGTAGCCCTGGACGAGAACCTGGTCGACCTGGTGTGGGCTGGCGATCGCCCGACAAGACCTAAGAATCCAGTTGTCCTGCTGCCTGAGAACTTCAACGGTAAGGACGTCAGGTCTAAGCTCAAGGATTTGAGGCAGGAGTTGGAAAAAAGGAATTCTCATGCATTCGTCGTATCCATGTTGGACGAGATCGCCTGGCTTTTCAACCTCCGTGGCGATGATATCCCCTACAATCCAGTATTCTTCTCTTACGCCATCATCACCCCTGACTCAGCGACGCTGTACGTTGACGAGTCAAAGCTGGGTAAGGAGACTCAGGCGTACCTCTTGGAAAATAACATTGCGGTGAAACCGTACGGTAGTATCTTCGACGCCATTGGTGCCTTGCGCGCTTCTGCGGACAAGTCAGATGAGGGCTCCTCTAAAAGGTTCATCATTTCGACCAAGGCATCCTGGGCTCTCAAGCGTTCTCTTGGCGGCGACGGCCAGGTTGACGAAGTTCGCAGCCCGATTGGGGACTCCAAGGCAGTCAAGAACAAGACTGAAATGGCTGGAATGAGAGCCTGCCACATCCGAGATGGCGCTGCCTTGATCGAGTATTTCGCCTGGTTGGAAGACCAATTGGTAGCTAAGAAGGCGGTTCTGGACGAAGTCCAAGCTGCTGACAAGCTGGAGCAAATCCGTTCAAAGCACAAGGATTTCGTTGGTCTCTCTTTTGACACCATTTCTTCCACCGGCGCTAAGTCAGTTGACCCCTTGATCGTCTACGTTCCTGATTTCTAGCCTCTGAGTCAATATTCTAATCTTCTTGCAGTGCCGCTGTCATTCACTACAAGCCCGAGCGTGGTGCTTGCTCAGTCATCGACCCTAACGCCATCTACCTTTGCGACTCTGGCGCTCAATTCCTTGACGGAACTACGGATACGACAAGAACTCTGCACTTTGGGCAGCCTACAGAAGCCGAGAAGCTTGCGTACACTCTCGTGCTGAAGGGTAATATTGCCTTGGATACTGCAATCTTCCCCAAGGGAACAACAGGTTTTGCTCTCGATTGCTTAGCTCGTCAACATCTCTGGGTAAGTTTCAACTATACTTGGACGGATCATAACTCTGGGTTAACCTTTGTATCCACAGAGAGAGGGTCTCGACTATCGCCATGGAACCGGGCATGGCGTGGGCTCGTACTTGAACGTACACGAAGGACCTATTGGAATTGGCACGAGAGTCCAATTTGCTGAGGTGGCCCTGGCGCCGGGCAACGTGGTTTCGATTGAGCCTGGTTTCTACGAGGATGGAAACTACGGCATTCGCATTGAAAACGTGGCTATGGTAACGGAAGTAAAGACGAAACATTCTTTTGGTGATAAGCCCTACTTAGGATTCGAGCACGTCACGATGGTTCCATACTGCCAAAACCTGATCGAACCTAGTCTTCTGACGGCGGAGGAGAAGAAGTGGCTCAACGACCACAGCGCCGATATCTTCCAAAAAACCAAGGGCTTTTTCGAGAACGACGCCTTGACTCTGGCGTGGCTGACGCGGGAGACACAGCCGATGTAAGAGTACAGACTCTAGAATCGGACGAAAGCAGCAAGCGTGAAGGTGGCGGCAAAAGATAGTCGGAATACAGCATTGTGAAAAGGCCTGCCCAACGCTATCTTATTCAATCGTTCCTTCACTCCCAACAGCTGTGGCAAGTCCAGTCCGTACCTATGTGCAAGCTGCAATTAAGAGGTTAGCATGTCCGATGGGGCGAACGTGGATTAAATGGCCAGTACGTAGACGGTGATCATGGCCAGGCCAGAGAGCAAAACAAGCGTATGCGACAGAAACCCGACGAGGAGACCAGTACCAAAACCTTGGCATTGTTAGTAAGGTATGCCAGGGTATTGAAATCACCAGAGAAGCTGCGCACCATACATGCTACCGCTTGATAGCTGTTTCATGGCTTCAGAGCTCAGGCCTCTGTGGGACCTGTTTTGTACCCCCGGGACCGATGAAGTGCTAGGGGTGTGATAGCTGTCGAAGTAGATGGGCGCGCGTTGGCACCGTACTGCAAAAGCTACGCCAATGCCAGTGCAGACGGGCAGAACCAGGCGTCGGCCATGGGCCCCAGCTGATAGTAAACGGCTCATTAGGCAAGATTATGCAGGCTTGTCGACACGGAAGGTTGATGAAGTTACGATACAATTTAGCTGTAGATGTTGGTCGTCGAAGGTATGCCAGTGACGTAGCTCCAGGAACACCCCCTCGTGACTGAATTTGCTTAGGTAATTCAAGTTGTTCGATGGCTGTATCCACCAAGGCGGCGGGCAGATACCCGTACCTTACCTTACTTCACTTAATTAGCCCCCTTCTTTTATCAAGGCCTTGGGCGTTTAACTAATAAGTCGGTCCAACTAGCAGGACTCCCGTCTCTATCCTCACTTCAGCTAGCTTTAATCAGTCTAGCTAGTCACGCACCTCATTGCGCCTCCATTGAGAGGTTCTTTTTTACTTAGGTTTTTGTTCTGTTCGACGGGTGCTATACTAGCATTTGCACGAGTTGCGAAGAACATAATCTATACAGTACAGGAATTGCAACTCGTGTAGATGATTTTGGAGTCCAGCGTTTATCGTCTGCAAACCACCCGCTACCCATCGATACTTCCTACATGGGTTTCGCCACTGCCAGAAACCGAGAATTCCTGCTGCTTGAGTCTCTACACCATCAACGCCAATTACTCCATGTCCAAATCAAATAAGTCGACAACCCACTAAACACCTTAAGCCCGGGTATGTGTGCAGCCATAAGATAGGAAAGACGAAGGAAGCCACGCCAAGGGTTGCGCTGCCGGTCCTCTTGCGGGATTCCAGGCTAGCGCATACTGTTCCGCAACGAATAGACGAATCTCAAGCGACTGGCGACCTTACCCAAGGCCTCCCCATACACCCCGAATCCGCCTAGCAAGCTGAATATCTTTTTGCATGATGGTGACTCTCTTCGCGTGAAGGGCGCACAGGTTGGTGTCTTCGAACAGGTGGACAAGGAAAGCTTCGGCAGCTTCCTGCAGGGCTTGGATCGCATGCGACTGCCACCGCATGGCCTCGCCTCGTGGCCTTACTGACTCGGCAATCTCGCGAACCTAAGCACGAGTTAGATATAGAACTTCTTAGACGGGTGCGTCATAGACCAACAAGACGAGAAAATGGTAGTCGGAGCATGAGCAGATCGGTGCCACTCTGGTACTTTCGGATCTCTCTCAGGGCAACCGTGCCTGGTCTGTAACGTCTCTTTCCGCGATTGGGGATCGGATCACCGGCTGCTTCTGGTTAGCATATTGTACCAAAGAAGCCCTTGGCCTGGGCAAAGCATACGTTGGACGTCGCTCTTTCGCGATTTACGGCGACCACCGTCGGATTGTCTTGCTTTCTTCGGAGGCATGGTTTCAGATGGGCAATGGCAGTATTTTCTTGCGCAGGCACCAGATCGAGGTGTGTATTCTTCGTGATCGTTATTGGACTGGTTGTCTGAGGGGTTCGCGACAGATGCGAGTTTGCGTCGGTGTGGTGTTGATGTGCGCGGTAGCGAGGTAGTGGTGGTTAAATACACTCAATAAGAGGTGGGGAGCAAGAATGGCGAAGAGAGCGAGCGATGTTAGAGCGAGCGATGTGAGAGCCTGGCGAACTTTGCCCGACATAAATAAAGAAGAAATTGCGTAGAGTTGAAGGTCGAAAACGAACATCGCGAGGTGACTGAAAGACAACATGAAAAGTCGGGGCTGGAGGGTGCGCGGCAGGAGCTCATCAATCAAACCAGCCCCGCGACTTTTCGCCAGTTTAGGTTGCGACAAGGGAAATGCGACAGCGCGTTTTCGCGTGTCTCGGACGCGTTAATTAAGGGTTCCTCATAAGATTACACTGTCTACGCGACTGCCTTGATTAGGTAATTCGGGGTCTGCGCCAGTCATCTAATGTCAGCGCCCCAGCCACAGCTACGTACCTTATGGCTTGAGCTCCAATAGAAACTGCGAGGTGGCCTCTTGCTAAGGAGGTAAGCCAGTGCCGCACGATATCCGTAAGTGCACAGGGCAGATATTCTTGTATTCGGAGAGGAGGGGCTTCTCGGGTTCCTTACCTAAGGTAAGGCAGGTAACTACAGCAAGAGTGTTCCAGGTCGCTGCCGTCCACTTGCTGGCACCCCCTTGCCCCGCCTGTACCGTCATCGGGACCGCACCCCATTTATATCCATAAACGGCAACGGAAGGTCTCAGTGATCATTCTGGGCGCCAATGGAGATCTGATCGACGGGGCTTTCAAAGGCCACCTCACGCTACCTCAACAACTCAACTTGATTCCGCGCGCATGAATCACTAACTCAGAATACTCCCATCAGCTCACTTATCTGTTAGCTTACTGTAGCGACGACGACAACCACCCCGACGATATTGCTTGGGTCTTTCAAGCTACACCTGGCCACATCCAGTCAGCCGTCAGCACCATCCCTCTCCCTGCCCACCTCCTGCTCTACCGACCAACCGGACCCGAACGATCCGCGGCCCATCATCTTTCCTACAATCGAACAATATTCGCTTCGGTCGAACATCGATATCGGGAAATGCGCACGCCCTCTACGTCGCAAGCTTGCCTTCTCTGAAGCAGATTATCCTACCCAACACACACTGCACAATATGGATCAGATGATGGGCGACGGAGGCCGCTTCCCTCTGGAGACGTGGTTTTGGGAAATGCCCATATGCACGAGATGGTGGACCACAGCTACAGTTCTCACAAGCGCACTGGTTCAATGCCAAATGGTCACTCCGTTCCAGCTATTCTATAGCTTTCGCGCCGTCTTCGCGAAGTCCCAGGTGAGTTTTCTTTAGGCTTTGTACCCTGCTGGTCTTTCGGAGATACGAGAAGCTAATGACTTGTCACGATACTCATAGTACTGGCGTCTCCTCACTACCTTCCTCTACTTCGGTCCCTTCTCCCTGGACCTCCTGTTCCACGTCTACTTCCTACAACGATATGCCAGACTCCTCGAAGAGTCATCGGGCCGTTCGCCCGCCCACTTCTCTTGGCTGCTTGTCTACGCCATGACGAGTCTACTTCTTCTGTCGCCGCTGGTCTCAATGCCATTTCTGGGACACCCACTCTCGTCTACACTTGTATACATCTGGTCGCGAAGAAACCCGGACACGAGGCTGAGTTTTCTGGGACTACTCGTTTTCACGGCTCCCTACCTTCCTTGGGTTTTGATGGCTTTCAGCTTGATTCTTCATGGCTCCATCCCCAAGGATGAAATCATGGGTGTCGTGATTGGCCACATCTGGTACTTCTTTACTGACGTCTATCCGCCACTGCATAATGGCTCGCGACCCTTCGACCCCCCAAGCTGGTGGAGACGGCTTTTTGAAGGGAGGCCGACCGAAGAGACTGCGGATGGCATCAACAATGACATTGTCGTCGCTGGGGGCCCAGAGCTCGCGCCCGAGGTCCGATAAGAGGTGGAGATGAACGTCTTGTTGCTCAAGTACGGCGATCAAAGCAAGAGGATCTGTAGCATTAGCATGGCTCTGGCGTTTGGGGCATCGAGTACACTGTCGATCCGCCTCGTCGTGGTTCCTTCCATCGACAGTACAACCAGATTTGAAAGGATTTCGAAACACAAGAGCAAGATAGAACTTACTTGAAGCACCTTGCATTTTGAAGTTACTATAGAAGAATTCAAACGCCCCCCTTGTGGGATGATATTTGTATATGTGCCTTTCCAATGCGCCAGTGTTACGTCCAAGTACCGTCGTGGAATCTTGCATGTTCCCGGGAAAGGAGTAGGATTCGCACAACCGGCGCCAAAATCTACCATGCGGGGGGGCTCGGGCCTGGAACGCCGGCAGACCTACGGCGACCCCACGTGCTGGCGACCTTAGCGACCTGCTGAAAATTCATCATCATTAGACGGCCTGGTGCGTTCGCAGGCGCAGATGCCGATTACCCCACCTACCTGAGGTACCTACAGAGCCAACTGCGTCATTTCCGAAAATTAAAATAATAAGTAAAAGACGACCGAATGCCCTTCACTACGCCTTCTGGATAGTCGCCTGGAAGAGGTTTTGAACGACCCAGCAAGATCCCAAGTCTCTCTCCATTGTTTCCGTTGTGAGTTTATGCCAAGCTTTGAAGCTCTGCAAAGCTACTAATGTGCGTCCTTCTCTCCGTAAACAGTCCGTGTTCATTTGCATCGCAACCGCTCGCCCGGCCAAAATGAAGGCCTACTGGTACGATAATCTCCCCGTAAGTAGCCGACAGAGTCGAATCCTCTTCCGTTGTTGCTGGATTGACTACATCCACCTGCAGAGGCACCTTTTCTGACCACGAAGTATATCGCAGGGCGACCAGCGCCTGGCCCACGACTCGGGGAAGGAAGTCACCGTCGACCAGCTGAAGAAGCTCGGCGTCTACTACCACCAGATCCCTGACATCGACGGTGTCAATCGGCTCGCCTCCGAACGCGGATACAAGAATCGGGACGAGATCATCGTCTCACCGGAGAAGATGGGTGACGTTTACGAAGAGAAGGTCAAGTCCTTTTTCCACGAGCACCTACACGAGGACGAGGAGATCCGCTACGTCCGCGACGGACACGGTTTCTTCGACGTCAGGAGCGTGGACGATGAATGGGTGCGCATTCGCGTAGAGAAGGTATGTCTGATGCATGGAGGTTCTGCTATACCGCGGACGACATTGTTGATCTCAGTCAGGACGACCTCATTATCCTCCCCGCTGGCATTTACCACCGATTCACCACCGATGAGTCCAACGTAAGTAGCCGGGAGGATTTGAAACAGTCAAGAACTATATGGCTGATTGCTCGCATAGTATATCAAGGCTATGAGGCTTTTCAAGGAGGAGCCCAAGTGGACGCCCCTGAACAGAACTCAGGAGCTCGACGTGAACCCATACAGGAAAGATTATGTGCAACAATTTGTGAGCGACGGCGTTTCCGCATAGCGTGCTAGGATAAAAGGATTTGGGATAGGGCGGGTTCGGGTTTTGGGTTCGGTTTAGCTCGGTTACGGGCATGTATTTCTCAACGAGATGGTTTCAACAGCACTCTGACTATAGGAACAAGCTAAAGTGTTCCTGTGATAAGTCCGAAAAGCGATACCGTGTAGGGACCTCATTGAGTTCCTTCATCTTTCGAACTCTCCTGCGGCGCCTTGGTCGGCACCCTGGAGGGGCCTGTCGACATGCCCTGTCTCGATGGCACTGTAAGTTGTCGTTTATATCGTGCCACGAACGTACTCCAACTTCCAGATTAGTTGCAGCAGTTGCAGTACCACAGACAGCAATGACATCGTAAAATTCAACCATGGTCAACGTATGGTTACGTGGCACAATATTTTGCGTCCTGGTTCTGCGAGGTCGTTCGTTCTCCATGCACAAGCATTGGCGTATCTTCCTGCCGGGTAGGCAATAATAGCCTGCACTGGGTCTACTCCGAAAGATCCGACAGCGCTGTGAGCAGAGTGAGCAGCCTCAATGCTGTCATGATAGAATGAAGATGTTGGATCAAATCAGTATCTCGCTAAAGCCATTACCAGGGCAAACGCGACTGACCAAGCTCTTTCGCTCGTACCCCATTGCATGATGAGCCAGTCAGGATTTGAGGTCAACCGAACACCATTATCACTGTCAGGTTGTAGGCTGACTTTGTGCTTCTTGTAAATCAAGCATGTTTTCATCCTCGTCAGGCTTGCCATCCTTCCCTTCGCACTCACCACCAGCTTCAGCGACAACAGGAAAATTTAAGTGCTTCCAATCCTCAAGCTCTTCAGTCACAGATCGCAACCTGTCACGAATGCTCTCAATGGCGTAGCTTCCGAGGAGCAATCTTAAGGGAGGGTATGAGCAGTGGGCTAGCTGCCAAACGAGCTCAGCGCACTTGACGGCGCTTGTTGGTTGTCGATCTCCGAGCCATTGAACCATCCGTTTGGCGTGAAGGGCCGGCGATGTTGCTTGAGCATATGCTTCGCTCGCCGGTTTGATGAGGAAATGACCCCATGTTGGCAGAGGTGTCGCCGTTGTGTCCGGTTCATCTCTCCGCACGAATCCTGGTTCGACCAGAGTTGCTTTGACATTGAACGAGTCGATCTCGTACAGCATGGCCTCTATGAGCCCTTCGACAGCGTACTTGGTGGCACAATAAGGACCCAGTCCAGGCACACCAAGAGCGCCAGATGTTGAGCTGAAGATGAGGTAACGGCCGGCATTTTGTTGACGAAAGTAGGGCAAGCTGGCCTGTATGATGTTGAGGGTACCCATATAATTCGTCTCGAATTGATTCCGGATCTCATGCTCGTCCTGGTCCTCGCAAGCGCCAATGACGCCGTGGCCGGAACAATTGGCGATAACATCGACTCGCTGGAAGCGCTCCAGCGTGCGATCAATGACGCGCGCAACCGAGTCTTTGGCCCGCACGTCACATAAAAGACCCAAATAACTGTCGTTGTCCTGAGCAGCCATGTCCTCAGGACTCGTCTCGAAGATTCTGCCAACTGAGGTGACCAAATCCCCATGGGACAGGGCGGATTTCACGAGAGACCGGCCCATGTGTCCAGTTCCACCAAACACCTGCAAGGGGTTCAAGATCAGGTTCTGGCCGTTTGAGGGAGCTTTTGACTTACGACCCAGACCAGCTGCTTCCTAAGACCATCTAATGGAGGCGGGTCACAGCTCGCTGGCAGCTGCAGTTTCGATTTAGAAGCTCCTTCTGCTGTTGATTGAGCGGCACAATGTTCACTTGATACGTCCATCGCGACTTCTGAGGGGCAGGGTAAATTGTTGGTGCTTGCGCATGTATTTGTCACTTTGAGGTTTCTGGGAGTAAAAACGAACGAATGATGAACCGGAAGCGGAAGATTGGTGGATAAGGATTTCAACGAGCGTGAGACTGTTGACTGGAGGCCTTTCTAAGGTAATTACCTAGTCAAGGCGAATACCTCAGGTATGTCACGGCAGGTGCAATTGGACTGGACAGCCAAGAGCACGTCGCTGCCAGTGCCAAATCTACATCTACCTGAGGGAGGACCAGGAAGGAAAGACACAGCGCTCCGTGCTGATGTGAGTGTTCTTTTCTTAGGTAAGACAACGACATGTAGCTACCTCTGATGCATCTATCGGGTCAATCCTCCAGTCCACTGGAGCGGGATTCCTTGCTTCAATAGCTCACCTCAGTTGTACCCACCGGGGCGAAATGCGTGCTGCTGGGGAGTGTACCTTGCTGCTCTGTACACTGTAGCCCGTACTTTGTTGGTGGTCGAGGTAGCCATCCTGCTGGTAATTTGTAGCATGAAAAACTACGACCCATGATAGGTGCACGCGTGTTCCCTGCGTTCCCGTCCCGTCCGCCTTCGCTGGCGAATATCTCCGTGCCCCCTTTACTTCATTCCCGCTCAACTCTGTTCCCAAGTAACAGCCAGATTTCGCCCTTCTGTTGCCAATCGTCGATTGTACGAGGACCGGCCCGCCGAGGACTTGAGCTCTTCGATACCTCTTCTATTCTCGACGAAAAGACCATTCTACGGCTGCGCGCAAGTCGTCGTTGCACTCGGCCCGTCGATCCACACCCGGCGCATTCGTCTTCCCCAAGTCACAGCCGTCAAGCTTGCGCCAGTCTCGTTGAGGCCAACCTGCTCCTGTCCAGACGACTCCATCATCATCAACAATGTCGGACAAGAAGAACGAGGACTACGAACTCGGCCGGAACGATTCGTTCGGCGGCGAGAAGGATGGCTTCCTTGCTCAGCGCCCGCCCCCGAGGCCGAGGGCCAGCGTGGCCAACCCTTTGAGCAAGATCGATAATAGCCCTGGCGCCTCCATTCTGGCATACTGCTTCTCGTCAATCAGTATGACCGTCGTCAACAAATACGTCGTCTCAGGTCAATTCTGGAACCTGAACTTCTTCTACCTCGCTGTCCAGGTATGTCAATCGCTTGCCTATCCTGTTTGCTCGAACGCCTCTGACCGTACTTCATCTAGTCAATTGTTTGTATCCTCACCATCATCGTATGCAAAAACGTGGGAATGATCACGAATTTGGCTCCCTTCGATACGACCAAGGCAAAGAAGTGTTAGTATTAACCTAGTTGTAAGGCTGTAACGCTGCAGACGCTGACAATAACAAGGGTTTCCTATTGCGATTCTACTCGTCGGCATGATCTATACTGGTACCAAGGCTCTGCAATTTCTCTCGGTGCCCGTCTACACCATTTTCAAGAACCTTACGATTATTGTCATTGCCTATGGCGAGGTTTTGTGGTTTGGTGGCAGCGTTAGCCCTCTCTCTCTGCTGTCATTCGGTTTGATGGTTCTCAGCTCCGTTGTTGCTGCTTGGGCTGATGTGCAGCATGCTCTGGGAGGTGGCTCACACACTGCCGAGGCCTCGGCCGCCGTCTCGACCCTGAACGCCGGATATGCTTGGATGGGTATGAACGTCTGCTGCACCGCGGCCTACGTTCTTGGAATGCGCAAGGTCATCAAGAAGATGAACTTCAAGGATTGGGACAGTGAGTGGCCCCTGTTATTGTAACGATGAACCCTCCAGCTGACGTAAGACTCTTTCAGCCATGTTCTACAACAACCTTCTGACGATTCCCGTTCTCATCGTCTGCACGCTCTTGACTGAGGATTGGTCTTCCGCCAACGTCGCCAAGAACTTCCCAATAGAGTCGCGCAACAGCCTCTTCATTGGCATGATCTACTCCGGTCTCTGCGCCATCTTCATCTCGTACTGCTCAGCTTGGTGCATCCGTGTGACGTCCTCGACGACGTACTCGGTTGTCGGCGCTCTCAACAAGCTACCCATCGCCATCAGTGGTCTTGTCTTTTTCGACGCCCCGGTAACGTTCGGCAGCGTGTCCGCCATTATTATTGGATTCGTCAGTGGTATCGTCTACGCCTGGGCCAGAATCCGACAGACCGAGGCTGCCAAGATGTCTCTGCCGACGACGCAGCCTATGAGTGCTAGCTCTCAAAGTAACAAGGACGCCAACTCGTAAGGGAACTGGCAGTCTCATTTGCTCGTAAGGTGCAGGTCTTCAGCCGAGGAGAAAAGCAGCGACATGGCTAACAACTTTTGGGGGCACTTTGCACTTGTTAGGACCTGTATAGAATTCAAAAATATGGTTCAGCTATCGGTGCTGACGAAAGTGTTGTTTCCTCTACGCTGTTCAGAATTAGACTGCCGAGATGTTGTACAGTGATGTGTTCCTAACGTCGGGGCATGTGGGAAGAAAATGAGTTGCAGTATGGTTTCAAGTGACGGCGGCGTTTAAATGTCACACGGCATTCCGCTTACTCTCATAGTGTTGGGTGAGCAGGGCAGCTATGCTTTAGTGTTATGACTTCAGTGCATGGTATTGGGTTCAACAAGAAGAGGCGGTGAAACTGGTTGAGGCCTACCTTACCTTAGGGTCGAATTGATATGATAAGATGATTGCGATAAGGCTCTGTCGTCAGATGTGCTACATCTTACCTATGTACCTTAGATTAGGCCCAACCTTCAGTGCGGTGAGGTGACGTAGACAGCCCATGGGTAATGGCTCCCAATTATGCCCACAACTGAGCATCTCAAAAGAGGATCAGGCAAAGCACTTCACCAGCTGAGCCTGAATTCATTCTGTGAAGCTGATTTCCAAAACAAGTGGGGTGGAGACGATAGTAGGTTGGAAACCCGGTAGAAATCTGACACATGTGAACTTTGGTGAGGAGGTTCAGTGAAAATACAGCTTGCTGCGGGACCCCCACCAAAAAATTAAGGTGCGCGCTCTAAAGGCAAGGAGTCGGCCCAGACTTGTGACCTGCCCCCCCAGTTCTCGCAGCTGCCAAACGTTTCTTAAGAAGTCTCGAGTTGCTTGATTCCATCCCATTACACGTGCATCCACTCCACCCTACCAACTTGCTCTGGACGCCAGCTATCTCTTGTCAAGTTGGGACGATCCGCAGCTACGTTAGTTCCCTTCGAACCACCTTTTTTGCCGCGAGCCAGCTACTACGCAGCAGTCATCCGAATCCCTACCACATGATCCATTCTTAGGGCGGCCCTCACGGAAGAGAACAGGACCGTCGGACAGATACTGCTCTCCTTGCGCGGCCACACGACAAGGTCGTTCGTTTCCTACTTCTTATCGCATATCCGTGGCGTATTTCGAGATATGGACTGAGCTTTATTTGAGTATATTCGTCGCAACCCACTAGTCTCTCGCTGTTGCTTTCGTTGCCGCTCGTAAACCGAGCCCTCGGCAGACATCATGTTGCCCTTCATCAACAAACGTACGCAAACTTGCGCCCTTCACCACTCCAAACGCTACGCTCTCTCCTCTACCAGTCGCCATACTATCAATGCTAACCAGGCGCAATCCAACAGCGTTCGAGCTACTCTCCTCGCGCCTCGGCGCATCTCCAGACGAACGTCAGTCTCCCTACGCGAAACCGCGAAACGAATGAAAGCCAAGCCATGGCACCTCCCACCCCGAAAGGAGGCTCCTCGCTGACAATATCGCTCAAACAGTGAAGCTGGTCTTCTCCTTCCTAATATCGTACCCCTTGGCCGGTCTCCTCAAGAGAATACCCGATACTAGGCCAGACCAGAAGAACTTGTTCATAGTCTGGTATGCGACTATTGCTTTTGCGCAAAAGCACTCTTCTGGACCAACATCGCTAATCTTGATAACGTAGCACTTCCGCCTTCTACCTCGTTGGTCTCTTCAACCTTTGGGATGGCGTGCGCACCCTCGCCATCAGCTCTCTTGGTGTCTACTGCATTGCGAAGTATCTCCGCACCAGCCCCTTCATGCCATGGATTGGATTCGCCTTTGTGATGGGTCACATGTCAATAAGCCACATCGCCCGTCAAATCGCCAACGATCCTTCGTCCGTCGATGTCACCGGTGCGCAGATGGTCCTCCTCATGAAGCTCAGTGCTTTCTGCTGGAATGTTGCAGACGGCACGCTTCCAGAGGACCAGCTATCCGATTTCCAAAAGGATAGAAGGCTGCTAGAGCTCCCCAGCATCTTTGACTACGCTGGCTACGTCCTCTTCTTCCCCGGCCTCTTCGCGGGTCCTGCTTTTGACTACGCCGAATACCGTAAATGGATAGACACGACCATGTTTGACCTCCCCGCGCAGGTCGATCCCTCCAAGAAGCCTCCTGTCCGCAAGAAGAGGAAGATTCCTCGCAGCGGAACCCCTGCCGCCCTTAAGGCCGCCAGTGGCCTGGGATGGATCGGTCTTTTCATGGTTCTGGGGGCTTGGTATCCGATCAGCTACTTGACAGGTCCCTCTTACATGGATCACAACTTCTTGCGCAGAGTCTGGATTCTTTACATGACCGGTCTCACGGCACGTCTAAAGTACTACGGCGTCTGGTCTTTGACCGAAGGTGCCTGCATCTTGGCCGGCCTGGGCTACAACGGTGTTGACCTCGTCACTGGGAAGGTGTCTTGGAACAGACTGCAAAACATTAACCCCTGGGGAGTCGAAACAGCCCAGAACACCCGCGCCTATCTCGGAAACTGGAACATCAACACCAACAATTGGTTGAGAAACTACGTCTACCTCCGAGTCACACCTGTCGGGAAGAAGCCCGGTTTCCGGGCAAGTCTTATGACCTTCAGCACCAGCGCTCTGTGGCACGGCTTTTATCCCGGATACTATCTCAGTTTCATCCTCGCCAGCTTTGTTCAAACCGTGGCCAAAAGTGAGTCCACCGCCAAAGCGATTCGCGGGTTCGCGGGATGCGATGCTAACAAAAAGACAGACTATCGTCGGTACTTTCGTGCCTTCTTCCTGGACGCCAGTGGCAAACCCACCTCGAACAAGGTCTACTACGACGTCCTTTCTTTCGTGGTCACCCAAGTGGGCATGTCATTCGTGGTGGCGCCGTTTCTCCTCCTCGATCTTTCCGCCTCGATTCTCGTATGGGGCCGGGTCTACTTCTACGCCATCGTGGGCACCCTCGCGTCCATGGCCTTCTTCGCCTCTCCAGCAAAGCAAACGTTGCGGAAACAGCTGGAGGAGCGCCAGGGCAAGATCGGTGCTAAGCTGACGCGGACCATCAGCCAAGACAGCCTTTCGGGCCGTGAACCTGTGTTGGGTGTCTCCGCCGACCCCCAGCGCGAGATCGACGAGGCCATGGAGGAGATCAAGGCCGAAGTTGAGGCCGCCAGACAGAAGAAGGCTGCATGAAGTGAAGTGTGTCAGACCGTCCAAGTACCCTCAAACCATTCAGACCGCTCACACCTTTGGCTTCGAAAGCATGCATCAGACCCACCCACTAGCATCATCTCATGTCCCAGGACCATTTTTGTGTTCGGGTCCGGACTCGTGTATACAATTCAAAGACATTCAGTGTAAAACGAAGCGATACGCATAACGAGAAGTCGATTTGTTGTTGGATATGGCTTGTTGGATATGGCCCTCAGGGCGCCGGTCATTAGACATTGCGTGCTATGTAGCTCTAGAAACTAAGCCATTATATGTCGATATGTCTATAGCCGAAGATCAAAACAATAGGCATTGCTCGGGTTTCGGAAGTTCCGGATTCCCGCGCGAAAAAGAAAAAAAAAACCCAAACCGATCCCGACTTTTTTTGACTCCCGAGTGAGATCCGGAGGGGTATCGTCAATCAGTCCCGATGGACCAACGGAAACAACATAAATCTAACATGTCGTCAAAAGAGCCCCGGATGTGGCCGGATATCTATAAAAACAGTACTTTGTACAAGGCCATGGGCGGGGGAGTGGAGGGCACCGACAGCGTGCCTCGCCTGACCCGCCAATCTATGGCCCGGGGTTGGGAAAAGGAACAAGAGACGAAGACTGGTCCTCCGAGCCATGTAATAGCAATGGCGAGGAATGGGTCACAGGAGTGTGGGGCCGGCAAGAAAACGTCGTAAGTATCGTATAGTCGTAAAGTTGAGCCGTTGCGGGGGCACATGAGGCCCGTTTCGTGAATCTAATTGCGCTGATGTATCGGAGAAAGTAACTGGAAGATTCGTGTGCCGTATCTACTCGTTGGACGGCTTCATTCGTCGCGAAGAATCGAAGAAATTACGGGAATGCGGCTCAAGCGGTTGGTCCCCATCCCTGCTTGACACCAACGACGATGAGAGCAGCGATGGCTCCCACGACGAGGAGGCCAATGACGGACATGTATCGGTTGAGTGCACGCCACCATCGGGCGCTCTGGAATAGGGTCTCATCAACAGCCGCGACGCGGCGAGGTAGGTCTCTCTCTTCGACCAGGATCGATCGGTGGCAGCGCTCCTCCATCTCGGCGTGCGGGTCGGGGGGAAGTGGCAGGAAGGCAGCGATCATCCATGCTGTGTTCGGTCAGCAACCACCGCATGAAGAACTCGTGGAGTGGAGTTACTTACTGAATGGCAGAATGAAGCCGATGGCAAAGAGGACGACCTGCATGTTTCGCTTGCCGAGAAGACTGCTCTCTGCGGACCAGGTCATGGAGGGGGGCTCCCAGATGCTGTAACGGCCGGCTCTTTGATCACGGCGTAAATGGGGTGACCAAATACTCGACGTCTTCTTGCGCAGACCGGGCTGTAGACGACTCTCGAACGGCACCTGGTTGATTTCCATCGAAGCCGAATCCGACATTGGTACAGGGCCTAGGGGGTTGACTTCTCTCGGTCGTCGGCGCGGGCTGTAAAGGCTGAGAGGAAGATGTTCGGTGCTGTGCGATCGGCTGTTGTTGTAAGAGCTCGGTGGACGACTGTCGTTCGCATCGGTCATGATCGAGCCTGAAGAGCTGGCCAGGAATCTTCTCTCGCCACTTCCATAGTAAAACCTGACCTGATGTTAGTAAAAACCGCAGTACCCGGGTATTCGTAAGAGAGACATACTTCGCCCAGGTAGGGATTGACGCCGAGTTGAAGCTGTTCGCACGCGAACTACCTGAGGAATGCAGATTGCGGTCCGAGGCCGTGCTGGAGAAGAAACTCGAAAGCCGTGTTCGCGAGGGGCGTTGGTTCAGTTGGTGCAGCTCGGTCAAACCGTCTCCGTGCTCATCTTGATCGCTGACCAAACGAAGAGTGCCGCGGCTATGAGTGGGTTGGGGGCGTTCGAGTGAGTCCGTGTAGGATCGTGAGTGCGAGAGAGACCGCTCTTCGTTACCGGCCAGCGATGAAGAGATGCTGAGCATCTGTCGGCTATGACTGCTGAGAGGTTGGCTGCCACGTCTTGTAGGGACGGACCACGGAGACACGGAGCGAGACGGCGGGTCGCTTCCCCCTTCACTCTCCGACATGACCGTAGATAGTTGGGAACTCCATTGGTGCGGGTGAGCTTGCATGTGGGACGAGGCGGGCGGGGCGGTAGGAGTTGGCTCAGCAGTTACCTCCGGCTGCCGTCTGGACGAGCCAGCCAGAGGGCGTGTTTGGTAGAAGGTGGCGGGGGCAGCAATGACGTTCTGTGCAGCTTCGATTCTGGGCGAGCTGGATATCGACTTGATCGAGGCCACGCGACGAAGCGAGTCCCTGGACCGAGACTTGTAATATCCAAACCTCCCGTGTGCCTTCTTCTTACTCTTCTGAGGCTTCAGCGGCGCCACCAACAGGCTTTCCTGCGAGTATTCAGGGCGAACACGGCGGCGGGCGGTCGCAATGGACGAAGGCGCAGGAGAAGACTCTCCGTGAAGGACGTAATTTTGGTTGCTACTGCCCGTACCACTGTCTGCTGTCTTGGGGGGGCTCGGAGCTGCTGATGATGGCTCTGGAGGAGATGACCGACCAAGGATCTCGTAATTCGAGTGGCTCGACGCAGGCGGCGGAACCGAACTGCCTCTTTGAGGTATAGGAGGAGGAGAGCTTGAACTGTGGATTTTGTAGTTTGTGGTCTCGGAAGATATCGACGGCGGTGGCAGCACACTCTCCGTATCAGCTCCAGGGGGGGAACTGCAACTGTAGATCTTGTAATTTGTCTTGTCTGAAGAGGTAGACGCAGTGACGGATGACTGAAAAGACGGCTTCGACTGCAGGTCATGGGGTCCTGAGGACGGAGATGGGTCTGCGGCTGGAGCCTCGGGCAGCGGCTCGAGTCGAGAATTAAACGGGGACGACGGGTGTGATGGGGCTGGGTCGGGTTCAGGGTACAGGAGAGAGGCCTTTCCCTTCTGCTTGACGTCAGGAGTATTGGGAACCTTGCGCAGGCCGCCTACCATTCGATAATTCCAGGGGGACGAATTAGATGCGGCGGTGCTTGTACTATGATCACCAGCTAATTGCGTGGTCGAGGATGCCGGGGTTAGCGTAGAGGCTGAAAAACTTCGGTCCGGAGTTGCCGCAGAGCTGGGACGAATCTCGCTGAAGTGCGAGTCGTCGGTGGAAAAGCGCTCTTGCGAGGCTGTAGATGACAGCGAAAAAGTGGGCGCCCTGGAAGAGCCTCGATGACCGTCCGATTCTCTGTTCTTTTGTCCCTTTTGAGGCAAAAGAGAGAAAGTCTTACCGTCGGCGTTGATGGTAATGAGATTGCGACGGCGAGACAAGGGGCGCTTCGAGGAAGGTGTGACAGGTTCATCGCCCTCGTGGTAGGTGGAAGACCGGGATCGCGCATTAACGCGGGAATTATTAGTCTGATGAGGTGGAGTGGATGGAACAGGGGTAGAGGGAGAGGACGGGCCTTCGGTCGATGAGTCGGATCGCAGTTTCGATTCTGAAACACCATGATCCTTGGCAGGAACCAATGGGAACGTCGAAGAGGCTGGTGAAAAGACCGACGTCAGCGTGCTGGTAGAATAGGAACGTCGATGAGACCAACGATCGCTAGCACGGCTGGCCGAAGTGGACCTGTCTTCCGCCCTCGAAGAACTGGCATGGCCGCCAAGTTCGGAGGGGTTGGGTGAGAGGAGGGCTGTTGTGGATGTCGGAGTACGTGATGAGGAAGCCGAAGCGGTGGAATCGCGATTTTTGTCATGTGGCCGAGGAGGGCTATAAGGAACGACACGAATAGCGAGTGAGTTGGACTGTGAACTGGAGCGCTCGTGCAGCGGCCTCCGTTGGGACCGGGAGGGGCTCCCCCGAGAGGGACTCCCGGACCCGGACATGTTCGGCCAGGCGATGCGTGCCAGTGGGGAGTTTGGCGATGCGGCGGCTCCTAAGTGGCTTTGGCGGTGGAGTTTCGTGTCGAGCCAGACTGGATTGTTCGGCGCGGGAGCTCCAGGCCATGGAGTGCCGGTGCTCCCCGGGATGGATAAGGAAGCCGGTCCCAAAAGCGGCGAAAAGGTCGTCCGGGTGGCTGAGTCGTCAGGAGCAGCTCGGCTTAGGTGGGTTGCGGGAGGCGCCGGGCCGGTCTGTGCTCTGCCGGCTTGATCAAGACAGTGCTAGAGGTAGATTAACAACGACTTGGGGCGCTGTCTGGGCAGAGAGTTGGTCGAAGCGAAGTCGCAGGTTATGGGAACGTGCAAGCTGGTAGGTCGGAATCGGGGTTGGTCGGATTGGAGAGCCGGAATCGAAGGTAGTCGAGACAGATGCTTCTCATGATTTCTGTTCAGATCATTCGGTTGGCTGAAACGTGATTGAACGACAGGCGAGAACGGATTTCCTAATTAAGGCGTGGTCGGACGGGCAAGGCGATGAGCGCAAGCAAGTGAGCGTGAGGGCAATTATCCCGTGAGTGTTTGCGATTGTGTGTGGGAATCGATAGCAGCAAGAGCGTGAGCTGACTGAGAGAGTGACTGAGGTGAGCCGAGGCGCAGTACCAAAATGATATTGATGCTTTGATATGGGAAAATGAAAGTCGGAAGGTTATTACAGGCAAGTCGCCCTAGTTCAAACAAAACATAAAAGAACCAGACAAGAAACAAAAGAATAAAAGGGCCGTCGAGGAAGACGAGGTCCTGCGGCAGCTCAGTTGGGAGAGGCAGGAACCGGAAGACGGGGAGAAAAGGAAAAGAAACAAAAAGGAAAAAAAAAGAGAGAGAAATAGGCAAGGATGGAGGCGGGAAGGGAAGGGAAGCAAAAGCGGGCAAGGAGTGGTAGATGACTGGAGACGAGAAAGAAGCTACCTTAGAGAGGCACCTTGCACTGCAAGCTCCAGCACAAACTCCTAGGTGACGGTCCAGCTACCCGAAGCAAGGTATGTGTTCGTACGTACCTCTGACATTAAGGTACCTCTTGGTGGGCGAGGTGATGAGAGCAGGCCCGCAACGGAGCTGGAAGCGAACCGAGAAGCGAGCAAGCAGGGGAGTGGAACTTGACGAGAGAGGTCAAAAGTCTCCGTCTTCAGTGCAACTCTGAACCAGGTGCTGGGTGCTGGTGCTGGTGCGCTAAGGTTTTTGTTCTTGGTTTTCCCTCTTTCTATCCAAGCTGCTTGTCTGCTCCGTAGTTGGACCCGACTCTTATGTGGATGACTTGTCTAATTGATGGACTGTGATTAGACGATTCTTTTCAGTAACCGGTGACCGAAATGTCGACGAATGCTGGCCGCACGCAGGTCTGACTCCTAAGAGGACTAGGCGTCTGACCAAGGCGGGAATGGTTGTTACCTGGTCGTATCAATCAGAACACTCACTGCGATGGTGGTCTGCCAGTGCTGCGCTGCATCAGTGCCTAAGCCCAAACATCGCCGCGGGTGCATGTACTTCTCGAGGCAAAAGCTCTGGAAACGGCGGTCGAGAAGCAATTCAAGCTCGGGTCCAAAGCGATGGAGAATTATGACTGGCCAGCCAATGTCGACGCTCCCTATCTCTGCCTCTCAGGCCTGCCAGAACCAGCAGCAAGGGGTTGGCGCAGACCGGGGTTGCAGACGACAAGGGGCCTGGCGAACCGGACAAGATCCAAACCAGAAACCACACCAGCGATTTCAAGACGACGACAGCAACGATGATAGCAATCGGGGCGGTGCGGCGCGGCGATGCCTCTGTAGTAGGTGTTGCAGATGCGGTCCCCGGGATGGGCGATAGTGTGCCAGTGATAATGGGCCGACCGGAAGCCAGATCAGACACTGGTTGATATGACTGGTTATTTCGATTCGATTCTAGTCGTCGAGAGCAGGAAAGGGGTTAGAGTTGGAGGGTGTCCAACATCCATCCAACGGTCGATTCGATGCGGGAGATGGGGGACGAGTCCGGTTGTGAGGCAAGGTAGCGCGGTTCGTTCGGTTGGGTCGTTGCAATGCGTCACTGTCGTAAATTCATGAAGGAGACCGTCTCCAGGGTCGTGTCGTTAGTCCGCTCTTTGGGTACCCTATGCCGTTGCAAAGGGAACATCAAAAGGAAGCGAAAAGAGAACGGAACCGTCGCGGGGTGACGATGGTAACGGGGTCTAGTCGTATTTAAGACGCGGTGGGGGGAAAAAAGTAGCGCATGGCATGGTATGGCATGGTATCGTTAGTTATTGAAGCGGCTACTTGGCTAAGGACGTGGTCGTAGAGTCGTAAGACACAGAGCAAAACAACAAAAACAAAGACGTATGTCAAGGGGCCCAAGCCGTGAACAAGTCCAGGAGGCCTGGTGTTGGATTGGTGATGGGCGGTGGTGGTGGTGCTGGTGCTGGTGGAGGAACTCGACATCAGACGGCGACGCCAAGTGGAAGGATCCAAGGAAGAAGCACTGGCCTGGAAAGCCTACTTCTAGCGCGGTCTCGATGGAATTCGACGCTTAAAAGTAGCGCCCATAAAAGGGCTCCCAGTCCATGTGGCCACCCCGTGCTGTACCGCCAGCGCCGTTGCCATTCATCGGCGGCTATGCTGCTGGCCTTTTTGTTGGTCAGCTAAGGCAGCTCCCGTTTCTTGGTGTCCAGTCTGTGTGAGACCTAGATGCTTCACTTGAGACGACCTTAGCACCTATGACTTAGTCTCGCCGTCTTCCTCTCTTCACCTCTCACGTCGGCTTGTCCTGCACCTATCATGGGATTTTGGTTCGGTCAGAAAACAACAAGAGAACAATAACAAACAAGCAGTGCTAGCAAGGAACTATCCTGGACCCTGGCTTAAGTAAGCCCGCCAGGTGAATTGGAGTAAGGACCAGCAGATGAGTTACCTACTAAGGTACCTTGTCTCATGTCATCTCATGTATCTGTGGAGTGGAGTCGGCCTCGGTGAAAGTAAAGTCACCTTCAATTCGTGACCTCACCTTGAGCGAAAGAAGCTCACCTTGCTGTCTAACGGAACAGCACGCTCAGGGTTCAACCCATACTCTGACTATCAATCGGTGCCGCTTGCCCTTGTGTTCGCTTGTCCACCTGTACAACGCATGAGTAGGAGCCGTGCAGACGCGCTACTAATAAAGTCTGAGCCTGCAGCGTTCAATTTGAAGGCGCCAATATCGTATTAAACGTATGCAGGAGTCGACACAGCGCTGCAACTCTCGTTGGCGTTGACTTCACGCAGCAGCATGCGAGGCACAAGTGACACCTTGGCTCGGAATACAAAAACACATTACATTACCTACGCAGTAGCGTGCCCGTACGAATAAACGAAAATGGACATCGATCAAACTGTCGCCTGTCACGCATGTGGACTCTCTCTCTCTCCACTAAGCCCCCGCAATGTGTTCATCAGACAAACATTACGCAGTCCGTCTTGGAGTGGCCCCGGGAATTAATCACGCTCGCGAGGAACATTTGATGAGGTGCGGAGACAGTACACGCACAGCACTCTTTGCACCCAGGGATACTTGTCGACAGGATTCGACAATGTCACTCCATACCGGAAAAGGAAGCTGAGTACTAGACAAATCACCACACACGCAGTGTCTCAACAACCGGCGCATCTCAACGGCCAGCCGTCGCGTGGGCCACGCGCCACGATTTCTTGACACATCTGGCTGGGCTATTTTAGGGCAGCGCCTTGCCCGCCAGCTACGGGGCGACATGAGAATCCAGAATCCGGAGTCGAGCGGCGCCAATTCCTGCATCTGTTCTCGGCGCTCTGTTGACCGTTGCCCGTGATGATACGGGTGGACTCAAACACTCGCCAGCTTCAAGTTGGCCGCCGGCCATATCCGAGCCCCAGAACCCCCTCGGTCATGGGCTTCTTGCGCCGAGTCCGACCGCCATTGTTTATTTGGCCATGGATTGTGTCGTTGCTGGAGACAGGGGCGGGTCTGTGCGTTGCTGCCGTCGTCCTGGCCGTTTTCCAATTCCGCCCGTTCGGTGCAATCTCTCTCGAATCTGAAGCAAGAAACAAAAATTGGCCCCCTTTCCGGCCCTGTCAGTATGAAATATCCGGGAACGAAATGGCGGTGGCTGCGGAACGGGGCGATGGAGATAGGTAAGGCGATTCAAGCACATCAGGGCAACGTGGCGCGTAAGGTGGCTTTTCGATCTACACTTGAAGTTTCGTTTTACAGTGTGTGAAGCCACGATATTCATGAATTATTGACGAGGGCAATTTGACAAGCTGCAAAATGGAAGCAGGTTGAAGGGGGTTTGGTAGTTCTTCGGATGGAGGCTTACTGCAGCGCTTGAACGGTTGTGATTGGCCTGGAACTGACGAGTTGGCCTCTATGATTGGCTGCGGGCGAAGTACCTAGCCTGCCAGTTGTTCTTCGGAGTCTACAGTACACTAAGGTGCCTTAGGTAGGACACGAACATGGATGATCCCCCAGAGCGCGTCCTTTTCGTGGCTCGTTCGCGTCTTTCGGCTCTGTCTACCGATACCGCCAACATGGAACAGAAAACACAGCCTCTGCACATGGAACGGCTTTGAACCCCAGGCTCAAGGCTGCATGAGTCTCACCCTCACAGTCTCAAGCTGAGATGAGATGTGAGGCAACGCCTCATGATGTAGTGTAGGTAATATGGTAAAAACAAGTCACAATAATGGGCGGCAACGATCTCCACTTCCTCCAAGTTTCTATTCTCCGAAGTGTCAGCTTGATTCAATTATGGGGACGACGATAATCCGTTTTGTTTTTCGGTTTCTTTTACGTTTACGTTCTGCGCGCGGAGCGACCATATGCAACCGTTAGCCGCCGGCCTTGGACGCATACCTGAAGGACACATGAATTGAAATGCGGCCACGACTTCTTGAAACTAGTGGATGGCAGCAGTACATGGAGCATCTGCGTCTCCATCACGGTCATCACCCAAACTTACACCCCAACTTCCAAGTGATGACAACGTCATCTAAGATTCACTATGGAACGGCATTCGGTGTCCAAGCAGGAAGGGCGCTTATGCCTGAACTATTCGTACGCCGTAGGTATGTCCACGGCATCGCATCGGCGTTTCGGGCGCTTCAACGAAACACAAGCGCTGGAAGCGTAACGTAGCACTGCGTATCGGGCCGCGTTAGGGAAGTAGCTTGGCGAATCATTGAGCCCTTAGCCGCTGAAGAATCGATTCTTGTCAAAGAACAAATTGCAATGCCTCTGACAGGCCAATAACTCTTGCTTACCTAGGGTTGGTTATGCGGAGGCTCGTGCCGTATTATGTAATCCGGTGTCCATCGCGCGATTCGGCCAGCGACCCGCTGGACATCTTCATGTGGTTTTGCAACGGTCTGAGACTATTTCACCAACTTCGTCCTGCGACCAACCGTAGCACGCCCGGTTGCACCTGGTGTGGGGCCCTGACTCGCTTGGCATCAATCCGTCCCCCTACGGTCCTCTTCACCTCCTCTGGTGCCACATCCATCCCATCTTCGTTGCCTTCCGGCGCACCTCCCCCTCGTCTCCGGCTGAGTGGCCATACGCCGGCCGCCCCGATGTCTCCCACCGGTGATTTCGGCTTCGGCCCCGGCGTAGGGCCTTCCGACACGAAGCCTCCCTCCTTACAGCCAGTAACTGTCAGCGCGATGCTGGTATGTATCTGAACAATTGCCAGACTGTTTGCCTAATCGGGGACATCCGTGCTTATTCTGAAGGCAGATTCTATACACCCTGATTTACGTGCTGCCTCTGTACATCTCGCCATCCAGCCGTCCCTCACCAACCCTGTTCAGAGACGACCCCCGCGTGATTCGCACTCGCATCACCTCTGTCCTCTGCTCTACCGCGGTATGCTCCGCATTGACTTATATCGTCCTGGCCCGGCTTCCCGACGGCGCGTTGCCTATCACTCCCCTCCACGCCATGGGCTACTGGCCCATAGGTCTTGCCGAGTCCGGCTTTTGCCTGCTTCTTACCGCCATTCTTTTCGCTGGTCCGCTCTACGAGGCCCTCCTCATCGACGGTCTCTGGGAAGACTGGAAGACCCTTGGACCTCTCGTCAGCGTATGGACGCAATGGACAACTTGGAGAAACATCGTCATGGTTTGTCTCCCGGCTTTTGGAACTTATCTCCGTTTCATTATGACTGACTTCACTCTAAAGGGACCTCTGACCGAGGAGATGCTTTTCCGATCCGCCTCGGTCCCATTGCTCCTTTGCGCTCGCATGTCGCTCACTCAAACCATCTTCCTGTCCCCGCTCATCTTTGGCCTTGCTCACGTCCACCATTTCTACGAGTTCCGCCTTACCCATCCCAGGGTACCACTCGTAGCCGCCATCGCTCGATCGGTTCTCCAATTCACCTACACCTCACTGTTTGGTGGCTACGCTACCTTCCTGTTCCTAAGATCGGGCAGCCTGCTAGCCATCGTGCTGGTGCACGCCTTCTGCAACTCCATGGGCTTGCCTAGGTTTTGGGGATCCGTCGATCCATACTGGCACGCTCAAGGGCCTTACACGCAGGCAGACAGTCGGAAGTGGACGTTAGTCTATTATGTACTTTTGTTTGCCGGCGCAGTCTCCTGTTGGAAAAACGTCCTGCCTCTAACAGATTCCTCGGCCACATTAGTGCCAGGTCGGTTCTAAGATCCCTCTCCATAGTAGTTACACGATACTTCAACAATAATAGTACATCAACTGCTCATGTCCATGTCCATCCCAGGCAAGGAGCCCGGCATGGAGCGCGGCAGTGAGCTTGTCCTTGAGAAGCTGTCCTCGCTCCGTAATCTTCGACGAAGTAATGAATCATGCTCTCTCGCTGTCCGCGTCTCTGCTCGCGTCTCTGCTCGCGTCTCTGCTTCGGCTTCCACCTCGCGTCGAGCCTCTGCTCGGACGTCCTGTCCGATATCTTTGCCCTTTGCCCGACCTACAGATGAACTGATCTCTGCAAGGCCGTCCTCGGGTCCCCTGGTATTTTTCTTTCTTGGCCAGAAGCTGGGTAAGGCGATTTCTTGAAATCGAGGTTCCACACACCGCTCGTCAAACCAGCGATGGAGGCGTGACTCGATTAGTTGAGCGATTTTAGGCACGTCTTGCAACCTTGAACGACTGCCCAGAAGACTGCGGATGGACAAATCGAGACGATAGTCATCCAGGAAATTAAACGTCATCATTGTCGGGGTTGACTGAGAGGGATTGCTCGGGATGAAGGATATTGAGAGAGTGCCGCTGAACCTGACAACCGAGACAGACAGAGCAACAGGTAATACTGCAGTGAGCTTTTTCGGGTAGTTAAGGAGCAATTTCGTCTCTATTGCCATTGTCAGCATGTCGCTGAGGTCGACATCCATCCTTGCCTGCAGTTTTGCTCCCTCTCTGGTGGCGGCACTAGCACCGAGTGTTCTGCCACTCCCCAGACTCAGACCATCTTCGTCCACAGGGATAACTCGGCAGTTGCTAAAGATAGGGAAATCTTCTCCCAGACTCAACTCTGTAACCCGAATTTCATCCACGAAGTCAGGCCGGGAGGTTCCATTCAGCGCCTTCGTGAGAGAGGTGAGAATAGCGTCATCGTGTTGGGCATCACTTCGCAGCTGGGCGATTGTCTGGCCTATAAGGACGTTAAACCAGTCCAAGCTCTCCGGCTGGTGACTGTCGACGTTGTAGTAGGTTTTGCTCAAGATGGAGCCGATGGTCAGGTTGGGAGGGTTGCGGAGCACGCTCGACTTCTTGCGGTTGAGGGTTTGCTGGCCCTGGCGGGCATTGGCTGTTCGTAGACTCAGAAGTGAGCGCTTGTGGGCAAGTGTCCTTGAGCGGCGTTCCGTTGCCCTTAGTGACGCCGTCACCTCTGGCGAAGGAGGGTCACCAAAGATAAAGAACTTGATGAAAGCAGCGAGGACCAGTACTACCGACAACTGGCCGAGGATCAAACCCTGGGTGAAGGACAGCCTAAGATGAAGTCAATAAGATTGACAGCACAGTGCTTCTCTGGGATTTCTCGATACTTACGTAGGTTCAACCTTCGTAAAGCAAGTCTCTGGAGGCAAGCTCGCCATGCTGTCGACTGTCGACAGCGGGTTGCCTGGGGACGCCAAGCCGTCGCCGCTTTTCAAGCCATGGGCATCCATGGCTGAATCCTTAGAGGCACCGCTCTATTGTTGTGATAATAAGCTGGGCTCTGGACATATACCCACGCCTATAACATGACCATGCCGTTGTTGGTACAGGTGCCGCCGCGGTTGTTGGTGATGTCAAACAAAGCCCGCCTGTTGCATAAAAATGTCCAAGTTTGAGTGAGGACTGCAGCGGATTGGCACTGTGGAGCAGCCAGACGTCACTGCTTTGGATCCACTGCTGCACCCATAGGTAGTGTCTCACATGGGTTCTCCCGCGGGAGCATCTCCCGGCTATGGGCACTGTGCAGAATCACTGTGTCAGCAACCTAGCTGGACCTGCTACCAACCCACCTGAGCTCCTGAGTTGTGTGGCACACCTGGCAAGCCAGAGTAATGCGCCACGAAGCTCGAGACAGTATTCAACCTCACACCGAAGCAACCAACTTTAGGTACTTTGCCCACCTCAAGACCACATCAACGATTCTTCTCAAGCCTGCTTCCTTCCGCTACCTTGGTTAAGGGCGCGCTGCCAGCATTACCAGCAGCAGCACAAGCCGCGTGCATCGAAGCCTCCCTGTCCTGCCGCAGGAACCCCCGGTACATCTAGTTCGACTTCATCATCGAAAGCCAAGATGGACGTGGCTCAGGCGGTGGCCGGCTATGTATCCCGCATGATATCTTCAGGTGATCCTGTATCGTCGGGCCAGTCGGCAAAGATGAAGGTTCTCCTCCTAGACCGGGAAACAGTGCCCATCGTGTCCACCGCCATCACACAGTCCGCCTTATTGAATCACGAAGTCTACCTTATTGACCGCATCGACAACGCCAACAGAGAAAAGATGCGTCATCTCCGATGCTTGTGCCTCTTACGGCCATCACCAGAATCGATTCAAATGCTCATTGATGAATTACGGGAGCCCAAGTACGGCGAGTATCACCTGTACTTCACCAACGTCGTTAAGAAGTCTTCTCTTGAGAGGTTGGCCGAGGCAGACGACCATGAGGTGGTCAAGGTGGTGCAGGAGCACTTTGCCGATTTCATCGTCATCAACCCAGACCTGTTCTCACTCGGGCTCAGCCTACCTCACCAACGCATTTGGAGCAGCGGTCCGGACACTTGGAATCCCGACGCCCTCCAGAGGAGTGCAGACGGGCTGATTGCAGTGCTGTTGGCGCTCAAGAAAAAGCCTCTCATCAGATATGCCAAGAGTAGTCCGCTCGCCAGGAAGCTGGCCACGGAAGTGCGATATCGAACTACACAGGAAGAGCAGCTATTTGACTTCAGAAAGGTGGATACACCTCCCATCCTCCTGATACTTGACCGGCGTGAGGACCCTGTCACTCCATTGCTTACTCAATGGACTTACCAAGCAATGGTACACCACCTTCTTGGCATCAACAATGGCAGAGTCGACCTCAGCGACGTCCCAGACATTCGACCAGAGCTTAAAGAAATCGTTCTGTCACAAGACCAAGACCCCTTTTTCAAGAAGAACATGTATCTCAACTTCGGCGATCTGGGCGGAAACATCAAGGATTACGTGGAACAATACCAATCAAAAACGCAGAACAACGCCAACATTGAGTCCATCACGGACATGAAGCGATTCATCGAGGAGTATCCGGAATTCCGCAAGCTCTCTGGAAACGTGAGCAAGCACGTCACGCTAGTCTCGGAGCTGAGTAGGCGGGTTGGCGCAGAAAACCTTCTCGAAGTCAGTGAGCTTGAACAGAGTCTAGCATGCCAGGACAATCATGCAACCGACGTCAAGGTAAGCAACGTGTCGACACATCTCGCCCGGAATTCTTGGAACTAACCCGTTGTAGAATATCCAAAAGCTCATCCAGTCTCCAAGTGTGACAAACAATAGCAAAGTAGCCCTGGTTGCGTTGTACGCTCTGCGTTACGGGCGCAACCCATCCAACTCTCTTCCCATGCTGGTCGACCTCTTGGTGGCCGCCGGTGGAGTTTCTGTGCGTCGGGCAGATCTCGTCTCCAAATTGGTGACGTATCAGTCGTCTCTGCAACAGTCTCAAGCACAGATAGGAATCACAGACATTTTTGAGTCAGCAGGAATCTTTGGGGGCGCAGGCAACCGGTTCAAGGGGCTCAAAGGCGTAGAAAACGTGTATACTCAGCACAGTCCTGTGTTGGAGAACACACTACAAAGCCTGATACGGGGCAGACTCAAGGAGCAGCAATATCCTTTTGTTGAGGGCGGCGGGACTACCCGGGACAAACCGCAAGACATCGTGGTTTTCATCGTTGGAGGCGCCACGTACGAGGAGGCAAAGATGATTGCGACAACCAACGCAAGCACACCCGGTGTTCGTGTTGTTCTCGGCGGCACAAACATCCACAATGCAGCGACGTTCCTCGAAGAAGTCGAAGATGCTGTCTCGTCATGGTCAGACACCCATAAACCAGGCATGAGGCGGTAACGTATTGTACGGAAAGAGCTGGGTGTCTTGTGGTGTAGAGGACTAGCGACGAATGCATTTATTCCTCTAATAATGACTTTATTTATGAACAGCACCTAATTTAACGTAAGGATCAGCCAGTGATAGCACTTTGTCAACAGAAGCTTCGAGAGTTATCGTTAAATCCTCGTGATTGGGTCTAAGCGGGTTGTTCGATTCCTACAATTCATATTCTAAAGTAAGTAGCTTTTTTTAGATGCTTCAGAAAAGTTATGACATCGAGTTTCCAGGTTCTTTATTGACTTGACGCAGGTCGGCGGTTGAGAATGCCGATTGCCGACGGAACGACCTTCACTGTGCCACACAGTACGTCCCATATGTGAGGGGCTGCCATTTGCATTTCAAATGCACGTGTTGATAAGCCAGGGGAAAAAAAGCTTATCGTAAATTTTCGGTATCTTCGTCGTCGTTCTGCACATTTTGATCGACGCAATCAACCTCTGTCAACGATAGAGGTTGATATCATTTTTCGAATTTCAGCTGAGTAGGGCTGCGAAAACACGGAATTGATCATGCCGTCACCAGTCAATCTGAAGCGCTCCCGCGCCGAAGAAGATGAACACGACGCTCTCGTCGCTGCCGCCGTCGCAGAAAACCTTGCGGCCGATGCAGCAGCAGCTAATGCCGCGACGTCGGAACCCAAGTCCAAGAAGGCTCGCGTCGAGGCAAACCGCTCCCTTTTCGTCCGCTCTCTTCCTGCGAACGCCACCAGCGAGTCATTGACCGATTTCTTCTCCGAGCACTTCCCCATCAAGCATGCCACCGTCGTCCTCGACCCGACCACCAAGACCTCTCGAGGCTACGGTTTCGTCACCTTGACAGACGCCGACGACGCCACGGAAGCCAAGACCAAGCTCAACAATATTCTGTGGGAGGGCCGTCGCATCAGGATAGACCTCGCCGAGGCCAGAAATCGCGACCGCAAGGGGAGCAGCGCTGTCGGCGCGGCTGCTTCGAGTGAAAAGCAGAAGCGGGCACAGGCGCTGGAGGAGTCCAGAAAGCCTCCTAAGCTGATCGTGCGCAACTTGCCCTGGACCATCAAGAACTCGGAACAGTTGACGGCCCTTTTCCGCGCCTATGGGCTGGTCAAATACGCCGACCTTCCTCAGACCAAGGGGAAGCTCAAGGGTTTCGGTTTCGTTACTTTCAGAGGACGAAAGAACGCCGAAACTGCACTCAAGTCGCTCAACGGAAAGGTCATTGACGGAAGGCCAATTGCTGTTGATTGGGCTGTCGATAAGACCGAGTGGGAGAAGCAGAATAAAGACGAAGGAAATGCCGAGGAGGAGGACAAGACAACGAAGAGGAATAAGAAAGCTGCTACTACAAAAGAGGCTACTTCGAAGGAGGAGTCGGCCAAGAACGCCAAGGACGATGAAGACCCCAATGATGCGGACGTTGACTTGGAGAACTTCATGAAAAACTACGGCATGAATCTCGAGGACGAAGAGGACGACGACGATAAGGACAAGGATGATGATGAGGACGACAAGGACGAAGACGAAGACGAAGATGAGGACGACTTGTCAGACGAAGACGAGTATCTCAGTGCTGCAGACGAAGAAAAAGACTCCGCTCCCAAGAAGGCGTCAACCGACAATAAATCTACTATCTTCGTCCGGAATCTTCCCTACACCGTTACCGACGAAACACTGAAGCAACACTTCGTCAAATTCGGTCCTGTCAGGTACGCTCGTGTCGTCATGGATCGTGCGACTGCCCGCCCAGCGGGAACTGGATTCGTCTGCTTTGTGAAAGAGGAGGACGCCAAAGCTTGCATCAAGGGCGCGCCGCGCCCGCAAGCAACCGGCCTACGAACCAAGCACTCTGTGTTGCAGGATGAAACGGCCGACAATGACGGCCGATACACCCTCGAAAGCAGACTGCTGTCGGTTGCCCAAGCAGTTAACAAGGACGACGCCGAGCGTCTGGCTGCTGACTGTGGAGCCAAGCGACGCGAGAAGGACAAGCGTCGTTTGTTCCTGCTCAATGAGGGACAGATCGATACGCGTACCAGCTTGTATCAGAAGCTCACTCCTTCCGAAATCAAAATGAGACAGCAGAGCGCAAACCAGCGTAAGAAGCTCGTCCAGGCCAACCCTACCCTGCACATCAGTCTCACCCGTCTGGCCGTCCGCAACATTCCGCGCCACATGGGTACCAAAGAGCTCAAGGAACTGGCCCGCAAGGCGTGCGTCGAGTTTGCCACTGACGTCAAGGAGGGCAGACGCCAGCCTCTGTCCAAGGAGGAAAAGGTCAGAAGTGCCAAGGAAGCGAAGGAGGGCGAGCACGAGCGTAAACTCAAGCGCAAGGGTATCGTCCGACAAGCCAAGATCGAGTTCGAGAGTCGCGAGGGCTCCAAGGTCAACGAGAAGGCGGGTGGCAAGAGTCGTGGCTACGGTTTCATCGAGTACTCGTCCCATCGCTGGGCGCTTATGGGTCTCCGTGCCCTCAACGGCTATCAGTTGAAGAACGAGGCCGGAAAGAACCAGCGTCTGATAGTTGAGTTCGCCATCGAGAATGCCGCTGTCGTCGCCAGACGCAAGGCTGCCGAGAAGAACCTGGACCGGAACAAGAAGAACCAGAGTGCCAAGGATGGTGAGGAGGCCGAGGATGTCAGCAACGAAAAGGGGCTGCCCAAGATGGCCTCCTTGAAGGAGAAAGGCAAGAAGGGAAAGAAGGGTAATATGAATAAGGGGCCGAAGAACAAGGACGCCAAAAAGGACACCGCGGAAGGCAAGGAGGAAGGGGTCAAGTCCGCTGGCGTTGCTCGCGAAGACGTCAAGCCCATGTTGATCGCGAGGAAGCGTCTGATGCGGAAGAAGAAGTCTCAGGGCAGGGGCAAGGCGTAAATGTGGGAGGGATATCATAACGCATCGTGTATTGGGCGGAAGCTTGCAGCATAAGGTAGGCTCGCGTATATTACCCAGGCGTCTAAAAAGCTCAAAAAGCTCATATATTTCGGGATCTTATAATTATGTCGCCGTTGTTGCCCTTTTGGTCATTCACCGCTATGCCTGGCATTATTCACGTCACCCACCATCCTTATTGCTACAGCTATGCGAGCATCCTGTTGCTGTCAAGGCTTTGTTGTCGCCGGTATTGGTCTGTATGCTATTCATCCCTTCCTATTCGATGGTATTGTGTTCTCTGGCACGTTGGATATTCGAGTAAGCCTTGGGCTATACGGGTAAAGGTTGAACTGACCACCCAAACTACTACAACGGCTAGAACTCTCGCGCTGAGATGATTCAATCTGGATACAGTAAGAGGCGCGTGTGAAGAGCCCTACACTTCCATTCCCCACACTTCCGCTTGACATCGAAGTAAATCAAAGACGCCATTGCCGGTGGGTCAGCAGCAGCATTTTGGCAAACGCGGTTGAATGCTCTTAGTATGGTGTAGTGGTCTGTATTATTCCGTTTGTTGTTACTAATGGCTTCACGATCGAATAGTTCTTCCCTGAATCTTTACGGTGAACCCAGCTTGTACAGCAGTCCAGCCACGATGATGTTGATGCCCAAGTGTTGCCCGACGCTCCAGGCCATGCTGTACAGATACTTGGGCGAGAATACGGTCCACACAAAAAGATGGGTTCTGAGAACCTCGCAAGCCATCATGACCAAGAGTATGCTGCATGCCGTGAATAGCGTCAGGTGGCGAACGTGTCGGAAAAAGACATCGGTGCTGCCGTGGATCTTGCGGTGTCTAAGAAGCAGCAGGTTTGTTGCAGATGTCCAGTAGATTGGTCCTGCCCAGTTGCTGACGAAGGTCAGAACGCCAACGGCACCCACGCTGAAACCGGCCACACCGTTGTAGGCGTTCGAGAGATCGACGGATGAGATTGCGTTTGTGCCGCCAAAGGCGAAGAACGATGTGTACTGCAGCAGGAGGGAGGACGTGGATATCGTCGGAAGGTCGAGGTCAAGAGAGGAGAGGAAGGCGAGTTGAAGATGGAAGAGTAATAGAAGGGGGATGTTTGTAATGCGAGATTGAGTAGCTACGAAGAGGGTTATGACGTGATGGAGGAGCTGAGCGGTTTGGGGTACTTCATTCGGCTTCGTGAGGGCGACATATGATGAATACCCTGCAATGCCTCCCAAGCCGGCGAAGACGATTCTGGCTCGGGTAACCAAGGAGATGCCCTGAAATGCGGCATTGATTGCGGCCGGTGTGCCATTCACGAGCTCCGGTGAGTCTTCCAGAGTGAATGCTAACTTGAAGGTGAACGCGGCCAGTACCGCTATTCCAGACACGGTCGCAGACGCGGCGAGGTGCATGCCACGAAGCCTTCGAGCTATTTGAAAGAACATGAAGACGTAGGTTGCGCTTACTAGTGCCCACAGGAGAGGCGGGTTGGTTGCGATGAAGCTCTTGACGATGTCGGGTTCGCCGGCGTGCTTTTGCCCCGTCTGGTTCCAGCCTCGAATCAGTCTGGTCGCGGTCAGAGCAAGTGAAAACAGAGAAATTGTATGAAGAGGTGCTCGATTACTAGCCGTAAGTTAGAAACGCATTGTTCAGAATGATATAGAGCGCTTACGTTC
Organism: Colletotrichum euphorbiae; assembly: GCA_037178605.1. NCBI lineage: Eukaryota > Fungi > Ascomycota > Sordariomycetes > Glomerellales > Glomerellaceae > Colletotrichum > Colletotrichum euphorbiae. Next base: position 77,400 of record JAXCEF010000067.1, on the reverse strand, counting down.
GTAACTTGTTGACAGCAAGTGAACCAAGCCACGCCGAAGTTGACCAATACCAGAAGTGCTGCTCTTCTTCTACGTAGCTGCTGGCAAACATCATGATGCCATACGCAAATGTAATGACGAGCAAGGGAATCAGACTCGAGCGGGCGCCGGACAGTAGGCTCACAGTGACGAGACCTATCCCGGCTTCCCCGAGGTGCAGCCTTCCCATGTCGTAGTTGCTAGCCATCGTGCTCATGAGATCCTGAGCTCGACTCAGCCACTGTAACATTTTAGCCTAAGATCTCGGTGGCACAAAAGTGACAAAAGTGAGCGACGAGAACTGACCTTGGACATGGCCTCAAGCCAGGATTGGTCAATTTCCTCCTTGCCTTCCATTGCCTTAAGTCCGTCGTTGACTTTACGCCACTCGCAGGCGAGTTCTTGCGCATCGTCTTGGGGGTTTGCGCAAAGCGTTTGTGCAGAACTTGTGGTATCAAACATGCTTGTGCCAAATGTGGCAGTGACGATATTCAAGATTTGGCGTGCATTACGAATAAGCAATTGGATCTTATCGTTCTCTGCGTTTGATCAATGTCTGCAATCAGAAAAGGCACAGATGCAGGGACGTACTGTCAGACCAAAACGGTAGGAAATCGGCGATGAACGCGCCTAGGTTGTTCTTTGGTACAGGGAAGCCCAGCAACGCCCCCAGGGTCGGTGCCAGGTCCGACTGCTCCACCTTGGTGTAATACGAAAAGTCATCTTCATATGCTAAAGGGGATGCTAGATCCTGCTGCAAGGCCTTGAGCTTTGGTGATATGAAAATTAAGGCCGGCGATGTCTCGCCTGGGGAGGACGCGCCGTGGTTGCCTGCGTCGTTCATGCCGTGGTCTCCGCAAAGCACCATCAGAGTTGAAGACATGTGGTCTCGCGTCTCCATAGCTTGGTACATACGCTTGACGATTTGATCCATCTCACGTTGTTTTGGTACCATGTGAGAGCTTTGTGGAAGGTCAGTACTGGCGGTTCACATCTTAGGCTTCTGCAGATGTCTCACCTCCGTGGTCCCGATTTATGCCCAATGTGATCCAGGCCCAGGTAATGTAGGATCAGTGTATTCCAGTCGTCGTTCTGCAATTCAGAATCGATGTGCCTGGTAACGTTATTGTCCACTTCTGTAAAGTCCTAGAAAGTTCAGCCTTGGAGTGCGGACTTGGCATCTGGATGCTCACCGAAACAAAGAAACTTGTTGTGCCGTCGGCGCGGTCGAAAGTCTCCGGAAAGAGCTTTAGCCAAGTATCGTCGCCATACATGACCAGTTTTCCCGACTGCTTGGCTTTCATCTGGGCTAGCCAGGTATCTTGGGCAGCGAGGGTTGAGGAAGTGTCTCCCTCGTCGAGATTCAGAATTACGTCCAAGAAAGACGGTATAGAGCCAGTGGTAATGGCCTTAATTCTGGGCATGGTGACAGTCGGTGAACGAGCGTTGGCAGTGAAGGGAAGGGCAGCACCATCGCGAATCAGTCTGGTAACTGGTCAGCCAGTTGAATCTCCGATGGTTGCCATGAGTAGAGCGCATACCCTTGGGTATATGTAAAGCCAGTGCCTTTCGCGTAAACAAAATCGCTACGGCATTCTGTCAGCTTCGTCTAAAAGACCTTGATACATGGTGTGTACCTCACCTTCTCAATGCATCGACAATCATGAAGATGAGACGATCAAACGGCGCCGTTGGTGGCGGACCATAATCCAGGGTCTCATACTCGGCGAGACCTGGAAGGATGGGCTTGTACGGGAAGAAGCCAGTCGCAAAAACGAAAATGGCTATTGGGATCAAAATGTTGGCGAGAACAAGGTGGATGACCTGAAATCGCGGGCCATTAGGAAAAAACATTGTCGTCGCGCATCCATCAAGGCCGCCAGGTGACTGATCAAGGAGGATGAAGGTGTTGCCGGATTAGTCGTTTCTTATGTCAACGGTCGGAAGAGGGCGATATCGTAGCTCAAGGAATGTACGCTGTTATTCAACCATGATGCGCCAAGGAGTTGGAGATCAGAAACAAGCCACGACCGAATTGAGGAAAGTATGTAAACGACAACCACAAACGGCGGCGCACTCGTCCGAGGTTGTATGGGATCTTCCAAGGACCTAATGGGGTAAAAGCGACTACTTCAAGGTAAGGTATCCAGCAAACGGGTTAATAAGGTAGGTAAGGTAGCAGCTATGTAATTATTATGGGCGGCAGGTGAGGACACTGTGACAGCTCCAGCACAGGGACACAATGCCCAGCCGAACAGGGGAAATTGCGCATGGTGATTGGCTCAAATTGCAGGCCTTGAGTCCGAGAGTCCCATTGCGACAATTGAGACCCGGCCGATACGGGGTAGGAGATCTCCGTTCAGCGAGGGTCCTCTAGCTGAAAGTTCGAAAAGAAAGGATGGCATCGGGGGAAAGGACTGCATTTCTAATGCTGAGGTGACGCTCCGGATGAAATCGACATTTTAGCCATCCTTAACTTCTATTCGAGTCTCGACACAGAGACGAGAATTATTAACCCATGTCCCAGAAACACGAAAAAACCACTACACCCAGTCCACAAAACTCCTGGAAAAAGAAAAAAATACAGCAGAGAGCTGTCTTGTCAAGCGTGTAGAACACAGATGAGCTTGTTCGTACACACGATGGATATCAACGTCGAGAGATTTACGCCTTCTTCTTGGAACCTCCGCGGCGGTCCTTGTACTTGGGAAAGACAATCTTTGAAGTGTTCCTCTGCTTCTGAATTCTGCCCGACCTGCGACGAGGCTTCGCCGAGTCCACCTCCATACCTTGAATAATGTCAGCTAGACTGCGTGCGAGATGAAAGTGAGAAGATTGCAAATACTTACGAGTGCTATCAGCCTTCTTGGTCTCCTCTTCGGCTTCGTTGAGATTGTTTTGCGCTGAGAACTCATTCAGTATGGTGTTGCGGATAAGAGTGAGTAATGTATCTGATGCATGCACTCACCGTCATCTTGCTCTTCAACGTCCATGTCGACGTCGACCTCCCTCTGAGGCTTTGGCGCCTTCGCTAATTCCAGGAGCTTAGCAGAGAGACGCTCATTTCTCTCAGCCTCGACAGGACCAAAGACATTCTTCTTGAGTCTCTGATTGTTCTTCTTCGTGACGCTTGATCTCGAACTCTTAGCCATGCTTGCGCTGGACCCGCCGGGGGGGGAACGTATTGTTCGAAAAGAAGGGAAATATGTTTGTATGTGAAGTTCCCGTAAGATAGATCACCGAGGATTAGGTGACACGTTCAAGTTTTCGTATAACAATCGATTTCAAGGGATTGGTGACGGACTCTGTGATTACCTGTATGCGGTGTCGGGCTCAGTCTGAAATTTTCCTCAAAGCAGGCAGTCGCCCCGCTACCCAAAATGCCGACAGACAATACTTGAACCAGCACTCATAATCCCTACGGTCTCCCACTGCCCACCTACCTTATTAGTGTTAGTCACAAGCCACCCCACGTTAAGATATTACATAATCAGAGAACCCACAAGAACCGGGTGCCTGAGAGTTCTGCCATCGGGCGGTATTACCTCAGCCAAAAGCACCTAAGGTAAGGTATGGACTGGACCTCACATGGCATTCCATCCCGGGCCATCTATTAGGGGCTGCATGGAGTGAAACAGCGACCGTCCGTCCGCTGTAGACACAACCTGTACGCTTTCTTTAGTGCCAAAGGGTGCCTGAAGCATCCCCGAATGCTCCCCGAAGGCTACCTTCCATTACCTCAAGGTACTTTAACCCAGGAGGCAGGCCCCGTACTGGCAGGCGCCAGCCGTGAATGACATCAAAGTGGTCACTGAACCGAGAAATAGCCCACTTGCCAGCGCGACCTAGCCTTTCTTACTTTGCCTTCATCTGCGGCTTTTCGTGCCGGTAAGGCGCTTGATCTTAACGACAGCGACGACAACCACCCTCCCTTTTATTGTCGAGCACCACTTCACTTGGTGTCGAAGTCATCTCTCAGTACATTGAATTGCGTCGCAAATCGAGCTACACCAAGGCGTCAAATTGACGTGGGAAAGGGGGGAAAGAAGAGCCGCCCGAACCACGCATTTCGGACTCTGCCCTTGCCTCCACGACCAACTTCTCCACGCACTTTACTCTGCCCGCTGGGCGCTGGCTGTTGGCGCGCACCACGAGCCTTGACGCTTCTGCCTCGAGCTTTCGCGCCCATGGTTTTTTCCACTTGAACCTCAGATCACTATTCTCTTCTTTTTGCCTTACTTTGTCTTTCCTTCCTCCTCCGACCAAAACTTCGTTATTGACCCGACGAATCGAACTTTTTCGCCGAGCCGAAGTCTTTCCGACGTCGCATCCACGAACTTTCATGAGGGTATCACCGGGGGAGCCTCCGCGACACACCTTCCTCGCCCGAGAACCATGACCTCCATCCCGAGGCATGAGCTCCAGGCTCTGGTCAAGCTGGTTAACAGCAACCAGTTGCTTAATCGTCAACTATCGAGCATCTGCCAGCTTAACGGTCTCACTAGCAGCGGGGTTAAGGCAGCGCTACAGGGTCGCATCGTGAACGGTGAGTCGCGCCTCAGTTTCCTAGCCTGCAGCGGACTTCTCGCTCGTACTGCTCTTTGCCTGCATCTTCCAGGCTTTCAGCTGATCCAGTGGCTCTGCGCGTCGATCATGATCCCTACCTACCCTGCTTGCCTAGATGGACCGCATAGCTGACATTTTACTCCGCTAGCTATTCAGGACGCTTTCCAAGCTGGCGATGTCACTCGGTTCCAGCAAATCCAACGAAGTATCGAGACCACCCGAACTGGCGCTTCTTCGCCGGCCTCCCACAAAACAGCGCGTCCTCCTGCACCCGCACAGCCCGCCGTGATACGGCCAGATCCATACTGGAACCAACGGAGCGGTCGACCCGAGGGTCCGAATGGCCATTCCACAGCAAATGGATTCGGGGCCACAATCGGTACGCTTGAATGGTTTGCGCCTTGTGTAACCCCAGCTAAACCCTTCCCCAGGCCCAAGATTCAAGGATACCCCTTTCTACGAGTTGCAGTCCCGGGTTGGTGATGTTCGTGTCTGTGAGAGTAAGCTATCGCTGGGTTTCTAAGGGTAGGCGATTCTGCTAACCTCTGCAGCTATGAGCCAACATAGAAACATGGTTTCCATCCCGCTCAGACTCAACGACTGCCCGCCACTCAACAAAGTGGTGGAAAACAAAGACTCGTACCGGGTCATGGTATTTTGCGCCGACAACAACAGTAACGAGATCCAGAACATCGCCTTTCCGCACCAGTCGGAAATCAAGGTCAATGGCAACGAGGTGAAGGCTAATCTGAGAGGCTTGAAAAATAAGCCAGGCTCTACCAGGCCTGTCGATATTACGAGTTTTCTGCGTCTGAGAAATGAACACAGGAATCTCGTTGAATTCACTTACGCCTTGACACAAAAGGTCAGTGCAGATAGTAATTGGTAAATTCCCTTGGCGCCAGTGCTGATAGTGTGTTCCAACTCAGAAATACTATCTTGTCGCCTACATTTGCAAGATCACGACAGCCCAGGAGCTGGCGGATAAGATTAAACATGGCAAAAAGATCCCCAAACAGTCTGTCATACAGGAAAGTACGTAATTTGCTTCTCGATCCATGTCTTAATCTGCTGTGTGTTGACCATGCGATAGTCACCAAGAAGGCAGCGGATACAGATATTGTGACGACATCCCAGGTCCTGTCCCTTAAGTGCCCGCTCTCATACATGCGCCTTGATGTCCCATGTCGTTCTACGTCCTGCTCGCACATTCAGTGTTTTGATGCGACATCATACCTTCAGTTGCAAGAGCAAGGCCCTCAGTGGCTGTGTCCCATTTGCAATAAATCCGCGCCTTTCGACCAGCTTGCGGTCGATGAGTAAGCAAACGAAGTTCCGTTTTGGCTACCCTTTTCCGGTCAACTGACTATTATGTAGATATGTCAAAGAGATCTTGGCGAAGACGTCCAAATCCTTGGATCAGGTCACGATCGAGCCTGATGGCCAATGGCGAGTGAACTCGTCGCAAGACGACAAGTCAAACAACGTTGGGAACGGAGCGGTTGACGACGACGATGACGACGACTTTATCATTCAGGAGGTCAATGTTGTCCGTCCTCGAAATTTGGAAACTCCTAACCGGTCAGTTGCCAGCACGGCAACCCCGGCTACAACTATTTTGTCGCGCGAAAGCTCGACAATGCCGCGTGGTCTCGGGTCAACCAGCGGCAAGAGACCGCTCAGTGAAAGAGTGACGATTGATCTCACCTTGTCTGATGATGATGACGAACCCATCCAACCACCTTCAAAACGACAGCAGCTACAACCACCGTCAGCAAATAGCTATGCTAACGGCTACGGCGGCCAGCCGTTTTGAAGTGTCTCAATTGCATTTGCTCCCTCATCTTACACTCTATCTTGGGAAACGATGTCTTGGGTTGATGGCATCAAGCACGTACATATATCCCTCAAGGCACCGGAAATGTGGAAGTACGTGTGCATTTTTACAGTCCGGCGTGGAAGGGAAGGATGAATAACTCCACTGGCGTTTAAAAGGCAAAACGAATCCCATTACTGAAAGTTTAGTTGTCAAGACTTGAAAGGAGGGGGGATCGGTGATCGCGAGGATACATACGCCTTCGCAGTGTCAAGCAAGTGCTTGCCTTGGTCACGAGACGTTCGAGTCGGCTCCCTAGAGTTCTCGATCTGCTTGAATGTAGTCGAGCTAGCAAACATTCAGATACCAATTACTACAGAAATGAAGAAAGTCCCCTGAAGGTATACTGTTCATCACATGCGCAGTAATTGCTACGATGGCAGAAACCTGTCGAGGAGGTGCTTTGCAGACAGCTAGGGGTCGGACCGGGGAGACCCTGGGGGCTGAAGCTTGGTGTAAGCCCCACCATGTTCCTTCCAGGCAATCTGACTACGGCAGTACGTGCCTCAGTGTTCCCTTCTATTCGTAAGTCTGTCCGCACCAACACTACACCTTCATTCACGACACCGACTCTCGCGCAGAAGCTTAATGAAACCCCAGAAGTCTTTGCGATCCGGAGAACTCCAAGCTCCGAACGAACGAACGAATTCCGAGAGGCACGCATTCAAGCTTTGCGCACTCGCCCGCCATCCTTACTTACCTTGCGTGTGCACGCCTGCCGTCGCAATCGACCTACGAGACCGACGCCGAACCAGATAATTGCCCGAAGCAAAATAAATCAAAGAACAAGATAGCCAGCCGCGGATCCCATAGCCAGGTCGTAATCATGTCATTTGAGAGTGTGATGCCCCCTTACAACGCCTCGGACCCGATGGCCTCCTTCCTCAATTCCTCCTGCCTCGACTTCCTCCTCATCGAGCTCGTGCCCATGGCCTTTCGTGTGACGAGGGAGCTCGACACAGCTCCCGGTGGGGGCTCCGGTGCACCAGGAGATGGCACATTGTCGATGAGCGATAGCCAAGCCGCGGGAGGAGCGGGTCCGGCGCTGTCGATTGCAAGCGGAGCTGTACAGACGGGCAGCGCGCGGAAGATGGACGAGGACGAGGAGAGGGATGCTGTTTTCTATCGGCTCGAGACGCTGGGGTATAGAGTCGGCCAGGGACTTGTGGAGAGGTAATGCCCTTTCGCCTACCGCTTGCTGCGGTTATTGGCAATGCCCATCGGAAGCTAGGCTAACGTTCCGGGTTTTCTATCGCCGGACAGATTCTCGAGGGATAGGCCGCGATTCAACGACACGCTCGACGTCATCAAGTTCGTGTGCAAGGACCTTTGGTCGCTGGTGTTTCGGAAACAAGTCGACAACCTCAAGACTAATCATAGGGTACGTGGACCGCGAAGTCCTCGGGATGATGGGCATTCTCCGGAAAAGCAGGGAGGGCGCCCGCTGACTTGACGCAGGGTGTTTATGTGTTGACGGACAATTCATTCAAGCCATTCTCGAGAATGAGCACGGAGACGGGAGGTCAGGCTGTTGTTCGGGCGCAACCGGTATATTGGTCCCGATCCTGGTGGTGTTTGCGATACGGAAACTGACTTGATTCTCCGGCAACAGTTCCTCTGGTTTCCTTGCGGAATCGTTCGCGGGGCCTTGGCGGCTTTGGGAATAAATGCCACCGTCCAGGCCGAGACAAACGAACTACCAGCTGCCATTTTCCAGATTAAGACGCTACCTTCGAGCACATAACGCTTATATACAGCATGCAGCACACGGCACACAGCACACTTGTTTGACGACGAGTCAGACAGGAGATAGACAACGCAGCTACTTCAGAGTCATATGGAAGAGAGAGAGAGATAGCGTTGTCGTTCGGAGTATATTCCAATGATTTCGAACTCCGCGTACATACAAATCTCCATTAAGAAGCGGGCGGGAGCTACCACCAGTTGCCATATCCAAATACCCAGACACCAACCAAAACGGCGGATTCATACGAGCTCGGTTGACGTAGAAACCAGTCAGCTATACATACGAGGACAAATGCCTCCTCACAGCCTAGGAAAAGAAGAAAACGATCAGCCACTGGTATCCCTCGCGGTTATATTTCTTCTATTGCCGTTTTGGCTACATTGTGGAGGCAATCATATGGCTTCCTCATTGAGCGGGGAAAACGGGGCTGGAATTGCAGATGTACAAAGGGAGGGTAATCACTTTTGAGGGGGGTTGTGGGCAAAGTCGACACCCTTCTGAATATTGCCTTTCAAGCCCTTAACAGCGGCCTCCAGCAGCGTCTTCTCCTTTTCCGTAATGTTGCCGAGGATATCGACGGCCTTCTCGGCACCGTTGGGCTATTCAGTGTTAGTGTCAGATTGGTAGTGGGAGGAAGAGCGCAACTCACGCCGAGCTCGATCGGAACGGAGAAGAAGTCGGTGCCGGTCTTGGCGGCGATCTCCTTACCGCCGGGGACACCGGGCAGGTAGACGTAGCTAGGCTCAACAAGCCCCTTCTCGCCCTTGACGGCCTTGAGGAGCTTCTCGGCGAATCTACTGTTGTAAGCACATGCATTCGCTTTAACTGCAGGAGCTCGCATCTCACCTGAAACCGGCGTAGGCCATGGAGAGGGTAGCAGAGCCGGCACCGTCCTTGGCCTTGACTACCTCGTCACCACCGAACTGAACGCGGTTGACGAGGGCATCGTACTTGTCGTCGGGGATGGTAACGGAGGGGGTAACCTGGCTGAACAGGGGAACGATAGTCTCGCCCGAGTGGCCGCCAATGACGGGGACGGTCAGCTCGTGGGGCTTGGACTTGCCGGCGATCTCGGCGACGAAGGTCTCGGCTCTGACGATATCGAGGGTGGTGACGCCGAAAAGGCGCTGAGGGTTGAAGACGCCCTTGGCCTTGAGGACCTCGGCGGAGATAGGGACGGTGGAGTTGACGGGGTTGGAAATAACGAGGATGAAAGCCTTGGGGGCGACGTCGGCCGCAACCTCGATCAAGCCCTTGACGATGCCGGCGTTGATATTGAAGAGGTCGTCACGAGTCATGCCGGGCTTGCCTGGAAGGAACTTTGTCGTCAGACAGCTGCAGCATAAAGCTCATACAGCGCGCATTTGTCGTCGGTACTCACGGGGAATGCCGGCGGGGATGACGATGATGTCGGCATCCTTGAAGGCAGCCTTTGCGCCCTCATCCTTGGGCAGGTAGCCGGCGATCTTCTGTATGCGGAAGACCCTCTGTTTAGCTTGCAAACACTATGATAGCTCAGTTCGATTTGAGATTTTGCCTTCACGTACCGCCTGGGAAGAGATGTGGGAGAGGTCAGCGGCAACACCGGGTGTGTTGACGACATCGTAGAGAGCAAGCTCGTCGACGAGAGGAGACAGCTTGAGGAGCAGGGACAGAGGCTATTGCGCGGAGAGAGAGTGGGTGAGCCCATGCGCAACTTCGGATTTTGCCTCGAGGGCGGGCGGGGGTTCTTGCGTCACTTTACCTGTCCGATACCGCCAGAGGCGCCAGCAACAACTGAAAGAACAAGTTAGTTTGAGAGCTATCGTTGAAGACAGCTACAGGAAATCGTACCGGCCTTGACCATTTTTAATATTTGTTTGCGGTGGTTTTGAGCTGGAAGATGCAGAAGGGGATTTGATGGTTGTCCTGAAAGGTTCTTACGGATTAGCGGGGTGATCTCATGTAGCTCAGGAGCTTGCGAGGCAACTCGTTCAAGCTCTTGCGGAGGTATCATGGAGCTTTTGCGGCTGTAAGCTCGAAGAGGGGCTCGTCGTGGTCAGGACATACTTTTCAGTGATGCGCAAGTTGGTTTGGTGAGGCGCAAGACGAGATGCACGGATAAAAGAGAAGGGTTTATTGTTTCTAGCAGTATGGAAAAGGGACGAAGGGAAGAAGGGGAAACGGAAGGCTAGAAGTAGTCAGTCAGAGCCAGCAGATGATACCTAGTCCGGAGGCTGTCGGCGGGGACGTAGGTTTGACCGCGGGGAGAATTGCGACCTTGGCTCCCACACATCTTGCTCATCCACGGATGAGCCCACCCTAGATCATTGGATGGAGGGGTGAAAAGAGGGGCATCGCTGGATGGGTTAGCGGCACGGCGCAGCGCCAGTGATGCGCAGAATCATGAATATCAGCAGCAATCCGGAGCAAGCACGGTAAGGCAGGAAGGCCAAGTGAGGTACATGCACTGTAGTAAAGTTGCCGGCTTGGGTCAGAGAGCCGCACCCAGCGGAATGCAGGCTTTGCGCAGAGTGTCTCGGGACATGAGAGATAACAAAGAGCAAGTACCTTTTTTTTCCTCTCCCCTGGGTCGTGTTTTTCTGCAACATTTCTGCTGTTGCTGCTGCCGCGCCCAGGAATAGGCGAGGCGGCTGTCGCAGATACCTCGTCGCGCACCAAACAAAAGCAGCGTGGCAGCATGCAGTAGGTACCAGCAGCAGTCTTTACCATGCTGCCGCGCCCCTCACTGAGACACACCTCTGGGGGGGTGGGGGGGACCTTGGGCCGCCATTCTCACCTTGCTAGGCAGGCAGGGTAGGTAGGTGTCTACTGCGGTACCTTAGGATAGGTAAGGACCTTACCTCAGAACAGCTTTCCCATACCGACGTAAACGCTCAAAGGCAATCCCGATAGCGCCCACCCCCACCATCTATTCGCTGGCATAATTCCTGCTAACAGTCGGACAGAGGCATGTGAATGACGAACCAGAGCACGCCGTCCCCGTAAACTCCCGGGACTTGGCCAATTCCTTCCGGTGTCTTCCTGCTGACGACGAACTGATATTGACTGACAGTCCCGAACACATTGGGACCTACCTATGTTTAAGCCAGAACTCGATTGCGGGTTGCGGGTGACGGGTCGTGGGAGAAACAAGCCTGTCTTTCCTGTTCTCCATCGCCGGTTCCAATCGTTCCCTATTTCCCATGCCAAGCAGAAGCTGTGACTCCAGTTGCGTCACTTGAATGTCAAATAGCCACGCTCGAGCTCGATGCCCTGCCTCTCTTACTTCAGGCTATGGAACAATTGAACATAGATAAGTCAAAGCAAGCTACCTTAACTATTAATATCCGCAGACGTCCTTCTGGTAATTATTACCTATTTCGCAGACAGCGGATTAACCTACCTGAACGTAGCCAAGTACGTTCCCGTCTGGACCCTGGTCTGTCGAATACCCCGCCACGTCGCAAAGGGGCACCTTGAGAGAACCAGTGCAATCAGGTCAAACTCGGCGAACATTTGCTTCGGGTACCTTGCTTCTATCCACAGGACCGGGAATCCGCGATGCAAACGTGAGTTGGCGCGGGCGATAAAAGCCGAACCACCCGTCAACAGCCCGGTATCCCGAGGCTGCCCGAGATGGGATTCAGTTCGCTACCAATAGTCGGGGAACGCCGCGTAACGGTCGTGAGTCCGGCATCACGAGGACTTGGTCAGCCGATGTCTACTGCGACAACATCTTTCTAAGCCGGTGGCCAAGGCGTTACCACTTGTGCCGACGTCAACTTCAGACAACGCAAGACACTAGCTAACACGCTGCGCAGATGCGTTATCACTATCAGACACACATTTTGTTTGGAGCAATTGCAACCCAGCTCAGTCATTATTCCTTTTTTTTGGCCTTGACTCACGCTTTTGATTTGTTCGCCTGTGCCTTCAGAAGTATTCTATTTGCTCGACATAACGCCCAAACCAAAGCCCGTTTCCCGTCCGCTTAAACAACAAGCACTTTATGCCTCAGTCTTCTCAGCGGCCTTCTTGGCCTTGACGCCACGGGGCTTCTTCTCGGCCTCGGGCTTGACGGGCAGCTGGGCACGGCGGAGGGCAGAGACGCGCTGGACGGCGGCCTCGCGGAGGTCGCTGCGGTAGCCACCGTTGGCGGCCTGGAGAGCGACGGCCTTGTAGGTCCTGTGAGACGTCACACCGTCAGTACTTCAGTTCGCCTGTTCTGTGTTCGATGCGGCTTCGGATGGGCTCCCATGGTGGTGGTTCGAGGTAGACTCACTTGCGCGTCGACTTGTTGGCACCGTAGGTGACCTCGGTGGTGCTCTCGGCGGGCTTGTTGCCCTTCTTCTGGTTCTTGGAGATGACCTTGACACCGCCCTTCTCGGCGGGAACAACACCGATAGCCTGCGTCGGAGATATCATGTCAGTCACCGTGCATCCTCTGTACGTGCTCGATCGGTAGGATAACTCTTCGACTTTGCATCGTTCGCCCGTGTGCAACGTCGGGGTGGCTCGTTCAGGGTGGGAATGCATGTACCTTGTCGTTGACAAAACCAGCGTACTGCATTCATCGTTAGCCCAACATCGCTCTCAAATGTACCCGTCTCGAGGGTTTTTATGTATCCGACGCAAACGAACCTTGCGGGAGTGCTTGTTGACCAGGTTAAGGGGGTCGCGGGACAGCTGAAGACCCCCAGCGTCGTTGCGGTTGACCAGGAAGGCGTTCTGGTTGCCTGTAGGTCGCCAACATAATCAGCAAAATTGCCTTCTCGTCGTATTGTCGCGCCGTATCTGTCTTTTGTCCGAGAAACAGGGGCAGCAGAGAGCATTGACTTACGAACAACCTCCCAGATGAGGTCGGCGGAAACGTTGGGCAGAGCAGCGGCCATTTTGACTGATTTCTGAGGATCACGGAATGGTTGATGAATACCTTCTTCTGCGCGCGCGTGTTCGAAAACGGCTGACCTGGAATTGTGCACCTTCTGTGGGTTGTCCGAGTCGCTTAGCTGTGGGGGCGCAAGCCACTGCTTATCTTATCATAGCGGCCGGGCAAAGCCCTGCTCCCCGGGCCACTGGCCGGCACCGGTGTGGCTGGCCGGTGGCGGTGCGGCCTAACGTCGGGCAGGTACGGCCGGACAAATGGCCTGCTAGTACAACATGCTAAATTTACTAACAGCTTCTACGTTCTGAAATCAACAGGGTTGGGAGAGATAAGAAGCTTTCGTCTGGCTACTTGTTCCCTATCTTCTGCTTGTCCTTCCGCCTCCCTCTGGCTGATCCTAAGTCGACAGCGATACCTAGCCACGGTCGAAGTGGCTGAATGCAATGCTCCCTACTTCTACCTAATCAAATGTTAACGCAATTGACAGTCATTGTCCAGCTTGTGTTGGACATGAGCACGATTCACCACGCTCATGTTCCAGCTTCATTCAAACTCATGTGAGTCTATGCGTGCTCCAACATAAAGTCACATTTAATACGAAGTTACCACAGCACGATTAGCGATATCAAGATCCTGAAGTTTGGTAGAACTGCCAACACCTTAAACGCGAACCATGTCTGTCCGTTAATATTTTTAAATAGCCAGGCTAGAACCTGCTGTGACTATATTTCACTATCTAAGCATAGGAATCTATCCATAGGCGAGGCGTCGTGAGAAAGTTCCAAAATATGGACTTAATTAATATCGAATCAGAGAACCTCGACATTGCATCCAGCCATTCTCACATTATTAACATTGATATATGCCTTCAGCTTTAACATCGGCCGTGGCTTTCTAGTACAACAATCGGCATTTAGGCATGATGCTCCTGGCTGTTCACTCACGCAAGCTGCCTTGCGAATCACTCATCGTACCATGGGCAAGGACTCACATCAAAAGCCACAAATGGCACTGCTTTAGTGTCAAGTCCTTGTCACTATGGTCTTACGACGTGGATCGCGGCATCCAATTTTCTGGCCCGAACGCGAGCGAAACAATTCCAGGATTTTGTGCAAGACACATTATGGTCGCATTGAAAAGTCCAACTTGCAATGCACGTCCCACTCGGTATGCAAAATCAAGACAAGCGACAAAGTTGTGAATCAACCAACGTCGCATCACGTGTAGTGTATGTTTGTGTCCGATACCTGAAAGCTTGAATATCATACTCGGTGGCGATTGAGTCTAGTTCCAGACACAACGCTTAGAATGGTAGTTATGCATCGACCCAATTCGTTTGCTGCTTTGATCGGGAGAGCAGAGAAGGAACGCCTTCAAAACTGGATTTATCTGCCTGAAGTATCACCCGACGCAGAATGGTATCATCCTGGATTTTCGTCAGGCCAAAACTGCCGAAATCACGATGAGGGCAAGGCAGAAGGATCGAAAGCGTTGCAGAGCATAGACGATACAAGGCTTGCGCCACATCCCGCTCAAAGGAACTGCAAAATTGAGCCGCTGGCTAATGGCAATTTGGGCACGATTCAGACAAAGTGACACATACTCCAACGACATTCGACATGCGTTCGGCAAGCAAGCGCATCTTCGACACTTTGCAAAATGAGGAGACGTCGTTGTCGGAGGGCTGCCCGCCTCGGTCGGCTCGGTTGAAGGTTCAGCACCGGGCGGGTGTACCCGGGCGAGCTAAGGTGGTGGTGCAAGGTCTCCCAGTTCACCGGTCGTAACCAGCTTTATTATGCAGAATACGTTGGTCGGGTCTCGTGGACCCGACCAACGTATTCTGCATAATAAAGCTGGTGATTTGCACTGAGAAAAACATCGACAATTACGCCATCAACCGGCGCTCATTGAATACCCCGACATGCGAAAGACTGCCGCATCCTTCCCTGCGGCCCCTGAATACTGAATTATACTTGTCTGGGGACCCAGCAGCAGCTTCCGATGGTGTGGTGATTGGTGCCCATCGGGTGGGTGTCCTCCCTCTCGTCCGGAGGGTGTGTCCAGTCGTCTCTCTCCAGGCCGCATCAATCCCGGAACCTAGGACCCTGAGAGAGGCACTTCACGTGACGTTAAGCTTCACGTCCCATGCCCTTCCACTCCCACCTGCCTGCGCCGCGCTCTTTTACGTGTCTGCCTGACCTTACTAATAAGTGGAGCTGGACGGATACAACTCAAGGAAAGTGCGCCGAGGCAAGTGAGGTTTCTTTCTGCCCAAGAAGCTTGCGCCTCCAAGGACCTTCCCCCAGAATAGGTTGCTGGTACCTATTTTCAAACGAGCTCATCTTGTTAAGCACCCGAGACGCCGCTAACCACTGAGCACCGGCCATCATCTGTCAACGGCGCATCCGTTTCCCTCCCGTCCCTTTCGTACGTTTCGCACCTGCACTTCTTCCAAAGCTTCAAACAATTGACAGCATTTTCCTAAAACGCCCCTGCGCCCACCCGTCCAACGCCGTGAAATGGTCGTCTGAAAACACCAGAACGGCAGTCTCTCTGACCGTTGCGACACCTTTCGCATTTTATCTTTCTCCCTCTTTTGATTTCACTTCTCTTTTGTCGACATTCTTCACCTCGGTTCATTTTCTTCTCTTGATTTGCAGATAACCACTGGTACATCACGGCCTGTTCTTCTCTGCCGTCGCATTTCTACCCGACCGAAACCTCGGAACACGGGCGAGGCAGTTGAAACGCAACCTGCATCGCGCCCCGAGAACCAACCATCTTAGCCCGGCGTGACGATCCCACGATAACCTCCCTCTCCCCAAAACCCGCGAACGAACGAAAAAAGAACGTAAAAAATAAAAAGAAATGGCTTACCTCCTGTACTCCGTCTCCATCTTCGCCCTCGTCGTCGCGACGGCGCTCTACTTCACCCGCACCCACTGGCTGCACCTCCTCCCGAACCTACCGATCCCGGGCCGCGAACACATCTACTCTCGCCTGCCCTCCACCTTCATTGGCGACATGGAGGCTGGGCTGTCGAGCTCAACCTTTGACCTCATCGGCAACGTCGAGTCCGGCGACGGCCGCGCGGGGCTCGACGACCGGAGCAAGGTCGAGATCCTCAAGATCATGAAGAAGCGTCGCATGAAATTCGACGAGGCGAGGAGGGTCTACATGGAGAACCGCTTCAAGGCCAACGGTATCGGGCCCGATGGACGCCCTCTGGATCCCAAGGCTGTCACGTTCAGCTAGAGGACGCAACGCTTGCAGGGGCTGGAGTTCTGAAGAAACGGAAGACGCCTGTACCATTGCCGAAGACACTTCGTGTCGCTGTGCGTAAGACGGAGCTAGCAGTCGCGAACTGCATTATCCTACCTACCGCGACGACGGAAGTGCCGGGGGTTCAGAAGGATGGACTTCTGTGACCCTGGGTCACATCTTCCGTCATGACGTTTACCGGCCTACGACACACTATGGCTCACCACTGAGCACCCAGTAAAACTCACTGCTCGCATCACCACAGCCGTCGACAACGACGGTTTTCCTTGGTTATTTACATGCTTTTTACTATATCCTGAGGGTTTGGAGGAATGAGGCGTTCGAAGTGTTATTTTCTGTGTGATTCTGGGATTTTTTTTCTCTTTTATCAAGTCTCGCCTGTGAGGGCCTTATTGCGCGTCACTTCCGTTAATTCGATATGGCGTCACACGCAAAGCGCTGTTAATCGCTTCCAATATCTTCATTTGTACGTTCCTCCATGCCAGTGCCCTTGCAATGAGTCTCGCGAGACATTTCCGAAACCTTATTTTCAGTAGTTTTGTTGTTGTCCAGAACCAGCCATGGTAGACCGGAGTAGGTTACTAGCTATTATTCTAATGACTCATCTGCGCATTCGACGTGTCAGATCGTCATGGGCCCACTTGCCCAAGTCCAGTTGTTTCATCATCTTGATCCAGCTTTTCCTCAAAGTGCTGATTTCCATATGTACAGTCGAAGGTCTGGCAACTTCCAGATATTACAAGCGTCTATGATGCAGTCGTGGGCAGCCGTTGTCAGCGCCGGATTGGTTGTCGTTGGCAAGATTCTGGGAGGTTGCATGCTCTCAGTTCTTCTTCTTCTCTTCGACGTCCGCTCCATACTGGCGGTCGTCCTCTCCCTCGACTTCCTGCTGAATCTTCTCCATGTCTTTGATGCCAGCCTTCCAAGTCGACTGAGACATCTTTGTCTGCTTGTTAAACCAAGCCAGGTCAGGCTTACGGTAGCTGCCGCCAAGACGGTCCCAGAGGGTGGTGAACTGGCCATAGTTGTAGCTGTAAATGTCTCGTCAGCACTCGTTACATGTTTGTATCACCGGCGGCTGAACTCACTTGAAGTATAAGTGGTGAGCCGTGTGGCAAGCAGAGCCATTGATGATCGGGTTATCGGTGAGATACTCGCCGTCGTGAATCAGAATGGTCCAGAAGTTAATGAACATGAAGAGAGCCACGTAAGCCATCTTGTTGAGGGGGAATAGCATGGGGTACACGTGGTAAGGAATGGACTGGGCGAAGCCATCGAGAGGGTGGAAGGCGTGACTGGCGTAAGGAGACGGCATGATCCACTTGTGGTGAGGCTTGTGGAGGCGCTTGTAGATAGATGGCAGATGCAGCCATCGGTGGATCCAGTAGATGCACAGGTCGGTGAAGAGAATGAAGAGAGGGAACTGAGCCCAGTCGTACCAGCGGCCGGGACCCTCCTCGGTGGTGTCGTAGAGCTTGCAGTAGCCGCGAACCTCGGCGACGAAAGTGAGGGCGGTGCACAGGGACATGATAGGCATGGCTTGGTTGGCCTGCTTCATCTCGAGCCAAACCTGGTTCTTGAGAAATTTGGGGTGGTCAAGGGTCTTTTTGTCGAAAACGAAGACGTATGAGAGGGTAGCGAAGACGAAGTAGTTGAGCAGACCAAAGATCCTGGGATCATCGTTGTTAGTGATCGGACGAGACGAGTCAGGAGCGTTGTTCGGACGAACCAGGTGACGAGGAAAAGAGAAATGAACTGGCGAAAGATGTTGTCTCGATTCCAGGCGCTCATGTAGGCGGATTCGGAGGGCTCGAGATAGAGCCAGTGAGTCGCGGGCTTATACTGCCATGTCGAGAGCGGTTGCGCCGTGGCGTTGGCAGCGGTGTGGGGGAAGTCGTAGGGCGCGGCGCCGGCGGGTAACAGCGAGGCCCAAAGACTGTCGCCGACGTAGGTGTCGACCACCTCAAGAACGATATCCATGGTGACGAAACAGTCGGCCTTTAGGGGCTGTATGTGAGAGGTCGATTTGGACTTGCGATCAGTTGCCGGTATTCGTGGTGACGACGGTATAGAGGAATGGAGAGGAGGAGTAGGGGCGGGTGGAAGGCGGAAAGGAACGGCGCGTAACGATTTTGTAAGCGGTTACAGACAGAGACAGCGAAGGTGGCAGCGCAACAAAAATTCGCGGTAGGTCGAGACGCCAAGCGAGATAGACGAGCAGGGGGGGTGGAGGGACTAGGGAGCTCGGGAATATCGTTGGCCCCGAAAGATCTTAAGAGTCGAATAGCAATTTGCCTCTAATATGGAACTGCCGGGTTGAGTGTCGCTGGTTCGTGGGCAAATAACCAGGGGGCGGGATCGGCAATGCTGCACTTTGCACAGCAGCGGCGGGAGGTAAGAATTGTGCTGTAAGTCGCAGGTAGCGTCGCAATAGACGGCCTTTACGACCCCGAGGAGGATGGCGGTGGAAGTGTCGTCCGGGTACCGGTCGAAGGATGAAGAGAAGAACCTGAAAGGGTGACGGCGATGACGGAGAGGTCGGCGATCCCCGCGGAAGTTTGGTCGACAAGTGACAGCCTGGGCTGGGAAGGGCCTTACGAGTCGTTCTCTTCTGATGGGTGTTGGAATGTCACTGTCAATGGCAGGACCCTCGATTCGGTAAAAGTATGTTCGGGTTGGTCTGGCTTTGGTATGTCTGTCCTCCACAAGGCATAGAAAAAGTCAGGTACGTTCCAGTCAGGGCCCTGGACAGAGAACACAACCTTAGGTATGGTAAGGTACCTTAAGATAAGGCACGGGTTGAAGACGGCTGGAGTTGAGATGACAATCCCGCGTGGGAAGAAGGAATGTGATGAGATGAACTCGCGAACGAACAACAGGCTTCCAAATAGGATGACCGACACGGACGGGTGAGGGAAGAGGGAGCAGCTCGTGTTTTATTCCCCCTGGTCCTCAACTTGGACTTATCAAGGGTCCGATCCAGGTCCGAACGCTTCCGCAGCAAACACCACACCGACCATCACCCTCAGCGGCAATCACACGACGACGCCTGAGGGCAATCTTGTAATGGGACGTTTCAGTTTTGCCCCAGCCGTTACTCGGGCACCAAATGGCATGATCCAAATTATGGACTTCCCGGCCCGAGGGGGCGGGGGGGGGATGGATCCGGTCCTTTTGGGCGACGTTCAACATGATGGAGGGACCGGCGTACAGCCATTGGCGCTTCTGATTGGTGCCCCTCTGAAAACTCACTATTGTAGCCTGCAGGTAGGTGCTGACATTGACAAGTCGATTCCCGCCATCGACGGTGAAAAAGTGGTATTTCGTATTCGGGTTGGAGGTTTCTCCCACCAGCTCACTAGCAAATTGGCTGTAGTGGACTGATACTCAGTACTTTGGCAATAGTCTCTCGAAATAGTGACATCTGGCAGTAATATCTGCAATGCTGTATCGCGCCTACCCTCCACTCCACTCCACGTCTTGCGCGCAGTAGCGGTGGCTAATAACTCGACTATCAGCACGCCGGCTGCTGTTACTCATCTTCCGTTTGGTTCTGCGCATCTTACTGCTGGGTTGCTCAGCCATCCCGGACTCAACGCCGCGCGGCGCATCGGGCACTTCGGATACTGCTATCAACTAAACATTGATTTCTTGCTGTGCCACTTTGGACGCAAACGATAGATCCAAGGACCATGGACATGGAAGCTGGAGCGACGTGACTTTTCCGCTTCGGAAGTCGTGGTTACCGGCTGCCAGATCCACTGATTCCAGCCAGACCGACCACGACTTCGGTCAGTGTTTGGGAGAGCGCGGACAGACCAACATGACCAACGTACGAAAGCACATGCCTGCCATGTGATGATGTATGACGACGGCCTGCGCCCTTCGGTTTGCTTGGGTCCCATCCATAACCCCATCATGAACAATCTATCGGTATTCCTATTTCCAACGCTTCTCGGCGTCTGTGAGTGGGTTCTCGGCCTCGGTCGGACGTTGCGGACAAGAAAGGAAGCGTCTCTTGCAAGGTTGCCCTGTTTTGCAATGCTGATCTCGAAGCCTGCGCCTCCCGACCTGCCGGCACATTCGCACAAGCGACGTCTAGAACGATTCCAAAAGGCATTGAAACAATTAAACGAGCCGTACTGGCCCGCCAGGTTTTTGCAAGCTTGACCTCGGTCATCGAACTAAGGGCATATATGACTATTCTTGTTTCTCTGAAATGCCCATGTTGCCCATCACCATGTGCTATGTGCTGTGCCCCAAGTTCTCTGGTCAAACGATCTTTCCGAGATTGACCTGGCTAGATCCGTCTTCTTAAGGATGGTATTCTCAAGCTGATTGTTGTGTCACCGACTGCGGTTGCCTTGGCCAATGCTGCTGCCTCGAGAACCTGAATTCATATGCTATCGTCTCCTCCCCTTCCTTCTGTTAAAGAAAACGACGGACGGGAGACACTTGACACTGAGGTCGTGAATTCAAGCAGCCTCAACTCACAAGATTGATAGTCGGCGACGCCACTGGAATAAGTCGGGTGATGACAATGTCCTTGAACACAGCACATCGTGTCGGAGCCGAGTTCATCGGCCGAAATTTATCGGACTGGTTAACGATTGCAAGCCCAGACAACCCCGCTGGAAGTTTAAAAGAGGCCCAGAAATCAGAGGCACTTGCAGGTATGACTCAAGAGCGAAGGCGAAAAATGCTCCAATGTCGCTTCGTCCGATCAAGTCAGCACTGGGCACGACCGCGTCTTGACCACCAGACCTCGCGTCCATCCGATGCCCCAGACCAGTCCGTTGCAAGCACCTATTTGTTCCAGAACATTGGCGGAGTAAGTTGCGAGGACAACAACGCGGCCACTTTCATCGGTCGACACATGGCCAAGTGATTTCCAAGCCGGGATGCTGGGGTTGATATGAAAATCGGTAGCAGATTGAAGTCAAACTATCCATCGCTCGTCGTGTGTGGAAAGAAGTGAATCAAGTGTATCCGGCCGATCCTGATGATGGCACGACCGGCGTATGGCCGCCATCTCTTCCGACATTTGAGACCATGCCCTGGATCGCAGCTGGCCCCCACAAGTCAGTGTTGTTTTACCAACTTTACCTTCCAAGTTACCTTCGGAGGTACTGGACCATCCCTTGCCTTGTTCGGGCAACCTAGCTGACTTTACCTTACTGCGTACAATATACATACAATACACACCCTGAATAGCTATTAGCGTGTGACTTTGCCCTTGCTAGCATTAAAATGTTAGCAAGTGTGAAGCACTAACAATTCCTAACCAGGACAGCTCAATTAGGTACATCCTGGGGCAGTGGGGATCTCCAACTGTTCGTGTACACACATTTGGGGGTTGTATTATATGTTTGTTTAGTACCCCTGCCCCTCTCATGCCTCCCTGCCATGCCTTACCTCAGCAAGAAAAAAAGGAAAAAAAAACCTGCACGTAGGTTTGTACTATGTACCTCGAACGAATTCACCTAACCCACCACGCATCGGGCACTTTGACGCTAAGGCATCCGAATGCGCCCTCTTTCTCCCTGCCTGGGCTGGGCTATTATCAGCTGACCTACGGGATGGAAGCGCCTTCCTACCTACCTTAGGTATCATGAAGCAATGGAATAACTGGGGGCAGTCCAGACACCTGCAACAGTCTTGCCGTCATCGTCTCAAGCCACGTTGAGCTTTTCGGTGCATGAAATAGGGTTTCTGTCACGATTAGTTGCATGATTCTTCCGCAAGCTCCGCTCCAGACGAGTGCATCCGAATGAAGCTTCGTATGGTGAAGTGCCAGATCGGAGCGTCGGAACCTTCAGACATCAGACGGGACCATCCACATCCTGTTGAAATGCCGCATCGGATTCTTCCTACTTTGACGTTCAAAAAGTCAAAGTCAAATCCTTCTGCAAACCTAGAGGAGTTGTGTGGTATTTAAGGTAGGTAGGCAGTCTAGTTAGGCAATGTCTCCCCAGACCGAACCGTCAGCAGAGTTGATGGATCCTACTCTAGCCCTTAAGAAACGTTTGATGCGAACGAATACCCAGGTCGCTTCGCTTTGCAGATTGATGGTGTGTCGCACCCGAAGCCCGTTTCTGACCGAACCCTTTCCACGCCGAATCGCCATACCGGGCACGCACTGGAACAGGCAATAAGGCAGCGAAGGGAGGGGGAGACGAAGAAGAAAGCATCGTCGAGACGTCGTGGTCATTGTGGTGGTGTGGAATGCGTTCGCCTGCCACAGCTACGAATACCCCACGTATCCGCTGTTAGTTGAGCTCTGATGAAATTTGCAACCAAGTGTGGGTGGGTGGTACAGATGTTGCACGGCAATGGCATGGCATTGCATCGCACGGCATGGTGTGCCGTCAACGCTCTCAACGACGGGAATGAATGTTCTTATTTCATTCTTCTTCTCTTCCTTCCTGACGCTGATACTTGCTGACGCCGTCCAGCCGCACAGCCTGCCTCAGTCGCAGGTTGAGACTCAAAAATCACCTCCTGGGTAAGGTAGGAAGAATTCCAGATAGATGCAATAGTCACGATTATTGCGTAGAAAACGGGTAGGTAGTACATGCAGCAATTTTCCTGATTTCTCTCATGCACACAAGTACATACTTACCCGCCTTGCTCATCGAGAACGAAGTATTATTCCACTCCAGATGGCTGCAACTGCCAGCCGTTCGGGCACCGGCGCTCATCAGTAACTACCACCTAGGCAAGGTAGACGCAACTTCTTCGGGTACTTGTTGGACCTCAGACGTTGGCGAACTCTCCCTCGTTTCTATCCTGCTCGGGAGTCGGCGGAGACCAGACCAGACGATCCACCATAGACACACTAGAAACCTTCTCCCAAGGTCTCTTCTTACCCACCCTATCACACTGATCCCGACTTCGCACCCTCGTCCCCTTACACCAGGCACATGTACCCTTACCCTTTCACACACCCCCAATCCTACGCAACCCAACCAACCCTCCTCCTCTCGAGTCCCAACCCGCCCAACCCTCGTTCGTCTTTGCCTCAAGTTCCTACCTACCTTAGCTGCCAGCAAAATTTCAGTACTGTGAATGAAGTAAGGGCCCCTCCCCTTCCCCCCCGTCCCCAAGAAACCACAGACGCCCTGACGCGCTCACTTCACAGGCTCACGCATGCGGTAACCCTAGTCCAGTCATCCGAGCTTCCACTTTCACACCCTCTCACACGCCCGTTTTGGACTGTCGGCTGCAGGCTGCACCGCTGCATCTCACGCTGATTGATTGCCCTTTGACCTTTTCCGCAATACCGAACCCTGTCCACCCGTCCCATCTCATCTCGGACCCATCCCATGCTGCTTACCCTCCGCTACGTTGCTGCTGCTGCTGGGTGCTGTGGCCCATGTCATATGCAGCCAACCCCTCCCCTGCCGCTCCCTCTGCTCCATTCGCGTCTGCGTCGGTCAATTCCATCAATCTGGCAATACACCTATGATCTATCCCACAGGGTGGAAGGTTGGTAGTTAGTAAATTAACAGTGCAATTTTAGTATTTGGCCGCACCCTGCTAAGAACAGCTAGGACAAAACATATACTGTCATATCTAATACAGCCTAATCTTAACTCTAAACTTACTCTAGCCTCCTAATACTAACTAATCTAAGTCTTAATATTGTAATTAAGACTTCTTAGAACTTTTTACTATAGTTCTAGCTCTAATATATTATATTAAAGTTAGGTATTAGTATAGTTATCTATTTATATTAAGTAAGCTAAAGATATTAATTTTATTTATATAGAATAAAGCTAAATATTAAAATCATATTATTTATCTACTAATTATCCTACTTAAATACTTAGCATTATTTTTATATAGATTTCTATTTAGCTAAGCTTTATAAGTATTATAAGGTACGCCTAATTAGAACTATCTAGGTCTCTATCTAGATTTACTGCCTCTAGGGCTTACCTAGTAGTTAACTATATTACTAGTATAGCCTCTACTAAAGTAGAAGACTTCCTCTTTTTTTCTTTAGCTTTAAATAAGTAATGTTATTGTTAGTCTCATAAATACTAGTACTAGAAGGTAGGGGATAAAACAGGGCTCAAAACGGGGTGATATTAATAATGCATATTGAAAGAAGGTATCTAGAAGGGTGGCCAGCGAAAGAGGAATGATGTAGTAGACTAATGAGGTGGGTCACGTGACTGACGTCACGTGACTACTATGTCAGGTAACTGAGGCTATATGACTACTAATGGTCGACGTTCCTGCCCGCTAGGCCACGGGCCCGACACTTGGGTTGGGTCCGGATGGGCGAATATCCCAACACTAGCAGTTTTTCTTTTATGCCAGGATTCGCCTATTTACGCCCATCTAAATACACGAATTAAATAGCTTGTTTTGAGGCTATTTTTAGCCTCAAATTGCATTAAAAAGACAGCTATATATAATTATACTTATTATAAGCACGGAGACGAAAGTAGAAAAAGAGGTTAAAAAGATTCCAGTATAATATAAATAGAATTCTGGCAAGGAATGGTGTATGAGGATAGCTTTTCGTGTTTAATACATAATATTCAGATAGAGGAGAAAATGTAGATATGAATAGGTATATATTTTTTGCGTGAATACTTGTATCTAAAAGGCTAAAAAGCTGGGGGAAAAGGTAGGCATATATATCCAGCCTTTTCCACCAGACTTCGCATTCGCAATATGCTTCGCATTCGCTTTCAGCGCTTAAGATACGCTTAGTTACGCTAGCGCACGCTAAGGCGCGCTAGTGCGTATGCGCTTAAGCAGTCTAAGCGTAAGTTTTTGCGCTTGAGCAGCCTGAGAGTGCATAATGCACCTATGCGCAGTTTTACGCCATGGACTCATGTATCTAAGCGTAGGTCTACGCTAATGCATAGCTGCATGCGCTAATGGGATGCGTCTTTGATTTCAAGCTACTGCATAGCTGCATGCGCTAATGCGTAATAAAACCTTAAATATAATACGTATTAAAGTACGTTATTTCTAGGTTATATTGAGATTGGTTTTACTCTATCTGTATAAACTATATACTATTTAATGCGGAATTGAATGGAGAATCTAAATATAAAATTTATATTGTTATATCTCAAATAGTTTTAGAGATATAGTACTTCAAAGGTATAGGAGTAAAAGATATTACTTTTACTCTATTTCCTATAATAATATTAATACTAGTAGTATTAGCAGTATTCACAAGGGTTAATATAACTAATAGAGCTAATTAGTCCTTGTGGCTCTTATTAACTCTTATAAGGTCCTTCTATAGTAAGTTAATTATTAATAGGGCTAGGCTAGTAGCTACTACTAATATTACTATTAGTATCATAATATCAGTATTCTAGAAGTTAGTAACATCCTTACTAAACTCTTTTTTATCCTAGTTTTTCGCAAACCTAGTGCTCTATTCAATCTAGTTATTTACTTCCGCAGTAGTCCAAAAGTAGAAGTCTTCTTAGATTATAATATTATATATATAGTCTGCAATACGTAATCTATCTTAAGCAATATAGACGCTATAGTCTATAAGATATTAATAGAGCTTCCTAATAGCTGCTAGAGTTCCTTTTCAGAAAAACTTAAAAAGTAAGCCCAAAATGTCCACTATAAACTCCATTTATAGGTTCTTACTAAAAAGTTTATTACACTTATATATTTTAATATAGTATATAATCTTTATAGTTACTTATTTTCCAGTAGTATTATTACTAGAACTAATATCTTAGCCCTAATCTTCCTCATCTACTAGAGCCTTATATTTTAATAGCATTAGTAGCTCTATAATAAGTTTAAGTAATTAACTTAGCAGTATCAGTATTACTAAAGATCTCTCAGGGATACTTATTCATAGCTATTTAAATAGTGGTGGTAATACTAGTATTAAGGGTCCTAGAGTCGCTATTATATATAAATTAGGCATAACTAATAATTTAGAGTGTTAATTACTTAGTCGCATGCCGTTTCTTCGAGTAATTTTATCTCTATCTCTCCTCACTCTTAGTAATAGGTGCTGATGGGAGGTAGTAATAATAATTATAGGTAATCCTTATATAAAGCAGAGGCTTATAATATATATAAGTTAACATTATTTAATTATTATTCAACGTCTCTACTAGCTAGGTATTACATTATATATTAAACAATGCGCTATTTGAGGCTTAAGTTATCTTATTCTACCCTAACTTATATCTCGGAGTTAAGTTAATTTGCTTTTCCTATAGTAAGAGTCTTGAGGGTCTTAAGAGAGTTAATATTTACTTAGAGGCTAACTATTAATATACTAGTAGACCTCTTTTATAGTTATCTTACTACTTAAAGATCTTATTATATAGTAATATTAATAATAGTTAATAAGGTTATATAATAGATATAAAGACTAAAGATATCTGGTTAGTATATATATCTATCCGCTTATAGTAAATTAATTAGTCTAAGTAGCATAAAAGAGCTTTCTAGTAACAATTATCTAGTGGATTTAGTATATTAAATTAATTATTAACTAAGATAGAGCTTTTAGTTCTTTAAGTAGCAACCTTACTAATCTGCAGTTATATATTATAGCCAAAGTAGTATAATAGTGAAGTTAACTACTAATTAGTATTAGTTTTATATAGGTAAGTAATAGTACGCTCGCGTAGCCCTAATACGTTTTATTTATATTAAAGATATTCAGAAGTATATGCGTGTGTGTATTAGAGTCTAAGATATAAACTGGCTATGTGGGCAGTAGTGTTGTGCTATATTGGGCCTGCGAATATGGTCACGTGATGTATAGTTACATGACGTTTGTATGTATGTATGTACGTATGATATTGTATTTAGCAGAGCCCTTATCCTGCTACTCCGTGGGTTATGGGGTTCTTGTAATAGTTATACCTACTAGCTAAAAAAAAAAGAGGATTACTAAGTAGAGAGATACTTTTCTAGAGATTGAAAAGAGGTAAAAAAAACTAACTCTAGACTAAGATTAAGCTTTAGAGCTTATTAGGAAGGGAATATTAGGTTAGGAATAATATAAACTAGAGCAGCTAGTAAATAATAAATCTATTATTATATAAATCAGAGTTAATAAAGAATAATTAAATTATGTCTTAATTGATATTAGTAGTAATACCTATATAATAATTAGCTAGTCTCTAGTTTAATAACTTGACTTTTTATGTATTAAAAAGAAGTTGAAACTTATAAGGATATTATAAGCCTAAAGATAGGAATAAGGGCGAGTTATATAAGGCAACTGTCTTAACTATAGATAGTTGCGCGCGAAGCGCAGTAATATAGGCAGCAGAGTGGCTTACGTAAGTATGTGCTATACCGCAAGCTACTGTAGCTACGCACGCAGGGCTGCAGCAGAGCCACGCATGGCTGCTAGTGCTGTAGTGCCGCATCGCGACAAAGGAAGTATATTCTAAATAGCTTACTACTAGGTAATATCCTAGGTATAATAGCTTTTGGTTTAGAAACTAGTAACTATATAATCTATATTTTTATATATATAAATAAAGGCCTTAACTTTAAGATTCTCTTAGAGTAACTATAGATAGAGTAGAACTAAGTTATATATAATATAGTAGCTTATTAGTTATATTATAGCTAAGGCTATATTAAATTATACCTAATAGAAGAGAAAGAAATACCCCTTATAAGAGAAATAAGAGCTATAAGATTCCTAGGAGCACCCTTATTCTCTATAATCTATTAATATCCAGTAAGGAGGTAGAGTAGGCACTAGGGGGGCGCTATGGGTATAGATTTAAGTAATTAGTATATTAGATATTACGAAAGCCCTAAACCTAAGACTAAAGGCGGACTAATGATATAAGTTACTAAGCTAGATTTTAAAGGAGTTGTTTTGCTACTCCGCGGGTTATAGTATTAGCGCAGTAGTACATTTACTTGCTATAGTATTAAAAAGAGCTTAGAAGTAAATGATATATTTATTAAGTAATAGAAGTAGTTTTTATTTCAGTAATTACCTACTAGTTAATTATTATAAGTTAATAGAAAGTATTATTCATTATTAATCTTTTTAGAAACTTGCTTATTTAGGGTAAAGGTCTTAAGTTCCTTATATACAGGAGTATTACAAACTAATAGTATTATGTAGTAATACTCAATAGCTTTTACATAAAGCCTCAAGAGCTTTCTAACATTAAATATTAAAGCTATTACTACCTCATACCTATAGCTAAGTAGTTAGAATTTACTTAGTAGAATAGAGAGAATATATTAATTAAATTTTAATTAATTAGAAGTATAAGTTAATTAGCTAAGCGCTTAATTAAGTACTATAACATAATTCAAATTGATTAGTAAAATAGAAATTAAGTTAGTTTAAAATACAACACTCCTATTCCTAGAGAATTAGTTAGGGAACATAGAATAATATTATAAATAATGAAAAAGTAAAAGCTAGTATACTTTAATTATACTATATCAAATAGATTATATATTAAAGAAGGAAAAAATAGAATGTGGGCGAGCGTGGCACTACAGGGCTGAAATCTTTGCCTGCTATGGGTCACGTGATTAGGCTGTCACGTGACCTGAAATTTGGACTGGTCGACCCCGGCGCCGTGACACTTGAATAGTAGTCCAATTATTATTAATATTCAGGGCATCTATTATATACTTTCTCTATTGAGTGAAAGGTTAGCATAATAGCTGCGGGGCTTGGCTATATGAACCGCGCTAACTTTTACTCTGTGGGATAGGTGTATGCCATTCCCGGCACGGCTATGCCAACCGCGAAGGCTGTGTACCACGTACAGAGTACGTGCGCAGCTACTGTAAACTCACTACGGTCCGCCGTTGGGGGCCATGACAATCACCAACGCTACAGAGCACGTATATATGTCGATCTTGCCTTTTCCCCCATTTTCCGAAGTGTCTGTGCCTCCCTCCTTCATCTCAAAGGGTTTAAAAATTCGAGAGCAACTTTATCGACGGGAATGCGACTCGAAGGGGGACAATGACATAGCGCCACAAAGATGTAGCAGCTAAACAGTCAGCCATTGAGACGTCTGGCAGTCTATTTTTGTAATTGGAGTGTCTGGCATCACACGGTCTCGGTGTAGGTAGTTTGTCGTTGATTGCGGAACAATCTCTCATTGATCTGAGCGATTCGGAGCACCAACCAGACTGCGGCACGAATTGCGTGTGTGACTTCCCTTGACTTATTGCACTGAGCTTTGTTGAAGTCTCCATAATAGGGTAGCGAAGACTTTTTGAGGAAAGTCATTGCAGAACTTAGAATGGTGACGAACGAATTACTCTTACGTAGCAGGTGAGGTATATAATATTCAAGAATAAGAACTTCATCTGACCACAGCAGACTGAGCGATCAATCAAGTTTGCGGCGTCTTATCTGCGCAATTAGATAGGGGAAGCAGCATGCAGTGCCTGTCCAAGTTAGGTAGGTAAGGTAGCATGACATACAAAGCCAGAAGGAAAACCTACCAGTGCACACTTCACGACAGCTTAGCAATTTAGTGCTGCATGGAAGTCAAGGTACGCAACGATGCATCCCACCGAGAAAGTCCCACTCCGACAACTAGTGTAAGTGATGCACCCCTGGCCCGGTCCTGCCGCGACCCTGAGTCGCCGCCAGCTAGGAGCCCAGGACCCACGCACCACCAAGATTGAAACTTCCCTCTGGAAGGGAATCAAGCGCCACATGGGAATGGACGGTACGGACCCATCTTTTGGAGCCAGCTCACCCCAAAAATGAGAGCGCACAGACCGGATGCTTCTGAAGTAGCTGTCTCCTGGTAAGTACCTCACCACAGGAGCTTCTCGACCCCAGCCAGTACCTCAGACGACACTAACCTTCCGCAAATGGCCCACGCTATATCGCGCCCCACAGGAGCGTTTCTGGCTGTACCTAAAGACCCGCTTCTTATGTAGCACTGCTCCGCCGGCTACTTCCCACCTCAGCTTGGCGTGCGCCTAGTCCCACCTCAGGCGGGCACCGAGCAGTTCCTCCGCAGGGCACGCTGCTCCCCGTCTCTAGCTTTCACTTTTCTGGCTCTTCTGTGCCCTGTGCAGTGTGCACCTAGCCGGCAGATGGAGCGCACACCACAGATAGTACACACCACCCGCACGTTGGAACCTGGACACACACCCGACGCCTCTCTAGGTTGTTACTTGGCCTGGGCTGTCTGTCTCCTCTCTTTCCACTCGCCAGCCTCTTCAGGTCTTTTCTTTCCTTCCTCTTGCCTAACCCAAGCCTTTCCTTTTCCTTCCTCTCTTTTTCCCCATTTCCGCCGTGACAATCTCGACGCGTGCGCGCAGCATCACCTTCACCATCGCTATCAATCGACCCCGTACCCCCTTCCTCCCATCGACTTCCAACCCCGACGGCATCGGCATCGGCATCGGCATCGCGCACCCACCAGCGTCTCCCTGACTGGAGTCGTTACTGCCGCCAGCCAGAAAATTCCGAGACCTTGCCCGGAGGTAAACCGCGCCTTTTCTACTGCACCCGCCGCACAGAAGGGGCCCATTGCGGCGACACCCAAATTTTCCGAGCTTCAACCACCACTCATCGTCACCACCGTGGTCCATCTTATCATCGTCAACGCTCGATCACCAGCGACCCGATCTTGTCATCAACCTCATCCCCTTCTTCACTATCATTGCCGACCATCGCCCGGCCGACGGGATTCTTGTTACCGTCGTTAGATAAAGTCGACTGCATTAGATAAAGTCGACTGCAGCCATGTCGATGTATCCGCATCGCGCCATGGGCGCAGTGCCCCCTAATAACTCTGCCCGGCTCAACGAGCTTCTCGACCAGATCAGGTCTGAGTTCGACTCGCAGATGCGCACCACCGAGGGATATGAGCACCAGAGTAAGACAATGTCGCCCGACAGAATCCCGCAAACCATACTGACAGCCTACTCATAGTCCAAGCCCAAGTTCAAGAGATGCAACTCGTGAGAGAAAAGGTGTATGCAATGGAACAAGCGCAGATGAACTTGAAGCAAAAGTATGCGACATGACGCGAATCCCTGAATCTCGTGTCGCAAAGACGCTGACGATTGTTTGCCAACAGGTACGAGGAAGAAATCGCTATGCTTCGTCGCCAACTCGAGGGTGCTCGGGGCAACGCGCCTCCCAGCATTGGCGGCCCCCCCCCTCATGCTGGCCCTTCGCAACAGCCGCCCTCCATCGCTCCCGGTAATGGTCTCTTTAACGGTATCATGACCGGTGGTGGCCAGGGTCAGCTAGCCCCTCCTCCACCTCCTCCGCCTCAAGACCAGCAGATGGGCCCGCAGCATCAGATGGCTCAAGGTCCTCCCGGACTCCCCGTTCCGCCTCCTCCGCCGCCGCAGTCGCAGCAGCAGCCTCCTTTTCAGCCATATCCCGGAGGCCCGGTCTCAAACGGCCTTGCATCGCAACCCCCTCAAAGCACCGCGTCGCCTGGCCCTGGCAGACGCGGGATCGGCAGGCCGCCTGCTGCTGTTGGCCCGGCTACTCCCCAAATCAACACCCCGATCCCATTTCCCGGCGCGACCCAGTCACCTCAGGTCAGCCACCCGACGCCTGATCACGCGCGCATGGGGGGCCCCCACGCCCCTCCGGTGGGAAACGCCCTTGGGGATCTTGATCCCGACCGTCTCCCTCCCCATTCGAAGAAGTCGGGACACGACTGGTTCGTCATCTTCAACCAGCATGTCCCTCGCATGCTGGATGTTGACCTGGTACACACTCTTGCTCACGAGAGCGTTGTCTGCTGTGTGCGCTTCAGCCACGACGGTAAATATGTGGCCACCGGTTGCAACAGATCCGCTCAGATCTACGACGTCCAGTCCG
Organism: Colletotrichum euphorbiae; assembly: GCA_037178605.1. Taxonomy (NCBI): domain Eukaryota; kingdom Fungi; phylum Ascomycota; class Sordariomycetes; order Glomerellales; family Glomerellaceae; genus Colletotrichum; species Colletotrichum euphorbiae. The sequence continues at coordinate 45,221 of JAXCEF010000067.1, read as the reverse complement.
GTGAGAAGCTTTGCGTCCTTCAGGATGACAGCGTTGATATCACTGGCGACCTGTACATCCGCAGCGTTTGCTTCAGCCCCGATGGCAAGTATCTTGCCACTGGTGCCGAGGACAAGTTGATCAGAGTAAGTTATAATGCAGGAGAATTTGGCAGTGCCGTCATGCTGACAGATTATTAGGTTTGGGATATCCAATCTCGACAGATCCGCAACACCTTCTCCGGTCATGAGCAGGATATCTACTCCTTGGACTTCGCTCGTGACGGTCGCACAATTGCCTCGGGAAGTGGAGATAGAACCGTGCGTCTTTGGGACATCGAGCAGGGTACGAACACACTCACTCTCACGATTGAGGACGGTGTTACTACCGTCGCCATCTCACCCGATACCAAGTATGTCGCCGCCGGTTCCTTGGACAAGAGCGTTCGCGTTTGGGATATTCACCAGGGCTACCTGCTGGAGCGCCTCGAGGGCCCTGACGGCCACAAGGATAGCGTCTACAGTGTCGCTTTCTCGCCCAACGGCAGAGATCTTGTCAGTGGTAGTTTGGACAAGACCATCAAAATGTGGGAGCTCAGCACACCTCGCGGCCTGCCCAATCCCGGGCCTAAAGGCGGTCGTTGTGTCAAGACCTTTGAGGGTCACAGAGTAAGTAGCGATACCCTACATTTGAATGATGCGCTACGTACTAACTTCCGTAGGACTTCGTTCTCTCTGTTGCTCTTACTCCTGACGCTGCCTGGGTCATGTCTGGCTCCAAGGACCGTGGCGTGCAGTTCTGGGACCCTCGCACCGGCGCTACACAACTCATGCTCCAAGGCCACAAGAACTCGGTCATTTCAGTTGCGCCGAGCCCGACTGGCGGCTACTTCGCAACTGGTTCCGGAGATATGCGAGCCCGTATCTGGTCATACCGCAGTGTCCAGTAGGGAAAGGAGCTGCCACCGACTATCCGCCGCCCTTGCGACAAATGTATACCATTGAGGGGAGCAGAGCGGAGCTGATTTGTTAAGCCGGATTGTTGTGACGGATATTGTTATCTCATGTCTGTCAAGGAGTTAACCAGACAGAGAAGACAGTAGGGGCGCATGGGCAGGGATAAGTTGGATTATCGTTGCAAATAGCTCTCGCCAATGAAAAAATTGAAGTTTTGCATAATAAGATTTTATTTCAAACAATTTATCTCCAGCTTGCATTCACATGATTGACCTGAATAAGTCCGAGAAATCGTCGCCTTTTTTTGGTCTTTTTTTGGCTTTTGTTGTGGTTTTCTTCTCTTTGCTCGGTTTGGTCGGCGGTAAATCCTCAGCGATTATTGTCGCTTTGCGCTTTTTCATTTTGGCAAAGTCCTGACCATCTAGTTCTGGCTGAGTTTCAGCCCTCTTGACCAGACGTAGCTGATCTCGAGAAACGGCCACGCCGAGATCGACCGAGCGACCATCTTCTTTGGACGTCTCCACGGACGTGGCCGTTGGGGTTTTCTTTAAGGAAGTGCTGCTGGAAATGACGTTGCTGGTGTGCCTAGACCGTTCAATGACCAATGGAGCGAGGGCAGAGTTGATGCTGGCCAAAACGCCCAGAAGAACCAGGCCTAGAGCAGCATGTTGGTTATCCGCAGTTAGTTGCGTAAAGGTCCTATGGTATCATGAGCATGGGTACAGTAATGATGGTGATAGTTCAGCCAATGATACGTTACCCTCGCGCGCTGAATGACTTACAAGAAAGATACCGGTATGATTGTTTCGAAGAGGGTTTTCACGCGAACGGCGATGTCCTCATCAAGAGCTCGTCTGGTCTTGGACGGCTTTTGCTTCTGTATCTTGAAGCTCTGGGCCTGGGCATTGCGGAAGCGGGCATCGAGGGCGTCGTGGAGCCTCCTCACGGCGCGGCGTAAGATGTCGAACTGAGACCACCAATGGGCGACATGGTGCTGGTTTTTGTTGCGGTGGTTGAAGCTGTCGAGGATGTGGAGGAGGGGGGTCAGGGTGTCGGAAATCTGCTCGTCTGGACTGCGGCCGTCGGATGGATCGACGCCTGACTTCATGTCGCAACGGGCGATTCGATTAGAGAATGAATCTGTTTCCCGCCTTCCCGCCTTCACATAAAATGTTGTGTACATCGGTTAAGATGGGGTTGTGGAAAAGATGGTAGGTTGGAGAGTGGCGTCTGTGCTAGCAAACGAGCAATATAATTGGACAGGGGTCTGCGAAGTCAAATGAAATAACGATGGACCTGACGTTGTGTTGGTTCGGGTCAGTGCGGTCGGTCTGTGGGAGCCTACTTGGTCCAGGGACGGTTTTTTTTTTTGGCGCGGTTAGTGACGTCTGGTTCCCCCCTAAACTTCTTTCTGGGGAGCCGTTCCATGGGACCAGCCGGATCTGCCAACGAACCAAAACCCTAAGACTATCGCTGCAGAGGCCTCGAGGACGTGAGGAACGGCGGTTTAGAAGGCTAGATGCCGAGACAAAGAAAGGAGGGAACCGTGCCACGGGCCACCCGTAGTTGGAAATGGATCGTCTTGGACGATCGGATTGGCGTCGTGGGAACGGCTCGTGACATATCTAGACTTCCTTTACAGCTTTGCATCAGCTTCAGACGGAAGAACTGCGAGGTATCGCATCCGGACAGCGGGCATGTGACCACGAGGCTCGGGGCATCTTGCGGGGAGGGAAAGACGAAACGCTGTAGCTCCATGAAAAGAGACGGTTCGTTCATCATCATAGCGAAGTTGGCAGAATAATCCCTCAGCTTCTAGCCAATCGCGGGAAGAGTCTAGAAGTCTAAAGCCAAGGAGGTAAACCTGGCACATACTGTTGCTGAGTCGTGATGGTATCGGCTTGCAAATGTCTCAGCGGTATTGGAAGGCATGTTATGCGAGATCGTGACGAGGCAAAAGGGAAGCAGAAAGTATGCAAGTACGGTAGCGGTGAATAGCCGAGTAGCAACGACACGGCGCAGACGAGCAAATGACGAAAGTATCTTAGGCAAGAAAGAAGAAACCTAGCAGACGGGGGGGGGGGGGGGCCAACGATGGTGCGATGGCATGCAGTTGAGCGGAGCTGGGGTTAGTTCTAGCCGCTGCAAAAGCCTTGCATGTTGCAGGGCGGATGGCGGGCCATTGTCCAACCACAAGCCCGGACTCGATAAGACGGCCAATTTTTGACGATGCAGACGGCGTCATGAAAACCAAGATGGCAAACCTGCGCATCCTGAAAGCACCAGCTGACTCTTCAAAACTCTGTTCTCGCGGCCGTGGAAACCCACCCTATCTCCACCGCGTCACTCATGGAGGTTGAAGTTGCACCGCTTTATCCTGTCGTCGCATCGACGAATGTCTAACTGTCTTTCGGTGTCCGTTTCACCTTGCCTATACCTCCACAGGGATTGAATACGTTAGTGCCGTCCCATGACTATACTAAAAACTAGTGTACAGAAGACATCATGTGGCAAGATATCTCTAAAATGCAGGGCCCTATATATAACCCTCCTGCTAAATATTTTACAGAAAGAACACACTCCCCAAAAAAAACAAAAAAACATCAGCCATTTGGAATTGGTGCGGTTATGTTGTGGGCCAAAGTAACAAGCTAACGTATTAATCCCGGTGGAGTTATAAGTAGCCGTTATCAGTTCTGATTCTGCTCTCTCATGTGGACGCGGCTTAGCTAGGTTGGCTTCTCGATAGATTTGGGGGGTTTTGGAGATGGGCGAATGACTAGAAAAATAACAAATAACCCTTACCCAATCTTCTCAATATTTCGCCCGCTATGGCATGACTTCCCGTAGATGCGACGGAGACTACACTAGAACGATCCGATCTCTTTTCCCGTCTCCAGCGTTCGCCCATCCGACCTCTCACAAGTCAGGAAATCCCATCTGGCCGGGCTGCTTCCCATCTCCGGGATTCCTTGGCTTTCGCCCCTCTCCAAGTTTTTCGAGATTCTGTCGACTTCTCTATCACTCCGTTCCAACCTCCTATCTGTTTCCGCAACATTCTTCCGCGTCGCCGGCGCTTTCATTTTCGAATCAACTTGGCAACAAAAAACTCTCCAGAACCTAAGTCAGGCCGCTCTTCTAGTTCTCCTCACCACGCGACGTAACCTGAACACCGTTATCTCTGTCGTCCGCCCACCCTACCCACACATCGTGGAGCAGCCACTTGGAACATCACCCGTTACCTGCGATAACCTGGCTCTGAACGCCCACTCCGCTAGCTACCTACCATAGTACTCAATCTCCCGCAACCGGTCTCCACTTTGACCGCCAAGGGGGCCCAAAGGTAGATTTGCAAGCTATCGCTACACGGCCTTGTCCATTGTGCAGCAAGGCACGGCCGTTCCGTAGTGGTTAGTGCTATATACGTCCGAACGCCCGCGCAGCCAAGGCGAAAGAGAGAAGGGAGAAGGGGAAAAAAAGAGTTCGAGAGAGTCGCGACCGCGTGAAGCTCTCTCGTCTGTCCATCTTGCGCCTACATTGGCTCTCTACGCCGTTGTCTGGGTTCAATTATCTTGAAACCCCAACCTCTCAAGACGCGTATTTCTACAACTGACGAGTCCAACCCATGGCCTCGAGGAACCCTTCAACGTGGGACGAGTACGAACGGGGCGCCTCACCCCAGCGCTCCGTGAGTATTGACTCCAATGCTGTCGCTGAAGACCAGTCGCTCCTCGGCGACGATGAGGAAAATGTCTACGGAGGCAGTCACCACGGCGGCCTCCGTCGACGAAGGTAAGTGTTCGGAGACAAGATGAAAATGATTGCGGCGTCGGGCCTTGTTGGCTATTGTTTGCACTCGATGTGTCTCGTGCGACGAAGCCCCGCTAACTCTCCCCCGCGCTCAGGTCCTCAGTAACGCGACACCGCGCCGCCATCACCGAGATTGGCGGCGTCAACAGCATTCGCTCCTTCACCCGAAGTTGGGCGCGTGCTGCCGGTTTCGCAGAAGTCATCCCGCAAAGGCCCTCGTTCGTTTTCGCCCCCGACCAGGCCCCGATTGCCTCCTCGTCGGCCGAAGCGCTCGACTACTCTCGCAGCCACGTCGAGCCGGAAACCCACCCGAGAACATCTTTGCTGAGACAGCACCTCGAGGCCACGCCCGAGAATGGAAATGCAGCGAGCTCTTCGGGCCAGAACGGGTCTTCGGCTTCTGGCGCGGCGGCAGACAACTCGTCGCAAACGGACTTCCGCGATAGGGAACGCAAGGATGTCGAGGACGAGATGTCGGGCGCCGTCTACGGGAACAGCTTTGGCAGCGGTCGCCGGTTGTCGCAGTCCATCTTCGCGGTTGCGCCGCACCTAGCTACCCCGCCGTTATTCGGCAGTGACGGTTCGTACCGAACGTATGGAACGATATCTGATGTGGACGCGCCGTCTATGGCTCAGGCCGGCGAGCTGTGGCGCCAGCAACAGCAAGCAGGCGGGAACGTGCCAGACGGAGAGCATCCTCAGATCTTGGTGAAAGAGGTCGAGCAGGACGGAAAGATCGTCTTGACTGTGGAGGGTCAGTCGACCCTGCCCCAGACCATCTTCAACTCGATCAAGTAGGTAACCCCGTGCTGTTGAACCGTCAAGGTGATGCCTAACGTGCTGTGTAGCGTTCTGATCGGCGTGGGCCTCCTGAGTCTTCCCATGGGCGTCAAGTACGCGGGCTGGATTTGCGGTATGGTCATTTTGGCTGGTTCTGCCGCCGTGACTGCTTACACGGCGAGACTATTGGCCAAGTGCATGGACTTGGACGCCAGCTTGATCACGTTCTCCGACCTGGCCTACATCTCATACGGCCGCAATGCGCGGATAGCCACGAGTATCCTCTTTACCATGGAGTTGCTGGCTGCTTGCGTTGCATTGATTGTCCTTTTTGCAGATTCCCTGACTCTGCTGTTCCCGGGATTCATGAGCGTCAACATGTGGAAGATCATCTGCTCCATCGTCATGGTGCCCCTGAACTTCCTTCCACTTCGACTTCTGAGTTTCACCAGTGTCATAGGCATTCTGTGCTGCATGAGCAGTAAGTCATAAGGGCTTTCCTCTACGCCTTGGTTTCACTGGCTGACCCGTTAAAGTTGTGCTGATTCTGGTGGTTGATGGACTCATCAAGCCCACTACCCCCGGCTCCCTCATTGAGCCTGCCATGACCTACCTCTTCCCAGCCAACTGGGGAACTTTGCCGCTGAGTTTTGGCCTGCTCATGAGTCCCTGGGGTGGCCACAGCGTCTTTCCGAATGTGTGTGATCCCACCTACCAATATCATCGATGGCCTTGCTGACCAAGAGGGTAGATTTACAGGGATATGCGCCATCCGCACAAGTATCCTAGGGCTGTGAAGACGGTTTTTTCGTCGGTGGTGAGTCGAACTTCACAAATGCCCTTGCTGCTCCCAGTACTAACTTTGGATCAGTTTCTCCTGGACGCCTTCACGGCCGTCGTTGGTCTGCTCATGTACGGCGACAATGTCCTGGATGAGATCACCGCCAACATCCTCCGAACGAGCGGCTATCCCCGCGCCCTCAACTTCCTGCTGTGCATCTTCATCGCCATCATACCCCTGACCAAGATCCCGCTCAACGCCAGACCCATTATTGCCACGCTGGAGGTGTTGACCGGCATCCACCAGCAGGCCGTTGCCGATAACCAGGTCATGGTTGGTCGATCCGCGACATTCCGCGGCGCGATGAAGGTCGCCATCAGGGTCGTCACCATCTTCGTCTTCCTCGTCATCTCCATCGTCTTCCCTGCCTTTGACAGCATCATGGCATTCATGGGCAGCGCTTTGTGCTTTACCATCTGCGTGCTGTAAGTCCACACAACAATCCGCCCAAGTGCAGAATTTACGTTTTTTTTTGCTGTTCTTTTCTGACTCGTTCAAAGTTTGCCGCTCGCTTTCTACGTCAAGTTGTTTGACAAGGAAATCACGCCGAGAGAGAGGCTATTATGCTACGTCCTCATGGTGATCTCTACCGTTCTGTCGGTAGTTGGCACAGTCTGGGCCTTCCTTCCGAAAAGCCTCATCGGCGCGGAGTAATTCATCAAGGTTATTCTATCATTGAGGGTGGTTTGTACTTGCATCTCTCTAGTATCCTATCTACCTATCGACCGTTCACTGCATGGCGCTGGCTGCATCTGGGTGTTCATATCTGCATGGAGTTATTTACGCAGTAAATATGTATTGGTTGTAGTTGAGTCATCTGGGTTAGATGTGTCCATGTCAAAATTGCCGCATGTGTATACACAACTTTTGCGCATCAGGGACTTGCTTGACACGTGGAGTTGTGATGTTTCGTATTCATCGATGACGATTAATCTGAGTACTCTTGACAACCATGGCTTTGGATAAGGGAGTCTGTGGTCCACACCGCTGACGATCCACCTACACATTCGTTGACTGGTAGGATTGGTGTCGTCCTCATTGCTGTGAGCCAGGGAGCACTAGTAGATTGGCAGCAACAAGGGCGATGGCGAGGGCACCACAACACCAAGATGCGTCTCGAGAACAACAACGATCGTGAAGCACACCGATTTTTCGGCATCAACCCGGGCCGACATTGCAAAAGCCGTTCTCTGCCGCGGGCCTACGAGACGCCTTGGCTTCGATCTGTCTCCATTCGTACTGATGACAAGACGAATTCGCTGGGAGGAACCCCCGGCCCCCTTCTTCCCCTGAATGAGACCCTAGCTGAACAAACAAGTCTTGAACATCTTTCAGCTCACCAGGCGGATGATAAGGTGAACATGCTGATGAATTAGATGCTGTGAATTAGTATCCAAAAGACGTTAACGTCGATGGTGATGATCATGATCGTGATGATCATGATCATGATGATGTCTACAACGTCAGAGGAAGTAAGTACCGCTGCGGATTCTGCACGACCACGGAAGGGGCTTGAATATGCACGAGACTTAATTTAACTAGTTACCACTTTGCAATTGTAAGAATTTCAACAACCATGTACCGTGCCAATTGACGTCTCAAAAAGGTGCTTCATGTCGAATCATCATACTTATACCCTCCGTGCACCCCTCAGCCCAATCACAATCATTATGAGCTCCAAGCTATAGTCTTCGAGAGCGAAGGGAAGAGGATGAGCTGGCAAAAAAAAAAAAGAAAAAGAAGAAAGAAAAAAAAAGAAAAAGAAGAAAGAAAAAACAGAGCTGGAGAGAGAGAGAGGGAGAAGGGGGGGGGGGGGGGGCCGAGAAACAGCAATAGTCATGACAGAGCGTCGTCTGCGGACTACTCGTTCCGCCTCGTCATGTTAATGTCTCCTAGTCCAAAGCGGCGACTCGCGGGGCCCTTCACAACTACGTAAGCATTCAGTCTCTCGTGCACCCCAGAACAACGATCAAGACGTCTTGATCGATCGCCCGAGCTGATGGTGGTGCGTACGTGGTCACGGCGAGGTCTCTGTCACATGTTGCGGAATTGGCGGGAGTTTTGAGACAAGATGACAACCAACGGTAACCAGCAAATGCTAGGTGGAAGGCTCGTCATTCGATTGCTGGCTTGAGATTGTGAGTTAGTGCAGACTGCTGAAGAGATGCACCATTGACGAGACCAACTGTCTATAATGGTCAGTTGATTGGGCGTACATTGGTCGGCTCGTCGTGAGCTCAAGCTTTCTCTGGCACGCTGCTTGTTAGCAGCGTAATGCTAGCAAGCGAAGAAATTAGAACATAAGATAATGTCAATTGGAAATCGCGCAGGGGATAACAGTGGCGTCCAGATGTCAATTAGCTATATGGGATGTTTCTTAAGTGGGTAACTTCTGGTATTGGTCATTAATCTGGAGATATCTAATACACAGAAAGCGAGTTGAGTTCTACAATCCAACAGGTTCCAAGTTCAAGGCCGTAGTATGTCATGACCAGAAAGCCGAGACACCTGGCAACTTCCTGCACGAGTAAACCCAACCACAAGAGGTGGCCCAGCTAGGAATGCGCTTCCTGCCAGCCACCAACCCACTCGACGTCTGCGAGATCAGTGCGCTTCTCCCGGCGCCAATAATTCCAATCTCTGCCCTTGTTCCAGGGGCATTCCCTAACCTTTTCCCTAGGTGATTTGTGATTGTTGTTGTTGTTGTTGTTGTTGTTCGTGCTGTATCCATGATGATCCCAAACTCCCGCTACATATCCGTTGTATCCCATGCCGATTGTACGCTGCTGCCGAGCGAAGTCACCGGACTTCTTAGTGGGAGACGAGCCGGTGTGTGCACGACGCCGCTCTCCAAGCTTACTCCACTTGTCGCCCTGATCCCTCTTCGGGGGTGACGGACCAGCGCCCTGCATGAGCTTCGAATTCGGTGGAGACGCCTCCTGGAAGAAGAACCCGTCGACCGCCAGATCGCTGTCAATATCGTTGTGTATCTTGACAGTGTCATGGCGGACACGCTGAGGGGTCGTAGCAATCGGAGTCGCGTCGACGGTCTCGCAGTCATCCTGATCGTCAGCCTTGCTATCGTGACTCCAGGTCCTCGAATTGAGCTGCTGGAGAGACTCCGTCTGCCTGTGGCGTTCGGCCTCCTCTTCTTCCTCATCCTCGTCCCACATATCACTCCAGCTCTTCGAGACGGCGTCCTTACGACCGAACACCAAAGACATGGAAGCCAAAGACATGGAAGCTAAGTTGCTGCGGGGCTTAGCCATGTTGATCGGCAAGGACCCGGCCATGGGCGAGACCTTAGGAACCGGTCGAGGAGCTGTCTTCATGGGACGACCAATGTGGAGCGACTTCATGGAAGCACCGAGGCTAGAGTTAAGCATGGAAGAAATCGAAGGAGTCTGGGCAGTGCTAAACCAGTCCGATGTCTCTCCAGACTTGGAGAAAAGGTCTTCGGTATAGCTCTCGTCGTCAGGAATGGCACTGAGCTGGCGGATTTGCAGAGGCGGGCTTGCATGCAGAGCCTTGGACCAAGGGAAGGCACCCTGATCGACCTGAGGGCTCTGAATGGAAGGAGTGCGCAGAGGCTCGCGGTTCGCACTAGCCATAACGTGGCGCTCGGCGGAGCAGAAGTCGTCAACATCCTCTTCGGAAGTGGTGAAGCTGACAACCCGTTGAAGAGCGGCACGGGCACCAACGAGGGACCTCTTCTTAGGATCCAAATTCATGCACTGCACAACCACCTCGTAGGTGTCTTGTGACATGGAAGGGAACACATCGAACAGTGACTGCTTGTCTCGAGAGAAGTCCAAGAACAGGGGATCGGCCTCGGTGGGGGTGGTAAAAGGGTTGCGAGAGAAGAGGATATTGAGGAGGCAGATGCCAATGGCCCAGACATCGGCTTGAGCGGGAGAGTATCCCTCGCCCGCAGAGTCAAATTGCTCAGGAGCCATGTAGCGATCGCTGCCAACCGTCGTCTCCAGACTCCAGTTGTCTGTGGTTGCTAGTCCGAAATCCCCCAACTTCATAGCACCGGACTGGGTGAGGAAAATGTTCTCCGGCTTGATGTCGCGGTGGTAGACACCCTTCTCGTGGATGTAGCCGACTGCGTCGACGAGCTGTAGCATAAACTGTCGGACGTGCTCCGTCTCAAGCGGTCCACGACCATTCCGAATAGCTTCGTACAGGTCGCCCTGGGGGCAGAATTCTAGGACAATGTACAAGTGGGCCTCGGTTTCGAAGGAGCGAAGCAGATTGACAATGTTCGGGTGCGCACCGAGACGGCCGTGAAGTGTGAGCTCCTCGGACTTCTCGTCGACGGCGAAGTCGAGGCCGGCATCGTCGGCAGCCGCCTTCTTGGTCAAGCATTTGATGGCAACGGTCTCGTTGGTGTGCATGTCCTTAGCCATGAAGACCATGCCGAAAGAGCCATGGTTGAGGGGGGAAATGGTCTTATACCGACCGTCGAGCAGCACGTCATTTTGGAAGTCGTCTCTCAAGCATGCCATGTCGAAAGTGGAAAAAGGGGGTGTTGGACCGGGTATCCGAACGAAAAAAAAATCGAGTATACGAAGAACTGACAAGCCGTGAAGCAAGCTTTTCCCGCTTTTCAGTAGTACGTTGCTAAAGAGGAAGGCGGATTCGAAGTGTTGCTGGTTGTCGAAGAAGTAGCGTAAGAGGTGATGTCGTTGTTATTGGGGCAGTAGAGTAGGGGCAGGGGAAGGTGGCCTCGAGATGTTGCCAAAAATGAGAATATACAGGTTTGAGGAGGCAGGTCTAACAGGAAGCAACGCGATATCTAACTCCTATTCGTACGTATCAGAGGCTCATTGATGGGTATTGTTTTCTGCTGTTGTCGGACAAATGAAAGCGAAGGTCTGTTGATGGTTGTTGAAGGTGTTGTTGGGTCGTGAAGCGATATGGACGTCGAGAAGTCCGGAAAACAATAATGAGTTCGTTATGAGGACATTGAAGTAAAGCAAATGTTGTGAGATGAAGTAGAGAGTGATGGCCCGTAGGTCGAAAAGATGGCTAACGAGATCGGCGCTGGAAGGCTGATTTGCTAGAAGAAGCAGAGATATCGAGTCCTAGTCAAGAGGATTCGAGAAAAGGATCGAGTCGGCGAGGCCTGATGATAGGTGGTTTGTATCGGGTAGCTGGCTCTATGTGGCACGAAGGCCAAGGGATTGGTCTTTGATGGCCGTAGGTAGCTTCGTCGAATTGTAGGATTGCAACGGCTTGCAAGCAAGCTAACTACCGGTGTCGGCGACAGTGCTGGCTATGGCAGCATTCGAGCGTTTGGGTGGCTTATGGGAGAACGGATCAGAGGAAGAGATCGTTCGAGCCTGGATGGAATAAGACCGAAAGATCTTATTCCTCTTGATTGATGATAGGGCAGGTCGTTGCTTGGAGCACTGCGCGGGGGCCCAAGTGAGTCAAATGAGACGAGTATGAGTCGCGAGTCTTTGACAGAGAAGCCGATGGAGTTGGTATCGATCGAGGTCCGATGTCCTACAAGGCCTCTCTCTTCTCTTACACTCTCAGTCGATGATTGACGGGTTAATATAGTAGTCAAGTCTTCGGCGGAGATGGTTGATTGCGTAATTGCTTGCAGGTATGACTCGTGGGCGGCTGGTCGATTGATATCGGTGAGCTGCGAGTGCAATGGATAGATGGGAGGTGATAAGGAGGTCGGAGAGGGGACAGATGGAAGAAGGAAGGAGGTTTAGGCGGGTAGGGGAGGATGGTGGCTCAGGTAGCAAGCAAGGAGAGTAAGAGAGGCCGCTGACGACGATGAAGGATGTGGCAGAATAGGGTAAGGAACAGTAAGAGGTAGAAGTCGAGGATGATGAAGGGGGAGTATTAGAGTAAAGTAGGTAAGTGCAGGTGACTGAGAGGCAGGCTACGAGTTGGCGGTAGGCAGGTTGGACGAAGGAAAAGGGTGGGTAGACAGTGCAGGGAAGACAAGGCGAGAGAAGAGGGTGCGAGAGGGTGAGTGTGTGAGCGACAGATGGTGAGAGAAGAAGATGGAGGTGAATGGACGAGGATGGATTGGCTTGGATTTGGTAGGAAGGATGGGATGGGATTGAAGCAGGCAGAGAGCGGGAATGAGAGTGAAAGCGCGAGACCGGGGGAGCAGGGCGAGATTGGCTGTGACTTGAGAGTCCTGACTGACTGACTGATGACTTGGGTTGGGAGCGAGAGTGCAAGTGAGAGTGTCTACGCAGCACTGCGTAAGGTACAGTACGCAGCATTGAAGGTACTTTCCGTGCACGTGGTGCGCCGTAGAGCGGAGAAGTATCTCAGATGATGGGACCGCAGCGTATGGCGACACGGCAAGGCAGGGAAGGGAAGAGGACCGGGAGAGGCGGTGGACGACGCAGCCTGCAGTACATCGGTACGTATCTCTACTATGGTGGGCTCGAGTGGCAGCCAGCTGTGAGAGCATGGGGCATGGGGGCATGGGCAGCATTGCGAGAGCATTGCGAGAGCAGCAGCAAGAGCAATTGCCAAAAAGCATCCACTTTGCAAGCATGGCGCACTACGTGGAATGATGGGGGAGGAGACCGGGATGGCAGACGGCGGAATGGCGCTACCTGTCTCTCCAAGTGGGACGACGGCATGCACGCTTGACCAACTTGCAGAGCCAGTCAACCACACAATGCAGACCCTCCCTGATCGACCACGGCAACTCTGTTGTTTCTTGCCCTTCTCCTGCATGAGACGTGCTGGTTGTCTGGGTTTTGCTTTCTGGGCTGGGCTGGGCTGGGCTGGCAACCAAGAAGCAAGAAGGACGCGATGCTACGCCAGACCGACAGACCGACAAACCAGACCAGCCCTTCGATTCGAAGCAGGAAGTGATCGAGAGGTGTACGGATACGGCGTGCTATCCAGAGGACCGCCCTGCCTTATGCAAAGACACGGCTAAATGTCGTAACGGTCAAGTTCAGAGTACCCCTGCAAGACAAGGTCAGCCATCCAAGTCAGCCCAGTCCGTCCACCTCCTGTCTCTGAGTGGCCTGTTCTGTTTCTCGCTACCTAACCACCCCTCAGTTTAATTTCTACCGTGTTTTCCCCAGAAGTCAAAGGCCTGGGAGGGTGCGCACTGTCGAACTGTGACGCTGAAGCTCTGGCGGTGACATAACGGTACCAAGTCACTACCTGATTTGCCAGATAAGTACAGAGCAAAGTACACAAGGGGCACACAGTGGACACATCTCAAGTTCTCAACTTCTGATCTTCCCGTTCTTGGGTATGATGTCTCCGCCAGCCCGTCCGACCCGTCATAATCTCGGGTCCCGCAAATCAGGTGCCTTGTTGAGGCCCGCGAAAGCTGGGAATTGCCGGCGAGGAAACAGAGTCATCAGCCGGAATAAGGCAATGTGGCAACTCCACGCCGAGGTTCGCTCACAACGGGGGAGAGAGAGATGGTGGACACCGGACAGTTTTCCATGCCCACCTTCGGCGATTTGCGAACGGAGCCTTCACTGTTAGTCATGGTCGGGTCCACGGGTGACTAGTGGCAGAAGAAGGCCTCTCCGACCCGACTGACTGGCCGACGGTAGAACCGGAAATGGGCGGGTTTGATTGATCATCTGGTGAGCACGACATCAACTATCTATCATCCGCCAGCGTCGTTTCTTCCGTCGGCTTCGATGGGATTCCAAGACTGACAGACACGGGATCCCTTCGCGGGTGATACCACTTGCGTTCTTTCATTAACCTTTTGTCGAGAATGTGTCACGGATGTGTAGTCGCGGTGTAGATTCGCTGCAGCAACTCTAACCACGTAAGGGCGGGATAGTTTACTAATTTTTCTTTTTGGGATTTGGGCTAAGTTGTGGAGCCACCACCCAGCTTGAAAAAAACCCCAATTGTTTCAAGGTACTATACCTCATTAGGCCTATTTTTTTTTAGCTTATATAAGAGGTACCTATTCTAGCTAGATTTATATAATATCTCTCTCCTGCTTAATAGGTATATAACTATTATAGGGGCTTTTTCAGGCCTTTTTTAGAGGTATAAGTTATAAAAACACTACTTTTTGCTAATTAACTCTGGGAGTTGATTAGCATTGATTATTTAAAATAATTAAGAAGGTTCTTCCGTACTAACTTATACTACAGATCCACTACTTCAAAGTAGCGAAGTAGCCCTCAACTATTTTCCCTCTAATTATGTTTAGTAAACTATCACGCCCTAAATAATAATATCAATATCAACAGTACAGCAGCCGCGGCGGAAACAACAAATGAAGAACGTAGGTATTGGAAGTGGGCCAGGGGGTTCAACTAAATCAACTCGAGCCAATCAAGGTCGCGCCGCACCATAGTTATGACGAATACAGATAGCTAGGTACACTGCAAAGAAGTGCAACAGAGTGACTTTTCAAGGTAGCTCACAAACCCAGGAGACGACCGAGGGCATACCGGTAGTGCAACAGGGCTCCCGGCTTGGAAACCAAATGTTTACAGGCTTGGGGGCACCCTGCGACCTGCATGAATGAGCGAATGGCTGGCAGTCGGCTCGACTGGGTGAGACGTTGATGTCGAGGCGCTCGCTGACTGGCTGCAAGGTAGCGTGGGGTTGAATCATCGCACCTCTCTTATCTCTTCTGGCCGAGACAGATGGATTGAGTATCGAATACGGATATACTGCGGGAACCAAGGCCTGTGAGAGAGATAGAAAGAGAGACCCAGATGACGAGCCTTCAATAAGGGCAGTCCGAAGTACGTGTATGTACGCATCGGAGTGTCATCAGCGCAGGCGATTTCGGCACTGGCTGCTGCTATTAGGAATGCCCACTATCCTGTCAATCACGGAGAGGTTGCTTTACACCTATCCCACGGTCTTAAAGGTTAGCGTAATACCTCCGGGGCTTGGCTATATGAGAAGCCCCGCAAGAACCGCGCTAACCTTTAAGACCGTGGGATAGGTGTACTGCGGTAGCAAGCCGTGAATAGCTATCAGTTACCAACAATAACCTCCCGTCTGCAACAATGCTGGCTGGCGTACCGCCGGCTACAAGCACAACAGCCACCGACAACCAGCCAGCCCACCTGAGATAAAATGTTTGTAATGCACCTACCTAGTAAAGGTAAGGCAGTTGTACATGCAGCGCCGGGTGTACGTGATCATCAGGTAGCTTGCAGCAACTTGAGAACGTCGACACGACCGCCGCGTATCGTAATCCATGGCGCTACATGTTGCGTAAGGCCGCCGTCACGGCCGCGGCTGCCGAATGCTGCCACACAGCGACTCTCAAGTCGTGCGCCATGCTTTCTGGCTGACCCAATTCGCGTCGCTCGATGCGGCGGGAAGCGCGCGAGGAACCAAACGAGACTGATCAACAGGCCGAGCCAGCCATCGACCCTGAAGGCCCAGCGCCATCTCGGAAGAGCTATCTCATTCGCTGATGCTCACCACCACGAGAATCGAGAAATCGAGAATCCAGCGGCGCTAGGGCCCCCCCTGCCCAGGTACGGGCACTCGCAATATCGACATTCGACAACACCAAAACCATTCAACCCTCGGCACTGTGGCGCAGTGTTGCTCTCCTCCTCATGCCCACGTTTTCAAAATCGGGAAATGGAGAGGGGCGCCATCATGAGGGTCCAGAAAAGGGGTCTTTCTGGATTCGTGAAGTCCTTTGACATGTCTCCAGGAAGGTCCGGTTTCCACCCACCTTCAAGCTACCGGATCTCGGATACTACCTCACCTTGAATAAACCGGCCAACTTGCCCGTCTGAGGTAATGGGGACCAATAGGCCGCCCCCTGAAGGTCCCTGAACAGAGGAACCCTTTCCGACATAGCTACTAAGAATACAATACGGTCCCTGAAATTTTGTAACGATGGGATATCCCCACAGGTCTGTAATCTACCTAATCAAGCCATGAGATAGGACATATTGTTAGTGTTTACCCCCAGCGAACCCATGGACACTGGCAAGGGCAAAGTCGTTCGCTAACAAACGTACAAGGGGGGTGTTGTAAGGTACTTCGTACAGTGGCGACGGGCCCTGAAGGTCCAGAATTCATGAAGCAATTCCTGGTTTATGGCAGAAGAACATCGTCATCTGGGCCATGCGTCCCTGAAATGGTGCCTCCTGAAATGCGCTAGCTTAACCGTCGGGTCCCTGGAGGCATTGCATAAGAATACCCCAGCATACCATTATGTCAGGCTGCTCGTCAACAGGTCACACTGTCGAGTTTCATTACTGAACAAGATATGGTAAGCTAAACTCAGCTGGGGAGGTGGATAAGACGATAAGAGACGCATGGTCGGGAGTCATCTCAGAGCTCAAGCTCAGGACACATGGCCGCCCCTGTGATTGCAGCTTGGTTGCTGTATTCGTTCGCACATTGCCATCTGAGCTGCCAAAAGGCAATTCAACCCTTTCGAGACCTGGTGTCGTGGGGTTTCAGAACCTTGCATTCCACGCCTGCTTGGTCATTCACCGTCACCGTTTCCCAATGTCTCTCCCACACTACCTTATCAACCCTCCATTTTACGGTCCTCCCCAGTTCACAGTCCTGTCTTAGGATGCCGCACGGTGGTCCTTTGGTCGCTATTACTGCAGCTGAAGCTGACAGGCGGCAGCCCTGCTGGACGGCTGCCTTTCTACCTCACACAATCTCTCGACTGGATTCCTATCCCTACCCAGGGATTCTAAACGTTAGCGCCGTCCCATACTAACGGGTTTGGGTATGATATTCTCAAAGGTCTTCTCGAGCGGCCTACTAGAGAGGAAGTCACTTCTGTATGAACAACTCTAGATTATTGAGATAAAGTGCTTATGCTAAGAATATGTTATCCCACCTATCTTTCTATAAGGAATACATATTCCATACAATCAAACCAATAGTATTTGATCCCGAAAGCTGTGGGCAAGAACTTGCACACTAAAGTTTAGAATCCCTGCGTAGGTATAGAGGTTCAGTTTCACTTGCTCACCTGTCCAGTGTCTCATTGGTTGAATGTCACTGCACTCCTTTTGACCTGCAGATGTGCAAAAGTGTAATCTTGGCACCATCCCCTCCTTGCGGAGTCCCCCCGATATCGCGTCGCTGTCCGTTTCGCGGTATCCTTACCGTCAATCCCCAAGATCCCATTGTATCTCGATTCTTTGGAAGGGGGGGGCCCAAAGAAGGCACCGCAGACGAACCACAGACCAGCGTCCACGAATTCCCCAGATTCCAGACTTCCCGACGCACCCAAGCACCCGTCCACACGTGTGCTTCTCTTTCCAGAACAAGACGAAAGCTCTCGCGGGCCCATTTCCTAATTCGGGCTTACTTCTGAGTTCTGGCGTGCTTGTCTCCCTGGCCCCGAATGTTGATAAGATGCCGTGACCTTTGATACTGATGTCGATGGAGACGCAGGCGGCAGGCTCGCCATATGCGGCACGGTTAAATCAAGAGCTTCTCTGTCTTGCCTTATCTTGCAGGCCATAAATCGCAATCTCAGATGACGCTGGTCTCCTCTTTGGCTTCCTTACGATCTGCGCTGGACGTGCAAGGCCCTAATTACAGCTGTTGATGACTGTGCGCCCAACAATCTCCCAAGTTGCTGTCGTATCGAGCCAACGTCGCAATGAGCTTCCTGCACCTCCTGGCTCTGGCCCTGACCCTGGAGGCTTCAATGTCAAACCTTCGTCCGATGAATGAACGCTGATCTAACCCCTCCACAGGCTCCCCATTCGAGCTCTTCCATTGAAGCAATCGAGAAAATCGCTGACTAGCGCCCGTAACGCTGGCATGGCTGCCTATGGTCGTCATTGAGAGGGTTTCAGACTTTGCGCTCTTCGTCATCCCCTCAAACCTAGATTGCCTGCAGACGGTGCAGGTTTGACTGTCGCGTGGTTCATCGCGGTCCGCGAAGTCTTTTGGGATCTGTCCCGATGGATTGTGACACGTAGTGCCCGAGTTGTCAACTCGGCTTCATCTGATATTCGTTCTGTCTGTCAATAATACAACCACGTTCGGCAACAAGCCGCGCATGGGAGAGCTCCGAAGGCGGGGAAGTAAAATGAGCAAAGGCGTCATACGGGCACGTCCTCTGCATTGCTTCGCCGCTCGCCGCGATTCGTGTCCGTCTCCCGTGGTCCCCAGAAGCTGCCGTCCCCAATCCTATGACCGGCAAAGGCAGGGAAGTGAATCCTGGCTGGGTGGCCACCGGGAGAGTGCTCATGCTACGTACTCTCCCGGTGGCCACCCAGACTGTATGTATGGTCCTCGCCTCACGTCCCAGAACCTGGCTGCCGCTGCGCAACCCGAACAAGCAAACAATCAAACAGCTGATGCTGCTCCAATATTTCTGGTTCCATCATGTCTCACCCGGCAACTTTCTCTCTGCAACTCGCCTGCAATTGGCGCGATTAACGCTAAACCACTCGGGAGCCCTGGACAGATGCAGGCGTTTTTCTTTTGTTCGTCTCGCTCGGTGAGGGGTGGTATGAGTCGTACGCAAAAGACGGGTCAGAGTTGTGTGTATTGAGGTTGTCGTGATGAGAGTATGGGTAGGAGAGCAGGAGTGTGGTGGTGTTGTAGATGCGCCCCATATTACGTAAAACCGCCCGGGCTATTCTGCCGCGCCGCCTGCACCTGCGCCAATACTAGGTCCCAATAGCGTTTTTGAGGCTGCATTATTGCAATTCGTTCCCCGGCTAAAATTTCGCTTTGATCGTTCCCGATGTAAACGAACCACTATAGAGCTTTTCTGCTGCAAGAGGAATGGAGCGAATCGTCTCTTTGACGCTGCTAACGGCGGGCTTACGGCCAGCTTCGCGGCAATGGCGTCGCATCGCGGGGCTTGGAGAGCTGCGGTCTGCGGTGGGCATCGTCCATGGTGCAGCCCCAGCTTGCGGTGGCTTGCCGCCAGTCATGCTAGGTAATTAGGAGAGAGCTGCTCTGGTGTCGAGGTCGAATTCGAGCTTCTGTTCTCCAGTTCTCTTACGAGAATGCAGCGAGAGCTACCCACTGCCCAGGCATATCTGCAGCAAGCTGCAGGTTTCCAACATTTCCCGTTCCGAAGCTTTATCGGGGCTGCGGAGGGGTTGGGGGAGCATGTGGACAGCGAAGCTCTGCTGGTGACTGGTCTCTCCCATCGTCTGCGGATGCGGATTTTCGGTGCCAGAGCCGGGCCCGCAACGCTGCATGTCTTGCAGGCCGTGCGCCGTCCTCCGGTCAAGCTTCCGGGTCCGTGGGCAAGTGACTAACTTACCAGCTTCGCTAGCTGGTAAGATGGTTTGAAGAAAACGTTGGTGGAGCTGACTTTCTGTTGAGTCAAGGACAGCTGGTCAGGCGCGCGCCATCATTCATGAGCACTGCCTGGGGTATTCGTCAGACCCGCAGAAGGGTCAAAGACGCCATCGCGAGGAACACTTCCCTGGATCTTGTCGTCTCCCCGTACCCTTCTACTAGCGCCCCAAGTGCGAGCAGTACCAAGCACGGCTGCAGGGCGTTCCCTATCGCATCTCAGCGAGACACGTTGTTGGTATAGTGGAGCTCTTGCGATCAAGACGAGACAAAACGGACGACGGGTCTGGCAAGGCGCGTGTTCCTGGTTGTATCTCAGGTCTGACTAACTGTCACTCGAGCTGGAATGACAGAAAGAAGCGAGAGACAAAAGGGCCCAAACGGCTCCTGGCCGCCGACCCACCGCCAATATGCGAAGTATGTTCCTGTTCCGGCATGTCTAATCCAGAGGTGGAAAATATGGCAACTTAGTTGCTGTCGACTGCCGCGATGTAGTGCGTGTTCGTCGTCCAAGGTCGGAAAGGAACACGAGAGACCGACAAGAAATAGGAGGTGGTGCCTGCTGCCAACGGCGTGGTTTGCCAAAAACAAGGTAGTAGCGACAGGCGTGGGGTTGGCACTTGGCAAGCGCATGAACCCCACCCAGCCAGCCCGTTCAGCCCAATCTGAGCTCCAAGCCGGACAGAGCGGGTCCAACACCGGCAATTGTTCCTATCAACTTGCTCGTAACTGCCGTCCATAGGCACGGGGGACTACTGGCGAAGGTTCTCCACTTACGGTACCTAACTCAAGGGACGCACCTTACCTTGCCTGCCACATCAGCCTGGCGGGTGCCTTTGCGATCTCGTCTCAGTCTTCATCCGGTCTCCAGCAGATTCCGGACCCTTCTGGCGCGCTGATGTGGCTTGAACTTCCTTTCTGTCCTCTCGCTGACCACTCACAAGTCAGGGACCAAGCCATACCGATTCCCAAGCCTCCCCCATAAACTGCCTAATAAGGGGCAGACTGGCGAGATCACCTCAGTTAGGTACCCGTGCGTACCGCTCATCGTCCGGTCGTGTGGACTCGTTTCCCTGGGTGTTTGCGCTTCAACTAAGTGAAAGTCATCGTCGTCCGTCGCCCCTCTATTTCCTAGACCGCCGCCGGCTTCCTCTCCGGCTCCCTCTCCGGCTCCCGTACCGAGTCCGTCCGGGTTCTAAGGCCAAGCCGAATACACCATCGCAGTATACGTAATGCTTCCTTTGCTGATTCTCATGCATTTGTCACATTCGAACATGCAATGAGCACCTTGTTGTCGTTTTCCTACAGCAGGCTGCCGGCTCACCGCTGCTTTCCCTCACCATCAAGATGTAGACTTTCGAATAAGGCGCCATCTCCACCCACACACACTTCCTGTCACGGACTCACGGTCGCACACACACACGCACACACCTCTTTCCAGCTGCAGGTATGGAGCCTTTTCCTGTTCCGGGCCATCTTGAATTCCGGTTTGGCCTGACCGCCTTCTCGCAATTTCCCGCCGTCCGACCTCATGCACCACCAGTGTCGGTTTGATCGAATCAGCTGCAGCAAGACCAACTCACGAGCGAGGAAGGCACGCTGAAGGAACTTTTTTTTTTTGGGCGCCCGCCACCAGCTTCCTCTTCTCGTGTTCCTCAGACGTTTTGCGCGTCGCGTACTGGTCTTCACGTCTCACCATTCAATTTCTTCACCTTGTTATCGCCATTGCCGACGCTTCGGAACGCACGTCGCACCTCTGGTAGCCCACCATGGCACCAGCTCTCGGCAAGATCAAGGTCGTATTGCTTGACATTGGTAGGCCTGAACCTCACCGCATCAATACTATCTGTCGGACCCAGGTGGATTCGGCGCTCGATAAGAGAACACACGCTGATTCGAACCGCCCGTCACTGCAGAAGGCACCGTGTGCCCCATCTCCTTTGTCAAAGATGTCTTGGTACGCCTGTTTTGCCCGTAGCTCCCCGGTCCTATCGGGTGCCGGGTGCTCCCCCGATATTGCTGTTTGGTTTCATGGCACGGAGGTCGCTCGTCCATTCCGGCCGGGTCACCGTGTGCAGCGTCCCGATGCGGCACATTCCGCTATCTTCCTGTACTGACACTTCATCCTCCCTCTAGTCCCCGTACGCCATTAATGCCTTACCGGGGACCTTAGATAAGCAGTGGGAAACTCCTGACTTCGCTCGTTACCGGAATGCTTTCCCAGAAGATTGCGTATCAGATCGGTCCGCATTTGAGGCGCACTTCCGGGATCTGGTGCAGCGCGATGTCAAAATCTCGTACCTCAAGGCTCTCCAGGGCTATCTCTGGAACGAGGGCTACAAGTCGGGCGAGATCAAGGCGCCTCTGTTTCCGGATGTTGCCGAGCGCCTTTCATCATGGCAGAACGCTGGCTTGCGCCTTGTCATCTACTCTTCAGGCTCCGTTCCGGCGCAGAAACTCTTTTTCACCCATACGGACGCTCAGCCGTCGGACCTGACTCCCCTTATCTCTGGCTGGTTCGACACTGTTAACGCCGGCCTCAAGACAGAGCCAAGCAGCTACAACAAGATTTTGTCCAATTTTGAGGACGCCATGGCTGATGAGTGGCTCTTCCTCAGTGACAACCCCCTTGAGGTCTCAGCCGCCATCGCGGCCGGAATGCGGAGCATACCCGTGGTCCGCCCGGGCAACGCTCCCCTCCCGGTTGATGTGAGCCCGCAGCCGATCAGAGACTTTAATGAACTGGAGGGTCTGGGATCACAATAATGATAAACGACTGATGGTTGCGGGGTACAAACGTTCCTGCCAGTGACTGTATTTCTTTCGGGAGGCCCGGCATTGGAACACCTCGAATACAGTCCGCATCCGGCGAATATCACATTCAGCTTTTCTGTCTTCGTCGACATCCTGCAACTACGCGTTTATAGTCCCCGCCGTCCCCCTCGTCCAACCCACGCGAAGACCATTCCAGACATCTCCCCCAACTCTCTTCAGCACCAGTCATGTGGAATTTTGTGTTTTTGTGAAAGCGCCATTCAAGGCCCGGCTGAATCATGCCGATCTGCTGGTTCTGAACCTTCAAGTAGGCGACCGCTTGAGGTACGTTCGAAAGTGAGCCTGTACCTCGCCTGAGACAAGAGACGCCAACGAAGGGGTATTTGTCCCTGATTAGCATGCTGATCTCTCTGTTACGATGGTTTAGCATGTGCAGCCGTCTTCGCTCACAAACATTTGAGGCAATAGTTGAAGCGGTCCATCCACAGCCTGCCACCCTCCCAACACTCAATCGATTGATCTGCCTTTGGAATGCCCGCTATGTTGCCACGACGCTTTACGTCGCTGATGGGAACGTATGAGGTGACACTTGTAGGACCAGACCCAGCCTGTATACTGAAAGGCGCCTGTACTCAGTACGAATGAGCAGGGTTGGGCTGCAGCAATGGTGGGAAACGTGGCACTTTCAAGGCCTCCGCTCACAGGTGATAACACAAGCGATCGTCTGTCGATCTATGCGAGGTAACCGCTGGGAACTTTCACCACACCGAATGGTAGAGTTCAATCGCCAGATATTACCCCAGAAAAGGCATTCGGAATCAAAATTCGAGCCTATGTCTGCCCCGACCGATCCCATCGTTATCCGGAAAAGCGGCATACCATGTTCCATCGGACCATTTACCGGCCGCGGCGACCTTCCCGCCGAGAGCCCGGAGTTTGATGTAGATGACAAGGTAGTCGCTGGTGACCTTATGATGCTTTCAATGTGATGGTGAAGTTGTTCCGATTCAGACCAGGGTTGATCTCCTTCTTAGCAAACGGTGGCATTGGCTGACGAGGAGAATTTTGCCTCTTCCAAAAGGAATAAGCCAGCTTATTCGTGACTTTCCCCTCAAGCTGAGCGTACCCCAAGAGCGTCATAAATTCGACCAATAGTTCATGAGAGAAGTAGCGTGAGTTAGACACGCAACTTCTAGGTAGGACGACGAATAGTGAGGGGAAGAATCCGCGGGCGCTCTCTCGCAGATCATCAGCGGGCTGACGAAGAAACGATAGCGTGCGGAGAAGCATCTGCCCGCGCAGGGAGTGGTCGGGAACGTAGTTCAGCACCAGACTGAGCGAGATGATGTCAAACCGTTCCGAGTCGTCCTTGGGGAGGGGTCGCTCCATGAAGTCCTGCTGGAGGATGCCCGGCTGCTGGCTGTTGAGGTCGATGAGTTCCATATCGAAGAAGCCGCTCTTGGAGCAGGCGTTGTGCGTGCTGAGTGCACCCACCTCGAGCATGCGCAATCGGCGACACTCGCCGCCCTTGCCGTGCCTCTTGGCTGCAGCAGCTTTGCCCTTCTTGGCCGTTTGAAGATTTGCTGATCGCAACCAGTCGAGAAGGACCTTGGAGCTGTCCCCGCCGCGGTCTTCCCGTTGGCCCTGCAGGCTGGCTTTTTGGTACTCCTCGAGACCCCCGAGCGCAGAAATTTCTGCGGCTATGACTGCAGCTTCCTTTTCATCGTTTCTGGCCAGCGCTTGTTGGCGTTTCTTCTGCAAGGTGTGGTGAGTGTTGATGAGAGTTCTGGTCTCCTTCCGCGAGATCGACTTTGCTTTCTTCAGCGTGGGAGGTCGGCCGCTCGATAAGAGCTTGGGTATTGGTTTCTTCCGGCCCATGATGGAAAGTGTGCGGTAATGAGGCAATTCGAGGGCGCGGTCTGTACCCCTCTGTAAGCCCTGTTCGGGTGCCTCACGTAAATCTTCCGTCGTGACAGCAAATTGAAGAACGAGTGAACCAGACACAAACAATTCTGATATCGACGGCTGCAATTGTGAGGTGCTATGGGCCCATTCACTGAGTTATGTAAGCTGTAATGGAGACCGATCGAGCACCCCGACCCGGGCGCCAATGAGCGGCAAATCATTCTTCCACATCCGAATACTTCAAACGCACGGGCCAGGATAAAAAACCCGATGCCCTAACACAACCCACGACGAGACTTCGCGTAGTAGCCAAAAAGGCCTTCTCCGAACTTTTACTTACTGACCTCGACAACCGACGACACCCAGCCAGCTAACCGACCAGCCAACCGACCAGCCAACCGACGTCCCCAGCATTCGCAATGGCCCCTAACACCAAAAAAGGTACTTGATAAAACCAGCGACACTCGTTCGCGCGCAAGCAGACGAACCCAAACAAAAATGTTTCGTCCATCTCGATAAATCTTCTGCCGTCGACGGCAACGGGGCCCAACACTCCCGAAGCATCAAGCTGCAGCAGATTTTGCGAGTTCTTTGACCATAAAGAGCGATTGCTGATGCGACATCTCTACTACAGGCGGAGCCTCCAAGGCTCCCAAGGGCTCCAAGCAGGCCAACGCTGCTGCCAAGGCTGCCCTGAAGGGTGTAAGTACAAAACTTTCTTGCGTATCGCAGTCGCAAAAATGACCAGGAGACCGATTGGGATTATCCTGCGTACGGTTTTTGACTGAATGATGTCACCCGGCGTCTGGAGGTCCTGCCGCCGAAACAGAACGGATGCTGAACAATTTCCACAGGCCAGCGGTCACAAGAAGACCAAGGTCCGCCACACGACCTCCTTCCACCGCCCTAAGACCCTCGTCGTCTCCCGCGCGCCCAAGTACCCCCGCAAGTCGATCCCCCACGAGCCCCGCCTCGACGAGCACAAGATCGTCATCCACCCTCTCAACACCGAGAGCGCCATGAAGAAGATTGAGGAGAACAACACCCTCGTCTTCATCGTCAACGTCAAGTCCAACAAGGCCCAGATCAAGCAGGCCCTCAAGAAGCTCTACGACATCGACACCATCAAGATCAACACCCTGATCCGGTAAGACACGAGTTCCTACTTCTCGCTGCGAAGAAAGCTTGCATCGGACCATCCAAGACCCCGAGTCTTGTCTAACCCCCCGAGACGAACGGAAATGCTGACAATATCGTTCCCTTTAGCCCCGACGGCTCCAAGAAGGCCTACGCTCGCCTCACCCCTGACGTCGATGCTCTCGACATCGCCGCCACCAAGCTGGCTCTCGTTTAAGCGTTGGAACGACGGGAGAACGGAAATAAAAGCAATTCGGGTTCATTGGCTGCAAAAGGCATTGGCATGGGCGTCTTAAGGTTGTTGATTAGGATCCCCAGGGTGGCATCCCCAAAGGGCACAAATCGATTCCCCGGTCCTCAGAATGAGGAACCATGACCGTGTTCAGTCTCAAAAAACAATGCATATGAATGCGGTAAACGCCGCGCTAAGCACGTGAACCATGTCTACGTAGTATTTCGGAACCGCGTGAAGTGGTTTTTTTCCAACCAAGTTATAGATTGAGTGATGTTGGATCCCGATCAGTTTCTTCGTAATAAAACACGTCATACATTACTCGTACACTGGGATGGCGAGCCATGCCAAATGCTTTCTACCCTTGAAATTCCACGGTTTACCAGTCACCCTCTGTCCCGTCCCTCTCCGGCCGCCCAGAAAGTTTTCATCCCGAGCGCATCTGGTTGAGGTGCTTCATCGTCAAGAAGTTGACGTCGAGGAAGCGGTCCACGCAGTTGGCCAAACACGATTCCTCGCCCTTGTCCAGTTTCGGGTTCTTGATCGCGCCGCTTACGCACTTCTTCCAGCAAATCTCCGTGAGCGCGTGGGTTTCTAATCGTCGCCCCAAGGTTAGCTCTCTGTTGCTAGCTAGCGAAAATAGGACCCAAGTGCGGCCGCTGCGCCCTTCCGCCCTTGCCGTTCTCCTCCTGGCCTCGATTTGGCTGGGTTACTAACGCGTCTGAATTTGAGATCTCTGCTGCTCATTGGCGAGGAACTGGCGAAGCTCAGCCTTGTCCTTGTCGTTGAGCTGGTCGAGGTCGGAGTTCTGGAGGGCTTGCTTGGAGGCGTCCATGGCTGCTACGGCGGTAGTGGGTTGCGGTTGGAAAGATAGTCGTTGCGGGGCAAAGCTAGTTGGGACTTTCGATGTCAAATGTTTCAGTGTCAACAGCTATGCGACGTTCGTTGGGAATCGAATGCCTGCTGGCTAAAGAATGTTTCGTTGAAGTTGAAGGCAGTGGAACTTGAATTTTGCTGGCTCCCCCATACAGCTTTTCCCAGGTCCCCACTATTTTGCTGGGCACCTTCACATTGGCTTTTACGCTGCCTGAGCCCAGAATTCCTGTGCAGTCAGTCACACTTTGTCATATGCCTTACTCGTTAAGAACTGGCAATCCTACTTCGTTGATCTTATGGTACTGGCAGATATTTTGTTTGTTTTGTGTAGTCATAAGAAATCTGCCTTCACTATTGCCACGGGGAACGCGTACTGGGAAAGAAATTCATTACAACTAATCCGACTGCCATTGAACTGTGACCAACTCCAGGTAAACGGCACTGATAGTTACACGAATGCACCAACTTCAACTACACTAGCACGTGACTTTCAGATGTACTTGTACTTGCGAGCCAATGTCAAGCTCACGATACAGAAGAAGATCAAGCTTCCCAAGATGGTAAAGAAGGGAATGAGGTTCTCGCCGTCCCCAAAGGGAACCTTGACGTTCATACCGAATAAGCCACTGACAAGGTTCAGTGGCACGAGGATGGACGCCAGGAACGTAATCTTGCTCAAAACCAAGTTTGTGTGCGTGCCCTGAGAAATGCTGTTGATGGAAAGCTGGGCCAGGTAGTTACTGTGAGAGCGAGACAAGATCTTCTCAAAGTGGCCGAGGTTCGTAACCATGGTAACAACGTGGTCCTGGATGTCACCAAGATAAAGACCAATGTCCATACGAGGAGTAACCTTGTAGTTTTCGTTGCAGCGCTTGGTGAAACCTCGAAGCACATCGGCCTTGCCGCCCAGGAGGCGCATCAGAGCCATAGTGTTCTTGCGGACGCGGCCAATGGAGCGCAAGAACGAATTCGAGTCATCCTCACGAGCGACGAATACGCCATCCTCGATACCATCCGCCTCCAACTCAATCTCGCGGATCACGGGAGCGAAGCAATCCACGATATCGTCACTAGAGAACCTTTGTCAGTACCAGACGAGCCAGACACAATCAAGGGTCGACTCACATAAGAGCGTAGCAAATCCAGTCGCTGCTGAGCGCGACGTAGTCCTTGAGCAACGCAATGCGCTTCCGCACATGCGACGCGTGAGCGTTGGGCTCAAAGCTAAAGCTAAGGGTACCCTCACGGAAGACAACGACATAAATGTTGAAAGGCTCGTACTCAAGACCGTCGTCTTCCTCGACTGCATGGAAAGATCGGAAGCTCGCAAAGTAGTAAGAAGGGAAAAGCTCAATCTTCTCGCGAGCTTCCTGAGTCGTGATATCCTCAATAGTGAGCGGGTGGACTCCAAATGCCTTGCAAATGGCCACAACCTCCTCCTTGGTTGGGCTGTTGACGTTCAGCCACCAAACACCATCTGATTCGTCAGCGGGCAGGGCAAAGAGACCACGGAGGTCTTCGCCGGGAAGAACAAGGTCGCCGAGCTCTGCCGCGTGAATCGTCGATTCCCACGCGGAGGAAAAGAAGCTGAAGCGGTTGGGGTCCACCGGCTGCTGGGGCGGTGCAGGTTTAGCCTGGGATTCTTCCTCGACGGCAGCCTCCTTCTCAGCATCCTGGCCCATTGAGGAGTCCGAGGGCATGTCGAGAATGTCACCATCAACAGTGTGGAGCTGCAGCTGAGGCTGCGCCGTTTCAGCCGTCTGCGGCCTGAGATCCGGGAAAGCCCGAAGAGAGTCTCGACGACTGGCAACTCGCGAAGCTCGATCTGACTGGATGAAATTCTCGAGATAGTCGAAGTCGATGTACAACTGGTCCTTGCGCTGACCATCCTGAAGCGGAAAGCAGACGTCTTCTTCGGCAGACTTGTTGGTGGCGAGACTCGCACCATCGTCCACGGTGTGAGGTCGGCTGCGGTGACTTCGACGGCTGCTGACAGAGACGGCTCGGTGCAGCTCGTTCTCATCACCAATCCTCTCAGCCTTGGACTCGGAGAAGGACATGCCCCGCTCACGTCGGCGTGCCTCTGCAAAAGCCTTCACAGAGTTCGGGGGTGAAATGGATCGCTGATCGGTCATTGTCTCGACCGTCGGTCGCCGCACGCGACGCGCAGTCGGCGAGACATCTCCACCCTCGTCATCGACGACTGCCTCCTCAAAGTCCCTGACCCGAATGCTGGAGGACGGATCCCCCGAAGCGGATTCAGCTCCTAAGAGGCGAGCTCCGTAGAGCGTGTCGAAAGTACCTCGACGGGGGCGCTCCGGCTGAGGACTAGGTGCTATTTGATGGCGGTGGTCGTCGAGCTCGGGGATCGGCGTCTTGAAGCCGTGCTCGGAAAATGTCTCCTCGTGGTCAGACATGGTGGAAGTGGTTGGCGTTATGTTTGCGGTGCGGTGGATATCTCAATCAAGACAAGCAGGATATTCGATTCGACAGGACCGTGAAAGAGAACGATGAGATATAGTACTCAGACTCGTTTCTCTTCGAATGCCTCCGCAACACTCAAGTCAGACGGCGGATACCCATAACTGATACGTTCAGAAGCGTATGATGCAGACCGTAGTCGATCGCACCCCGCGCGGCCGCGGCGCGCTGTCCGCTAAAACGAAAGTGCTAACTTCCAAGGCAGGCAGTATAAGTTGCCAGTCCCCAAGAGCTACGAAGATGCGCTGGAGAGCCAGCTATTAGGCGCTGCGACAACGTCGTGTTTGAGATCCCAATATTGGGAGGCTGAAATCGATGAAGCCAGTTAAGGGGGCTTCTTGTTCACTCCACTATAGACCCAGAAGCCAGGACCTTGGAGTGAACGGGAGGGGGTGGTAGCGTCAGCAGCGAGTGAAGCCAACTTGGTGGTGTTATGATTGAATGTATATAGAAGCTGGGCCTTGCGACCTAGGAGACTCGAGCGCGAGTATGCCAGAGTGTTTGGCAGTCGGATCGAAGCCAGAGTAGAGGCCGTGAATTTGGTAGGGAAATAGGACGTCGACTTGCGTCGAGTTCTGACGAAAAAAGACGAATTTCTTTGTGGCGGTGATTCTCGTGTTCGTTTGGGATGTCGACCCTAGATGCGGCACTTGCTGTCGCTCAGAAACAGGGTGTGGTTGGTGTCTGGAAATTCGACTGAACAGTCCAATATCAGATTAGTCTGATGGAAGAAAATCGCTCGTCCTGTGCATACCAACGGGCAGAAATTGGCCGTGTGAACAGAAGGCAAGTATTTGGGACGATCTGAAGGTGTCCTTGCGAGATGCGTTCGGTTGTTGCTTTTTTCTTAGGTTATGGTGAGGTGAAAAAGAGGGAAGAGGCGATTTAAGGGAGGAGAGGATTTCCCGGTTCTCGTTAAAAATTCCGAGCCAGGGAGACACCCGGCAGGGCCCAGCCGAGAGCAACAATATTTTTTTTCCTCCCAGCACCTTCTGTGTCCGGCGTGCAGCAAGAGTGGTCACTGTTTCGCTGTGGTGCCCTGGTGCCCAATAGCTGGAGGTGTGGTCTATCACGAGGTATCCGTACGTACTAGTGTGGATCCGGGCCGAAGCACCGTGCAAGCCCACAGTTTAGCGGATCCATCCAAACGGCTCGCCCCATCCGTCTGGCTGGCCGCTGTTGCGAAGTAGCCAATGAGGTACCACCATATAGCTTGATGAACCATACAGAGTCCTCGCTGCGGCGTCCGTGCTCGTCAACGTTCCTGACTGAGGTGCCTTCCCTCAATTTGTGGAACATCAACGTGTGGATTTTTTGAGAGCTGGAAGTATATATCCTTACTCCTAATAATCTAGCACCCTCACCCTATCACCCCTCCCCTAGTCTCTAACCTACTTCTTTAATACTTTAGAAAACTTAATATACTACTTATTATATAGCTATTTAGTTTTAATTATATTCTTAGATACTAACTATAGTATACTTTTAAACTTTAACTTAATTTTATTAACTATTTTAAGACATTTCTTTCTAAAGCTTCTCTATTAATATATAACTTTAATTATAAAGAAATAGAACTATCTTTTCTTTTTGAATAGAGTAATATTATTTGAAAGATTACTATTAAACTATTAGTTCTTTCAATACTTAGAGTAATATATTATAAGAAAGATATTAATAAAACTTAAATAGCTTTATTCAAGTATTTTAATAGCTTAAGTTAAAAATAATAAGATACACTTATAGTTTTATAGCTATATTTAAATAAGCACTTCAGGAATTTATTTTATAATCTTAAGTTATTTATTAAACTCTATAGTATTTTATAGCTTATTCTAAGTCTTCTAATCTAAAGTTTGATTCAAATTTATTATAGTATTTAGTAACTACCTTATTTATTATTCGGCGTGGGAAAGACTCTATTTTTTTCAGGTATAAAGGTTACTAAGAGGTGCCTTCCCTGGAACAAGCTACCTGTCGCTAACTATCTCTGGAACTTACCCCAACCATTTCTTGGGATCGGCTCAGAACACCATACCATTAAATATTCGGACACACATCTACGGACCGACAAGCTGCACCTTCCGCTTGGCAAGTGAGCTGCGCGCAAAGCATCACATAATTGACGACACTCATCCGTTGCCACGATACGTGAAGGCAACCGCTACCAGTTTCGGACCAATTTCCGCTGCTTCGATTTGATTCTGCAGCTTTAGTACAATGGCAGACCAAATGCTCGACCAGGTTCGCGACCTGGCGGAGGGCCAGATTGTGAGTTGCCGGATTATTTTACGCATGCTACGTAGGCATGGCGTCGTGCTGACAGCGGCTTCTATGCAGGACTTTGAAGGCCAGAAGTTGGCCGACCTCTTGGCTACCCTTGTTCTTTCAGCATCTGGAGTAAGTCCGTCCCTACGTGCCGTGAATTCCAGCATCACATGGTCTGTTGGCTGACTGCTTGAACTCTCAGGCCATTGCTTTCCTCATCGGCTTCTTCCTCCAAGACATTAAGATGGCCGTCTACGTTGGCCTGGCCGGAACCGCCCTTACATTTCTCCTCGTCGTGCCTCCTTGGCCCTTTTACAAACAGCACCCGGTCAAGTGGTTGGATCCAGGATCAGGGGCGCAGCCCGTCACTACACTAGAGAAGTCCGGATAGGGGTTGTAGTAATCATAAGGCCAGGCGTTCATCATTTCAGTCCTATGGTATCGCTTTCGCTCGTGTGCCTATCCTTAGGCTTACCTGGCAGGTTATTTGTACCGGCGCTGTAGAATTTCCCCAATTCGTTTGGAGCACACCTTGACTGCATCGAGGCGCTTACGCATCCCTGCGTAGCACCGAACGCCACGATAATCTTCGCCATCCATAGCTTCCGTTTCTTTACCGGCCGTACTTCTGGAACTCCCAGTCACGGTTGTCCAGCGGGCAGACCTGTCGAGCCTTGAGCCAACGAGAGATGCAATGGAAGTGGAAGGCGTGCTATGGAGCCTGGTCAGCATTAACAGTATGGATATTTGAGAGGAAGACTCACGTTGCAGATTCCCCAAGCGACGGTGCACTCTTCGCTAGTTGCGGAGGCCTGGTTGGCTTGGCATTCGATGCCTATAGACGACGGTCAGCACTCTGAAAGTACAAAGTAAGACCCAGAACTCCTCGATTCAACTGACAGAGATCCATGATGTGGTTTCGGCAAATAGCACAGTTATCGACGACGATATCCCAAGCCCAAAGAGCGACGGCGTTCCACTAGAGACACTCGTGAGCTTGCGATACGGAGATAAAGGTCAGTGTGCTCGCCTTCTTGACCTCGAACCGCTTCTTGCCGTCGGCAGCCTTGGCCTCGCTATCGGCTACCTTCTTAACAACGGTTCCGGGTGCATCCGTCATATCCACGTCGGCCATGACGGGCAGTTTGATCGAGCGGCGGGGTTCGGAGGACGGTATGGGAGTTGCGCTAAGGGCGTAGTCGGGAGAAGTTGAATCTTTAATTGTCGGCGAAAATGTGCTGCAGTTCGTACGTTGGAAGGTCGAAAATGTTTGGGATCGCTTTCTGCGCTTGTGAGTAGGTAGTCAGCATCAGTCTTTGAGGCCAAGGAGGTGGCGGCGTCGGGTGTGTCTAAGAAGCCTGCGGCCTTCAAGGTAGGCAGGCAGGCAGATGATTTGGAGGACGAATTTTTATATCTTACCGTTTCTCGTGGTTCTTCCCGCTCTGAAGTAAAGTACGCGGTGAGGCAGACAGTGTTGACAAGGCTACCGTGGATGGATTGCTGTGGAATCATGGAAGCCAACTCGGTTTCGTGGAGGGGGCCCCTCAGCGGTAGGGACGAGGCAGGCGCAGACCGTGATTGGGCAGGAAGGCGTTTATTGCCTGTGCTCAGGTACTGCGTAAGGTACCTGCTCTTTATCTTTGGTACAGTGCGGACCAGAGATGGCAGCAGAAGAGTGCTGCGATTGCGTCACCAACGTAAGGTGCTGTGAGCGATGATTGCTGCCAACCATGTTTTCCATCGTCAATCACCTCCAATGCACTTCGCGAAGCCTAAAGATCGACAGGTCCATTGTCTCCTCCTCAGTAAGATCTTTCCCCTTGTCTTCTTGTGGGTTTTCTACGTTTCACTTGGGCTACCTTTCTATTGAAGTCGGTCGAGTTCCGGTGCCTGGCTTAATTCCCGATTCCATACCTCACGTTGGATTGGTCATCGTCTCCAGAAAATGCTAGGTAGGCCTACGCGTTGAGGCTGTCCGGCCTTGAATCCAGAGCTCGACGGCGGCATTGTCGATAGGACAATACAAGTAATTAGTCGTCATTAAGTGCTGTAATCTCTGGACTTCCTGGCCTTGACAGCGTTTCCGATGTCTCCCCCATTGGAGCAGTGACGCAGTAGGAAGAAGATCATCCAGGGGAAGTTACTCACGCCTCCGGCAACGCTGCTCGTGGTTCCCAAACTAGGTGCGCGATGCTAGAACACCAGGACTCTGAGGTAATGCGAAGGAGCGGCCTGATCTGAGGCTGGCTAGTTGAAGAAGTGGCTCAGCTGAGAATGTTTGGAGAGGCGTTCGCATAGACCTCTTTATCGGATAAGAACCGGTGGGATGCCTCACATTCCTCTTATTTAAGGAGACAGGTTCAGTGGACGGAAGGGGCCCGGGTGCGGGGGCACTTCACTGTTGGGATGGCACTTGCCCGCGTGAGCTGCCTTGCTGTTGCTAGCCTGGCCCTGCCGAACGAGGCCCAACCGGGCTTGGCCTGTCCCAGGGTTACTTAAGCCCGTCTCCCCTCTTTCCGTCCGCGCTATGCTGCATCTCCCCCGATTCCGTCGTTGCACCTCGACTCTTTCGCCATTCATTGTTTGTACGGCAACCATGAGCAGAGTATACTCACGCGCTTTCCCTTCATCAGACGCTTACTTCTACATTTCGCTTCTTTCCAAACCGCCCTCGCAGACAGATCACCCTCCCGGGGCTTGAAGAACCAGACACAAAGAAAAACAAACCCAAACTCCACAGCGAAAAACGAGTATACCTACCTTACTTGACTATTCTATGCACCTCGACAGTCACAGATACAGTCACATTTGCAGTTGCTGCCTTGCGGTCAATCGACACCGACCGAACTTGCCTCGCCTTATCGCAGTGTACCTAACACCTAAAGAACTTCGTGTTTTCACACCATTTCTCAGCTTCTTGCCATCGCATTAACCTGGACCTCGCTCACTTACGGCACTGATTCGACTCGACCACCTAAGTTGCGGCATTACCCATTACTGTCTTCCTCCAACCCCGACACCACTATGCAAGAAGCTTCCAACCAAGCAAAGCCAACACCCGCTCGTCGTCGAGGCCGAAATGGCGGAGGCGGTAAGGCAGCTGGGCAGAAAATGTACGCATCCGAGAACGACATCGCCAGTGTCTCGAACGCGGGCTACGATCAGTTCGGCCCCCATACTCCGCAGAAGTCTCACTCCGGCTCCCCTGATCCTCAGTCGGCCACGGGAAACCAGAACGGCTCCAAGCAGCGCTCTCGCAACAAGCCTCGAGCCAAAAACCCCAACCCTGTAGCATCGCCAGACAACACACGCCAGAACCGTCGATCAACGCCCCAGAACATTCCCATGAGCAACAAGCCGAGCTCCGCCACCGCCTTCGCCGGCGCAACTTTCCATGCTTCTCCCGCCCCTTCCGCCTTGCCAATGCCTAGCTTCTACTCCAAGTCGATCCCCGAGTCTCCAGGGAACCTAGGAAGCAGGAGGGAAATTCAGCAACAGCCATCGCCTCCGGTAACTGACCAAGAAGTATCAACGCCTCAACACCCCACAGCGGCGCTTGTCGCCCGCGAATCGCCTCTCGACGCCATATTCAGGGCAGACAGAGCTGAGAAGGAAAAGGCGAGACGGACAAGCTCTCTACATTCGTCAGCTCGACCTCAGGGGCCTGTTTCGCCACCAGTTCATTCCCCCAAGGACAGCCCTTTCGCTGCGAAACCTCATAATACTCACCCAGGACATCGTATGGCCTTCCACCGATCATCCAGTGGCATATCCTCGGCTGAGCTTGATGGATTTCCTGGCAAGCCCCTTGGCCCTGCCTTTTCTACCCCTTATCAGGACCGTATTCGGGCTGCTCGTCCTGCTCCCAATCAACCATCCTCTCCAAAGTCGTCGGATGGCTCTCCTCAAGAGGACCGCTCCGAGGCGCTGAAGAAGTACTTATTCAGAGGCAAGGGCATGGCGGCATCTTCTCAATCTACGCCTTCTGCACCCTCAACTCCGTGCTCCAGTAACGGCATCTCTGGGCGTAGGCCCAACCTCGAAGAAGGTCGGTCTTCCGATTTACGCGTTATGGAAGACAATCTTCGTCGCATCCTCAAACTTGACTCTCCTTTGGCGGCTGCCAAATCGGGCGAGCGTCCACTGTATTCGTAAATGAACGATTTGATCGAGTTACAGGCCACCAGACTGTCCCCATGTTTCAGCGTTCAGCCGCCGGTGCTCGGCTTTGTTTATTGCTGGGCTTTAGGAAAGATGTAGGTTGGCATGGGTCAGCGGGCAATTATCATGGGAAAAGAGCACGTGGGTTTCTAACTGATGTTTTTTATTTTCGTTGTTGGGTGTCTTGGGGTTGCGGGATGTGGCAGGATGGGCAGTTGCTGTACATGCCGACGTCAGGATTCTTCAACTAGATACCCGGAAGCGACATTGATGTTTTTTCTTCAGTTGGGACAATTTAGATTCCAT
The DNA here is from genome assembly GCA_037178605.1 of Colletotrichum euphorbiae. Classification (NCBI taxonomy): domain Eukaryota; kingdom Fungi; phylum Ascomycota; class Sordariomycetes; order Glomerellales; family Glomerellaceae; genus Colletotrichum; species Colletotrichum euphorbiae. Next base: position 9,454 of record JAXCEF010000067.1, on the reverse strand, counting down.
TCCATATAACTGCGAATCAAATTCAGCAAGCACACTTCATTTTGAATTCCGTATGACTCTCTTTCCTTGTCAAATGCTCACTTCTTCCCTTTCGCACTTCGCTTTTCCTCACGTGAACACACTACGCCCAGGAGATAGATACTTGGAGAATCATTCCTTGGCAAAATCGTCAAACTTGCGATATTCTGCCCCTAAGTGGTAGGCGGCCGCGATTCCACTCACACAGGCTAGTTCGTGCATGTTCTGCCCTTTTCGGGTCAGTCTGGTAATCAACGTCTTTGATCTGCCTGCGACCCTCTGAAAACTCACCACAAGAGTCCACGAACCAGCAAACCACGTGTACTGTTTCCCATGCAGGAACATCATTCCGGGCACGACGCGGAGATAATGCTGCCAGCAGTGGCCCAGATGGTGCCGCCATTTTTGTTCTATAATCTTGGTCTCGTCGATCTCGCCAATGGTCCAAAGATCCCGCCTCCTCTTGTCGAGGCTTATCGTTTGGCACACAGGCTCATAGTTATTAGGGTTCCCACCACTCACGCCGCGGAGTAACTGGTGCTGGTAATTACTACAGTTGAATGACATCTCGATGAGTCGAAGGTTTTGCTTGTATGTCTTGGTGTAGTACATGGGTCGAAACCCGCTTGACTCTTTTTCTCCTCGTGAGAATTCGATTTGCTCCCGCTGCGCTCTAGATCTGGGTTCGGCGTCAAGCTCTGGTTCGAAAGTCGTTTCATAGTGGCGCTCGAAGTACTGCTAATCTGTGTGAGTGATCGTGATGTCGTCGTAGAATGCTGCGCCCCCGAGGATCGCCGTTTCAGCCCAGCTCGCGTTCTTTCCCGATAGTCGCAACGTGTCGTCTGCCAGCGTGCAGAACACCACCTCGTCGTATGCCTCGATGGAAGGCTTGTCATGATTAATGTCCCCGACTTCAAGCAGGAAGCCCTTCCCCGTCCGAGAAATAACGCATACGACCTCGGTCTGGGGTCTAGTTACGACCCCCTTTGCCCTGAGATCTGCTGCCCATGCCTTGTAGAAGCTGTCTAGATTGTCGAATGTAACCATGGTGGGTATATTGGGTAGTAGAGTTTCCGGATCGTAATCCCAAAGCTTCATATTTGGGTCCTGGAAGAGCCTCTCAACGATCGCGCAGGGGCGGTGGCTGGTTGATTGCCGGTTCCTAGGAACAGGGCTATGAGAGGTTACACCATCTTGTCCCCAAAGTCCTTTTGGAAGAAGAAGACTCGCAAAATGATGCTGATGGGTACAGGCCCCAAAATTGGCATGGTCCACTGGATCAGCTCGAGAAATCAGCCAAACTTGAGGATGTCGTATGAGAAGTGCTCGAGGAGTTTGCTAGGGAAGCAGTTGGTCCAGAAACCGTCCACCCCTTTGCCAAAGGAGACCAGTAGTTGGACGTCTTTAGGCTCATAACCCGAGTTGGAGAAGTAGTTGAAGGTGTGCTTGAAGATCTAGATGGACGTGAAGCAGGAATGAATTATGATCGTTGTTCATATGACTGACTTTCGAGCCACCCTGTACACTGTTGTTCACCTGTGAAGCCCCGAACTTATCTTTCTCTAGAGGTACAGACATTGCTTGACCTCCCGTCACCGCGCATTTGTTTCAAGATCGCAACCTTGAATTTGTCGGGATGCTGTGCTAGAGTCGAAGCGCAGGACTGTTGCATGCCAGTGCATAATTCGGAAAGTTGGCAGGGGGAATTTTCGCCATGCCGGCTGCCCCAGCGCCTACAATCACAATATGTTTCCTGCCAGTCGGCGCCACGTCTTTGCTGTACTACCAACGGTATGGACCCAAACATTGCTTCGATGGCGAATTCCGACTGGATGCTATTCGCAAATAGACTCAAGCAATATATCAGGATACTCGCTGCAACAGTAAGCCGAAAACGTAGCGTGAGGACTGCTGTGGCGCACACGATGCTGCTTTTCAGCCTATGTGGCTGTTGTTGTTGTTAGGACTACGTCATGACATGGCGCAAAGTCTCGTGTTCGCATGTAAATATTCATTGGCCAACCACCTAGATCTTCCCCGAGACACGAGTTGAACTCAATTGAGAGAGACCAATGAAGTACTTCTGTGACGTACTACTGAAGCCACACGAAGGGTTGAGTACGCCGATATAAGCCGGAGATGACAAAGACATATGAACGATAGCCACCGCCCTCCTGCCAATACTCCAACTTAGACCTTTCAATATCATCATTTTGACCCCTACCTTGAGTACGATCGTACCTACCCATATACCGAGTGATACAAACAGTTTTCTCGTTGGGAATAAGAGCTGATGCATCTCAGCCAAATGCACCCAAGACGCATGCGCCAGCTATGTAGTAAAGCGAAAGAAACGTATCGCGAACCCACGTGACGTCGCGATCAGCGGGTTATTACCGGGAGTCTACTACGCGTCCATTACGTGACGGACGTCGTGCAATGCTCAACTTCGCCTTTTGTATTCGCCGCCTACAACCCAAAACAATATCCGATTTTCATCAAGGTCTATCAAGACTGAGAAAAAACTCCCCTCTTTGTTCTTTTACGTTTGATCGATCTGAACTTTCCCTCGCACAAAGCCTTTCTGGAGCTGTCTCTGCGACAATGAGCTCCAACAACCCGCAGCGCTCGGCATCGCCAGATGCTGAGGATGATCCCGACCTCGCCCTTGCGATTGCATTGTCACTGCAGGATGGAAATATTCCAGTTGGCACGAAGGCCGCGAAACCCTCTGCTGCAGCAAAGCCATCGGAACAAATTGCCAAGCCCGCTTCTACTGGTGCCGCCTTTGGATCCTTGGCTCTCGACAGGAAGAAGATGGAAGAAGAGCGACTTGCGAGACAGAGAAAACGCTCGGCCGCGCAGTCTGTTATCGATGAGCAGCCTCAGAAGTACAAATTCCAGCGTTCTGAAGGCATTGGCATGAACAAAAACAACGCACCCAAATCCGCTGGCCCATCTGAGACACTCAACCAAGCTAGAGATGGCCGGAAGCTACCATTTCCAAGAGGAGCGTTCAAGAGAACATGGGCTTTTGGCTATCCAAGAACGGGCGAAGAGATTAAGATTGAAGAGGTTTTGCAGAGGGACGAGCTGCAGCTAGCTGTCCTTTCATCCTTCCAATGGAACGAGCAATGGCTTCTTTCGAAGATGGACCTCGCCCGTACCAAGATGATACTGGTCGCCTACGCCGCGAACGAGGCAGAGGTAAGGGGAGCAGATGTCGTCAAATTGCGACGGGCATTCCATTGTCCGAATCAAGAGTTAGTTGCTGATCCCGATCCAACAGAAAGCAGCAATCCGCTCAAACGCCCCTGGTGGACTCATAAGATTTTGCTTCCCGCCCATGCACGGCGGTAATATGCACTCTAAGCTGCAGATCCTTAAGTTTGACGGGTAAGACAGTTCCCGTTCTTTAAACTACCGTCAGCTGCTAATTTCGAATCAGCTATCTTCGAATTGTGATCCCCTCCGGCAATCTGGTCCCATACGATTGGGGCGAGACCGGTGTCATGGAAAATGTTTGTTATCCCACCCTATTTGCATTCGCCAGGCCGCCTTGCTGACGATTCTAGATGGTTTTCCTCATTGACTTGCCCCGGCTTGACAACGGGGGGCAGACTACGGCCTCCGAGGAAACGTTATTTGGTAAGGAGCTGCGGCGTTTCCTGCAGGCTCTTGGACTCGACGAGAACCTCATAAAAAGCCTTGATAACTACGACTTCTCCGAGACAAGCCGCTATGGATTCATTCATACCATGTAAGCTTGAAGGAGAATCCCGGTCCAGTTGGTATCTACATGACGGCTGACGACTATCGCATCCGCAGTTCCGGTAGCCATGCGAATGACTCTTGGCAGCACACGGGCCAGTCTACCCGCCCCTTCCTCAAGACGCGAGGACTTCATGTTCGCGGCGAGTCAAAACAAGAACTGACAGATATGATTAGGATACTGCGGGCTGGGAAGCACTGTTCGCGGCTTGGGGTTGGCAACTGAAGATCCCGTGGACGTCGACTACGTGGTATGTACGCGGTCTGTTGGCTGAGCAATCTGCCCAGTTCTTGGCGGGCACTGTGACAAGGGACCATGGCTAAGTAATTTGTCATCAGGCCTCTTCGCTGGGATCGTTGAATCACAGCTATTTGACAGCCATTTACAATGCCTGTCAAGGTACGTGTGGTTGCAATCGAAATTGCCGATATTTGACAGTGTGATTGACATCCGTACTGACATTTGGTGGCCCCTTGCAGGCGACTCAGGCATGAAAGAGTACGAAGCTAGGCAGTCCAAATCAACGAAAAGCAAGGCGGCACGGGCAAGGGTGTCTGCCATTGAGCCTGCTGATTTGCAGAATCATTTCCGCATTTATTTCCCGACTGAAGAGACCGTATCGAGTAGCCGAGGCGGTAGATCTGTAAGTTGTGTGCCCGCCGGGATCGCCGCGGCGGCGGTCGATTCTGGTGCCCAAATGCCCTGTTTTTTCCCGATTGCTCATTTCGCGTACAACACAGGCTGGCGGCACTATTTGCATTCAGCAGAAGTGGTGGAATTCCTCGACCTTCCCGCGAGAATTACTGCGAGATTGCGAGGGCGCCCGAAAAGGCCTACTGCTGCACAGCAAAGCCATCTTTGTCCGTGAGCGAGGGCGCGGCGGTGCAGTCTGGGCATACATGGGAAGCGCGAACCTATCGGAGAGTGCATGGTAAGTCATCAGGAACCCTGGCGATGGCGGCCGTGATGGAATAGTGACCAGGAGTGGGAGGGGCTTGAATAATACCTAGTTTGCGTCTGAGAACGGCGTGACGAAACGACGTGGATCGACCATAAGGCTGACCTAAATTGGGTTCTAGGGGCCGATTAGTGAAGGACCGGGAGTCGGGAACGGCCAAGCTCAGCTGTCGCAACTGGGAGTGCGGCGTGTTGGTCGCGGTGGGCAAGACGGCGGGCACGGCGGATTCTTGGACACGGCGGGGAGCCGGCCAAGGTGCACAGGCGCAGGCGCAGATGCAGATGCACATGGGTAGCGACGGGAAGCACGTGCTGCAGAGCAAGGAGACACAAGAGGGCAAGGCATCAACTGAGGAGAGCTTGCAGCAGCAGCAGCAGCAGCAGCGGCAGCGGCGGCGGCAGCGGCATGAAGATGATCAGGACGAATTAGCGGGCCTTGACGAAGCATTTGGCACGACGATGCCCATTCCGATGAAGGTGCCAGCGGGGCGCTACACGTCAGATGAGTCGGCAGCCAGCCGGCCTTGGTTTTTCATGAAGGCTGATTGATCAGGGATGGAGATGGGGGGCGTGGATGATGGAACAAGATGGGGATTGAGCTGAGAGGGAGGGGGTGCGATTCAGCCGAGATACCCCTAAAAGATTGGTAGTGTGATAGAAAAAAAGGCACGAACGGGCGGGCCGGCGACAAAAAAGTTGAGTGAAGGACAGAGGTAAAAGGGAGTAAATAAGTGCAGCATGGATATGGATCTTTACGGATGGCATGGCGTCGTCTTAACCTGGAGCAAGCCCCGGGTCGGCCGGGCTAATTAGCCCTAGCGGTACCAAACACAATCGTACCCATATACTTGTCTACTCATGCCAAGAGATGTTGCGGCGCTGTGAATGTCGTCTAGCGTCTAGAAGTATTGACGAGGTGGTCTACCTGCAGTCGCATGTGATGTTGAGCCTAGGTTTCATGGATCCATATGTGGATGGGAATTAGATGGATCTTGGCACGCATCGAGAACCGGCGGCACTTGGCAGGTTAAAAGAAAAACGTCGCTAGTGCTGAGGTAAACTGACATCGTTTAGCAAAGAATTGCATGACGTGAGTGTACAGAGTACTGACCGTTTCAGACAGTACTACCGTACAAAGAGGGAAGAGGCACTTTCTTACCACATGTTGGCTTGTTTGCTGGACTCCGCAGTATGGAACGTGGGAACAGTCCAAGTGCGAGACGCACACTTGGGTATCCCACGATACCAAAGGCATGGCGGTCCACATGCCAGTCGAATCCGGTGGATTGGGTATGGGTAGCATCGAGCAGGGCATACCGCGTGCCTACTACTACCTACGCCGCACTTCTCAATCAACACTACAAAATCGCGGTACAAAATCGCGGTGGAGGGGATGGGGACCAACCGGGGGGAGCCAATATGAGAACAATAGATGTGATTGTGCGTAGGGGTGGGATGATGGGGAAAGTAGCCGGCTGATTGATTACAGTTTACATGTGGTATCCAGGGGATGTAACGCACACCGCAGTTACTTGGGCATGGGCACGTTTGAGAGAAAGCCGCACTCCTTGGCTACCTATACTGAGGATGATTTGTTGACAGACAGCAACAAAGATGGCACGAGAGGGGTTTGCCGGTGATTGAGCCCATGGGCATGATCAAGATGGCAACGGCTGACCCGCCAAGCCATGTGGTTCGTGATGCGTGAAGTGGGCGTATAGGTTGGTTTTGTCCCCCCCCCCCCTTCTTCTTCTTCTCTCCGTCGACAGCGGTGGGGTGGGAGATTCCTAAACGGACAGGGCATTTCCCATTTCAAATCACCATTCGCCGATACTGTAGTGTATTGCTGGCGCCGCTGCTGGGTTGTTGTTGTTCCCGAGTCGCAATTTGGGGTGAGGGTAAGCTCATACCGCATACTAATGGTAGGGGGGCTAATATAGTAATAATATGACCTTCGAGCCAAGGCGGCACGGCAGTCTCACGACAGGCCTTTGCGGGCGCTAGATTCTGGGTGCTGTAACCTCTGCCGGTCTCTTTCTGTCTGGTGTGTTGTGAGGGAGAGTGGTCCCGAGCCTGGTGGCACTGGTCGTTGCGGCGTTCTGATGCCCATTGTCTAGGCGAATTTTATTTTTATCCCGCCCCCCTTGTTCCTACCCACTGCCGGTGGAGGTGTGGTGTAATAAGGTAGTGAAGATACACCACAACCGTTTCGAGGGTTGGCAAGTCGGGGTCCTGGTCGAGTTTTGGGCCGCTAGCGCCAACTCCAGATTGCGAGATCGCAGGTTTGATTTCTTTTCCCGTGGGTTCTTTTTTTTCTTCATCGACAGGGCCCAGTGGCTGGCATTTAGACCCCTGATGACTGGGTCCAGAGCCACCCACCACGCATAAGAACCAGCCGAAATGTCAGGATGGGACGCATGGGGGGGGGGGTGGGGGGGACGTCCTGATCGGCAGTGAGGGATCAAGATCAAGGACCGAAAACAACAAAGAAGAACAAGCACAAGGGGAGAGGGGGTGGTGTCACTCGTCGAGTGTGGGCGTAGAAAAGTAAAGGGTAATTAATTAGCGCGCCGGCTCATCACCTACTAAGACGCATAGCAACCGTGACACTAAAACCCTCTCCACACGCAAGTACGGAGTACTCTGCCCTGCCTTTTTCTTTATTTTTTTTCATGGCGCCATTCTCGATGGGTCCTGAGTGGATGACACGGATCCTTGCCGTCTTTGGTCTCGCTAGCTTGAGGCTGTGAATCGTTTACAGTTGATACCCCTGTGAATAGATCACCCTTGAATGCCAGACCACTCTCTAACTATATTGAGATATCAAATATATATGATTGTATATAATTAGAATACTATGGAATATATAACTATATACTATATAAATCCCTTTATATTATTTAATATAACGAAATAAAGTAGGAAAATTTGATAATATTATAAAGCTATAATAAGAAATAAAATAAGTACAAGCTTAAAGATAAATTTTACTATCTCTTATTACTTACTTCTATTCTTAGTTCTTATACTCTTACTCCTTAGTACTTTTGAGAAGCTTTTATAATAATTAATTAAAAACTTTGAATTTATTATAATTATTAAATTCTTATATCTTTATATATATATTTCGATTTCTTAGTTTATATAGTAATATAAGTAGGAAATTAAAATATACTAATGTTCGAATATATATACTTTTCTTTTAGATTATATATAGGTAGGCTGCCTAAGTCTGATAATATTTTTACAGGGGTATTAACTATAGACGGCTGGGTGGGTTCTGTAAAGGTGGAGTTGCATTACTTCTCTATTCTTTTTCTCCTTCCCTGGATTTCAATCATGAACATGGAGTGTTAGAATTGGACGGGTGTTGCGGGCTTGAAGTGGTTGGCGGCATAGTCGGTCGGGTCCGGAGTGAAGTTGAATAGCGGTCAACGGCGAGGTGCACGAGTGCGTTGACGGTTGATCCGACTGGAGAAGGAAGAGGACTCGAAGCGAAGCTCGCGTTTCGAGACGCGACTTGGATGGGATGCAGAAGCAAGGAGATGGAGACCCGGGAGTCGGACCGGGATGCGGACCTGTCGAGGCCGCACCGCCACGTCGGATAATGGTCGTCGTCTACCGTAATATCTTGTGATACTCGGAATCCGCTGAACCCCTGAAGACGGGGGCTTTGGTAGGCTCAGGTTGGGGGAGTAGTTCTGGTGGTGTGATTGGACCTATGGAACCCCTACATACAGGGGTGAGCGGATTCCGAGTATCGCAAGATTTTACGGTAGTTGAAGACAACGGATTTGTTTAGCGTCGCACAATGGGACGCGCTTGTTCAGGCAAGGAAAGTGGGAGTCGAAGCGCCACGCAGGGGAGAGGGCTCATCGAGTGTGGAATCGTCTCAGTTAGCTCGACCGCCTCTTGACAGGCGCAGGATGGGAAATCCGAGCCAAAATCAGCATCAAACAAGCGGCGACGGTACGTACCTTTCAGATATGTTTCGCTTTCTCTTGGGAACATAGTGGGGTCGGAGATGCAAAAGTGTGCTGTCCGTCCGGGCCGATGACAAATCTTGCGGAAGAGTAATTAGGTACTTGCCTGCAGTGTTGCTATGTACGTTGTAAGGTAAGGTAGGTAGGGTTAGGTATGGGTAATGGGCCAGGACGGGTCGTTGACATTAGGAAACGGAGACGGGCACTTTTGTCGGGCATCTAATTACATGCACCCCGCCAACTACTATACGGCAATTCCTGTGCAACAACCTGCCCCCCAGCAAATACCATATCCCCCCCCCGGCCTGTCAGGTTGTGAATACAAAGTCGCCGTCAAGTACCGCAGGTTGAAGAAGAGCAAGATTAAGGATGTGCAAATATTTGAATGGGGAATAACTTGCAGATGATTTGATTTGATTTGATTTGACTTTGATTTGATTTTGATTTAATCTTGATTCGATTTTGATTTGATTTTGAACTAGGGGACAAGGCTGCTCTGCGGGATCTACATTTGGGACAATGATCAATCGAGTTTTGCCAGCCTGCCAGATGCGCCGCCGCAATCGGCCTGCGAACGGCGGATTCGGGGGCCCAGGGGAACGGTTGAGCCTTTTGGATTCCCGACGAGCATCAGCAAAAGCCGGGACCGGGACAGTGACTTCTGGACTTACGGGCAAAGGGGGGGGGGGGGGGGGGGGGGGGGGGCCGGTGAGCAACTTCTCCA
>JAXCEF010000066.1:0-182534 GCA_037178605.1 Colletotrichum euphorbiae | reverse complement strand
GGAGGGGAGGGGAGGGGGGGGGGGCGGGGGGAGCAAGTTGGGGCGGATCATGGTCGATGATGGAAGAAGGGTGTGCCGGTCGGTGGTGGGTTGGGGGCACTTGCAATGGATGAACAGGAACAGGTCCCGTACAGATTTTTGGGTACAGATAGATTGAGAGGAGAGGGCATCATAGCGCAGGCAGGCCATTCATTTCACCGTGTCCCATATCGGAATTCCAACAATGAACAAGCAGAAGAAGAACAACACGAACGCGGGAAGCCCGCCGCCAGCCGCCCGCGCTTGTTGCAACGTGCCTCAACAACCTACGCTACGGTAGCCGGCCGGGACGACTCGTCAAAGATTCTACTTTGGACCTCGGGTGCCCGGCTGTTGGTTGGGGGTTTTTTTTCTTTTCTTTTTCCTTCTTTCTTTTTTCCCTTGCTTTCTTAGGAGCCTTGTTGATGAGGGGAGGCGGGTTCGTTCAATGTCTTGCTTGTCTCACCTCGACAAAAAAAAAAGAACACCACCACAAAGTGCCCATCTCACACACACATGTCCCGAGCCCTGGCCCCCAGCCCGCAAGATAGAGACATAGACAGAGACAGAGAGCAAGAGAGGCAGGGACATACTTACATATGCGGCGGCGGCGGCGAAACCCGGACAACGACGACAGCAGCCAGACAAGACAGATTACCTTAGTAGACAGCCACAGCACCCTCTCCTCCCCGAACGTATACAGGCAAGGAAACTGGCAGATAGACAGGTGCATGTAGGTTGTAGATGCGTCAAGGTAGTCGTAGTAGTTAGTTGTGTTACATGTATTCCCTCGGGGTCGCCCAGCACAAACGCTCGTTCCCGATGAACAACAATTCTTCAGCCATCGCCATGGGGCTCCTGGTTCCACCCCACCTTGTGCACCACCCCTCGAACAGAGAGTGTTGAATCCATAACCCAGGGTCCATCATCCATCCCCAATCACCCCTTCCCAATCGTCCATCTCTCCCTAATAATCCTTGCCCATGGCCCTATCCATCCTGGCCCAATCCGGTTCGCCACCATCGTCCATCACTGCTGCTGCTGCTGCTGGACTGCCACTGACACGCCTCCTGGGTTGGTCTCTCTCGCTAGTCCCGCACCAGCACCAGCGAATTGTGATGTGTGATGGTGTAATTATGTGCCGTCTGCAAACTGCACTGTACCGGCCCTTCGGCCTGCCTACCTACGTATTATTATGTTTCTTTTGGTTGACCTTTTTTTTTTCTTCCCTTTCTTGTTACTGCTGCTGTTGGCCTTCCGCCGGTTGCTCGCCGAAACTATTATCAGATGGCACTCGCCGTAATTCTTTCTTCTTTGCACTAGCAGCGAAGGGCAGGGACATGGAACACCCGTTCCCGCCTTGAAGGCACTTCTCTCTCTCTCTCTCTCTCTCTCTCTCTCCCGTCTCTTACTCACCTCACACCCAGACCATACCTGGTCCTTGCCCGCTACCTTACCCAGGTGCTTTGTCCTCGTTCGTGTGCGAGTTCAAAGGGAAACGGGCAAACTATAAGTATCGACGGGTTGCCGCCTTGAGTTTTGAGTTCCTTTGTCCAGATCATCATCGACGACAACCTTCAATCAACCCGGAGAATACAAACCACTCAAAAGCATTTCTTCGCTTACATCTCTCTGCCTCTGCCTCTGCCTCTGCCTCTCTCTCTCTCTCTCTCACCCACTCTGAGCATCACCAAACGATACACTTACAAAGTAGTCCGGACTCGAACTCAACTCGGCCAATCAATCTTTCCACTTTCACAAAACGCACACCTACACACGCACAAACCCAGTTCCAACATGACTTGCCCAACGCAATGCCAGGCAGACCAGGCCGCCTCTCTCAGAAACAGTCAGCAGCCGACATCGTCCACTTCCCCGAAACAGGTGAGCGAGCACAGCTGCACTCCACAACCAATCGCAAACTACGGATCCCAGAATTGAACTCTGTTGCAGCATCTTCTCCCAGGCATTCGCTGCCCTACGTGCCATGCCTCAGGTAAAGAGGTGTGGGTACTACCCGGAAAAGAGTGCGGCTACTGCGGCACGCCCTGCGGCTAGGCCAGCTGATGTGAGTTTGCTTTGCTTTCCCACACGTCATTCCAGATTTGTCGCGGTGACGCTGACAATTTGGCTAAGCCTTCTCCCCCTCCCATTCTCTTCAAATTTTCCCGACCACGAGTCAATAGCTGGAAAAGCGAAGGCGATGACAAGGCGCCCTACCAAAACTGCAAACGATACCCCGGGGACAACGGCGAACGGCGACACACGGAAGGGTTGAAGGCTTTGGACGCGGACTTGTGGGAAGGGTGACGAGGGTGTCTGTTCGACTATGAGGTCCATTTCATTTTCCATCATTTTTTTTATCTCATTTATCTCATTTCTTTCCGAAAGAGGGCATGGTTTACAAAAGGGAGGGGGGATCAAAACCCCTGGGTGGGCCGTTCTGGGTATCGGCCCTGTAATGCTAACGAGGCATGTCTGACCGATTTTTAGATCGGGTTTGCGCGATTGGAGATGAACGAACGGGCGGGAGGGCACGGGAGGAGGGACGGGAGAGGGGTTCAGGACGACACGGCGAATAAAAAAGGGGACCCGGATCATGGAATTAGGAATTGTAATGATACATAGCCATAGGTAACTTGCTTGGTTCAATTAGAGGCTCACGGATTCTTCACTGTTCTGAACGACGTCGCTTTGGTTGCAGTCCGCTGGATGGTGATATCTGATGGGAGCGGATTGAGGTCGCATCCCCGATTCCGATTTGGCCACACCTTGCCCCGCTGCTGCAGACCGAGATGCAGTCGACATGGAGTCGGAGCAAGTCGAATGGCTCCGATCACGACGATGCCGGCCAGGGCGGAGGTGGTACTTATGCTCGGAGCTAACGCCGGTGCTGCTCAATTGGCTTACCGGGAGCGAGCTAGCTGCTGCGCACTCCTACTGAGATGGGTATTTGATGCAAAGGGCTGCGGAGCCTGCGAGCTGCGGGCTGGAGCTGCGGGCTGCATGGTGGAGGCCGCGCCCCTGAAGTGCGCCCCGTGCGCCGGTTGAGATCGAGGTTGTATCGTGGCTGAGGAAGGGGAAAGAGACGAGGACCAGGAAAAGCAACGATTGCCCTGCAGCTTTGCTTGCGAAGAAACCTGGCAATCTGGCGGGTCCTTCAGGCTTCAGGCCCAAGACCACCCAAGGTTGCGAGTTGCAGACGATTTTGCGGGCATCCGCGACAAGCCCATCTTACGGAGCCCAGTTCTCAGGTTCCAGTCGCAGTGGTACATAGCAACAACAGAGACACGACCTCTAATGGGGAGGTGATGCTTTTGCTGCGGCTCCGGCTCCAGAAACAGCGATGATGTCTGTCGAACCTCAGCCTGCGTGAAGCTGCTTTCACTGCGTACGCAATGGCTAATGGCTGGTTCCCTATCAATCCAATTGATCCCGAGCCCGCGGTTCCACTGACACACACAGCTGTAGCTGCGTTGGCGAAGGTCCTGCGACCGCTCTCCACAGAAGCCGGACGCTTGTTTGGTATAGATGGAGCAACCTGAGAGCGATTGGGAGATCCATCAACGAGATCCGGACCCGGTGCCGTGTCCAGATGATGTTGCGGTAATCCACGGCTTGGCCGTCAAGGTCAGGGATGGTGCTGAGAACGACTGGGGCTCAAACGGATTGCAGGACCTGGAGGGACTTCGTTCGTGCTGCCTGCTTGGGGACTCGTAATGCCCGAGTCGAAAGGAGAATGCGAGGTCTTGTGGGCTTGCTGTCTCGCGCTGTCTCGCGCTAGTAGACAGTGGCATCGTCATATGTGACGAGCCGTCAGGGTTGGGTTTGTGTGGTAATGGATGTGTTGCGGGTCAGTGGGACGGACAATGCTTCCGCGAGGATTTCAGCACACTCAAAGTCGGCGGATAAGCCGAGTTGACGAGCTGTCAATCGAAGGATCGAGTCATCTCGACGACTCGATCAACCAGGCAGGGGGCTCTGGGGCAGATGCTTGTCCATCGTCGTTTCGGCGGCATTGTGACGGTAGGAAAGAAAAGGCTGTGCAGACAGTATCTGTAGAGGGAGATGGTGAAGAAAAAAGCAAGGTTTGATTGAGGGTGCGTTGCAATGCACCAGGTAGAAGTTGATAGGTGATAGTTTTGGTGGCCGCAGCAAGCTGTGGCCTGTTTGCTGATGCTCGCCCCTTCCTCTCTTCCTCTTCCTTCCTCAACTTGGCAATTGACCTCTTGCCCCACGTCGCAGCGTTTCCCACTTTCCACTTTCCAATTGGAGGACCTCGTTTCGGGAAACGAGGGTTCAGGCCGGGTGTGATAGTGATAAATGATAACAAGAGTCGGGTCCATCTCATGCCCCTCATTGGCCCTGCGTCGTCGTACTTTCCTCATTGAATCTGCGACTGCCACTTGCCCGTGCTTTCCCGTCCTCAGCGAATGTATGATTACATTAGACATCTGTATCTCGAATCTCGAACCTGTCTGATCTGTCATGTCAACCCCCCTCCCCGGGCAGTTCTCTTCTATCCAGCAGAAGCGTTTTCTTATGGGGCGGCCTTTTTCAGTATTATGCTGATTCCAGTTTAGGTGAACCAGGTTTAAGGCGAACCATACCCCGGCCGCCGTACTGAGTGTAGTACACGCCTGAGTCGGACAGCAGAAGAACCCAGAGCCAAGCACAGTTTCAGACTCACCGCAGCAAGAGCTTTGGCCGGGACCCTTGACAAATAGCACAACTTGTTTCCATATCTCATAGGTAATTACCTTTCGAGTCATTGTACTGCGTAAGGGACTTTGGGACTTTACCGAAACTTTATTACCGCTTCCTGATAGATACCTAGTCCTCAGCAAACGCGCCTCACTTTTTCCTCGGCGGCTGAAGTGGACCGATCGACAGCGCTGTGTTGCTGTTGCGTCTTCCGGGACAACCCCGAACCCTACCTTCAAACATGAAAGAAAATTCAATGGAAGACGACGCTTACCTTGGTCTAGGAGGCTTGCCAAGCCTGTATCAAGGCAAGCACATCTGTTGCATCACTTCAATATTTTTGGTCTGGTGTGGAGGTACACACCCGTGATTCCATGATCCCTGTTTTGTGTTTGCCGAGCAAGCAAACGCCCATCACCATAACCGCCAACATGGCGAGCACTCTCAAGTCAAGGGAAGGGAGCCCTGACGGTGTCACCTCTTGGTCTTGATAGGCGCCTCGGTGGAAGCCACATTTGTTCTTTTAATCACCTTGCTTCTTTTCAAGTTTCCTCGTCATTATCTAGATCCGTGTCAAAGGCTGCGATGGAATGAGGTCATGACATGATTTGTGTCTCCGACTTTGTTTTTGAGTTGTTGCGTTTCTTCTTCATGTCTCGGCTCACTTGTGTCTACCAAGCCACTCATCATAAGGGGGGTTTTCATGCATGAAGGATGGTCCACATGAAGTCGGTTTGGAGTTGCCAGATTCCGACTTTCGGTCGCGTGCACTCATGTCGACTTTCAACCCCCTTTACGTATCACATGGTTCTTCGAGTTTCCTTGCTCGTTTTGATGGCATGCGTTTGTCGTCGGCTTTAGCCGTCAAACAGCCCAAGCTCCAAGCAGTGGGTAAGGTAGGTAGATGATCACCAACGGCGTTACCTCTCATTGGTGTGCTTGATCAACTGCTTCATCGAGAAAGGAACTGGAAAGTTCCTCGATTAGAGGTAGCTTAGCTTAGCTTAGCTTAGCTTAGCTTAAGGTACCTTAGATCAGGTACTGCGTAATCAATGGAAGTCCCTTGGTCACACATGCCCGCTCGCTCGCCTCACCCTACCTTACCTAAGGTAGACCGAAAGTCAAACCCCGCAAAAAGCACTTGTCCATCCCCAGCCAGCTTTACGCATCAACAAGTACCTTGGTCAACGGGTTCTCCCCATGCCCGCTCCCCCGGCTTTTTTCACCAGTTTCCTCCCGTCCTCCACTTCCCGAATGTCTGTCTGATTCTTGAATGCCGCAAAGCTTTGCGCAGGAGTTGAGTTTCGCCGTCATCGACTAGACTCAATTGACATCACTCCTCGGGCCTAACCAGGCTGTTTATCTCCGCATTTATCATGAATGGGCTCGACATTCTGATAAATGCTGCGGGTTCAGACATGCTTAATCCCCTCTACAGCCCGCCTGTCGACGTCCCGAAAGAACCGGCCCCTCCACCGCCGACCAGCAGCAACAAACGTAAACTCAGCGTGTCCGACGCCTCGCCCTCCACGTCCGCATCCGCATCCCACATCTGCCACATCTGCAAAAGAGTATACGAGAGAGCCGACCACCTCACCAGACACCTGCGATCCCACGAAAATGCGCGCCCCTACCAGTGTTCGCGGTGTCCGAAGCGCTTCAACCGGGCCGATCTTTTGACCCGTCACGAAAGCACTCACGACCGGGATTCAACCGGGAAGGGCAGAACCTTCATAAGGCGGAGTGATCGCGCTGCGGAGGCTTGCCTGAACTGTGCTGCCTCCAAGTCCAAGTGCGAGGTATGTTCTCTCCCGTTGTCCCCTTCCACATTCCCGTACCTACCCACGGCCCTGGTCGTCTCCAGTAGTCGTGTCGTCTGCATTTCTGGCGTCAGTCCGCGCCTCGCTGCCTTCAATCCCGGCGGTCGTCTTCTGATGGTCCTCGTTCACGACTTTTCCGCTAACCAAGTAACTCGATGATCCAGGACGTCAAACCGTGCTCCCGATGCCGCTTCAAGAACCTGCCTTGCGAAGTCCCTTCGAAACGCACACATGCTCACCGGAACTCGGTTGACGAGGGGCAATCGACACCTTCCGAGACCTCCACCATGCACGCAGGGATGGACATCAACGCGGGAATGGATCCTGCCCACGGCAACCCTTCTCGAATGGCGATGATGCCGCCAAATCATGACATGAGCCACGAGGTTGACCCGCCCTCTTTCATGGCGGATGGGTTCGTCGCAAATCCCGTCATCGACGTGGTCATGGATGACATGGTCAACTTCAACCCGGTACATAACTACTTCCAAGACATGGACTTCTCTTCATGGGACCTCAACTTCGACGCCATAACTATCCCACAAATCGACGTCAACGCGAGTCCAGAATCGACGACAACGAGTCGATCGAAATCCGGGTCGAATCGCAACGCTGCGAGGGCCCACGCCGCCTTCAAAAGGTCGCCTTGGCTTTGGGAGCCGGGTCCCAAAGATTACGCGCTACATCACGCCTCGCCTCAAGACAAGGAGCGCCTCGTTTTGGATGAGAACAACTTGGCCAACTCCCCTGCTTTCGACAAGTTGATAAGCACGCCAGGGACCAGGCTGAAGATGACTTCCTCGGCCAGAGACAGCCTCTTGGCACTGGTCGTGGCCAGCACAGTACAAAAGGGAGGCCGCACGCGGACTCCTTCCTTCCCATCGCCGGACCTCTTGAATTATCTCGTCCAAGCCCACTTCATTCATGACGAGCACCAAAGCGACAGTTGGATTCATTTGGCAACGTTCGATGCTGCAGTAGCAATACCAGAGCTTCTCGCTGGTATTCTGTCCAGCGGTGCTACCTACATTTCGATACCCGCCGTTTGGCAATTCGGATACTCTCTACATGAGGTTTTGCGATTAGCACTAGCAGACCTGGTAAGTTTGAGTCCGTTCGGCAAGCATTGTAGGGCCGTTTAGCAACAGATACTTTCCGTCGCAGCCGGCTCTGTCGCTGAAGCGTCTGTTCATGGGTCTCAACTGACGGGCACACAGTTTGAGGGCTCCAACTCTTTTACACGCGAACTACAGGCTCTGCAGGCGTTCATGCTCAGCCTCGACATCGGCATCTGGAGCGGTTTCAAGAGAAAGATGGAGATTGCAGAAAGCTTCCTGCAACCGCCCATGACCATGCTGCGCAGAGCCGGCAACTTTTCCGCCCCGCCAGATTTGCCTTCCCTTATACCCACGACGTCCGACCCCCCAGACGTCCTCGACTCGAAATGGCGCAAGTTCGCCAAGCGTGAATCCTATAAGCGGCTCGTCCTACACGTGTTCTTTCACGATATCCAGTCATCAATTGGCTTTTGCAAAAACCCCTTAATGTCTTACACCGAGCTGAGTTTCAGTCTGCCTGCCTCTCGCGACCTATGGCGAGCACGTACAGCAGAGCAGTGGAGGAGCATATACATCGCCAAGGCAAGCGCCACGACGGACCGCACTATTCCGAGGGTCTCTGAGTTGATGCATTGCACCGAGATACTGGATGACTTTGAACAGCTGGTCGACATTGAACTCTGCTACATGGCCCTGCTCCACGGATACTGGGGTCAGATATCGGCATACCGCGAGGCGATCAAGTTCTACACCGACGGCATGTCGAACAAGAGAAATTCCACCCACCGACTATGGCTCAAGACCCAGTACCAGGAGCTCTATCGGGATCTCAACGACTTCTCGACAATGATTCTCACATCAAAGAGACCGACGGCACAGCTCGCCATCATGTCGGAGGTGCTGATGATGGCCCTCCACGTCTCACCCGATGTTCTGCAGACCTTCGCGGGCAAGGCGGGCGAGGACGAGGCTCGACGGACCTACAGCAGCCTCGAGGAGAGCTGGGTCAAAACGTCGGAAGCGCGTCATGCCATTTGGCACGCCGGCCAAATCTTTCACCACGCTCGACAGTTACCGCCCGCTTCCCTCAGAGACTTCAATGCTCTCGCGGTGTACTTTGCGTGTCTAACGCTGTGGGCCTACGGCCTGCTTTGCTGCTCGGCTTCCAGACACGGTTCGGACCCTGAGGTTGGCAGTGGCGGCAGGCCTGGTTCGGGATATATTCTCATGGACTCAGAGGAAAATCGAGAGACGAGGGCCTTTCTACAGCTTGATCGTGGCACACCTGCCTTGACCCTCAATGGGAATCCAGCCGACGGGGTGGAGTCGCTGTCGAGCCCGAGCGTGGTGTTGTCAATCGCGCGGGCCATCTTCAGGAACAACTTCCCCGTTGTCACAGAGCCTCTGCCCCCCCTCGTTGACAGCCTCAGAAATCTCTTGCAAGATTTGGGATCCGGAGCGGCAGGACAGCCATCGAGGGCACCTAGTTTAGATGCATGATCACTGAAGACGAAGTAGGTGAGCAGGTTGGTTGGGCCGGTGGAGATGGGCGTTTATGATTTTGCTCCGAGGAAAGGCTGACCCAGGTCTTTCATGTTTCCATTTTGTGTAACCATTTCCGGAGGTGTCATTGAGCGACTGGTTGTTCACTTAGCATCATGGGGAGGGCACGTATTGATTAACTCAGTCCGAATCATCCTGGGAAGATTAGAGACTACAGGAAGCCGCAGAACTTGCATGTATCCTACTCAGGGCCTAAGATTCAAAAGTGGTGGTGCTGCTTATGGTTCAGAGGACGGCAAGTAATCGAGGCGGATCTCCTTGCCATCGTCTCGACTTTGTTCAAAGTTGTTGGTCGTTGACAATACTCATCATGCTGCCAAAGCACATCTTTCCGTTGTATTTTCTAGTGCCGGGTCCAATCCGTTCTGTCAACGTTGCGGATAGTCTCTTTTTTGATGATTGAAGTCATGCTATGTGATCGTGATGGGGCACCCTAAGCCACTTTCTCATTTTGATGGTTTCCCACTTGTATTAAAGGATAAAACTGTTCGGGGTGCTTCTGCTACTGAATGTATCTTAAATCTTGGCACACGCGACTTGTGGACTTGCAACCACGAAAAACTCAAGTCGACAGACTTCACTCACTGCCGGCATAATTCCCCCCATCCCTTCAAGCTTTGTTGAGATGCCTCCTACTAATCTTGCATATGTGCCGGCCGAGCATACATCACAATCTCGGCATTACCTAGTCCGAATCCGGAGGTGATTTCGGCCACATGTCCCAGTCCACCACATCTTCCCACCTCAACCGTTCCTCGTCCTCGTCCTCGTCTTCGTCTTCATGCCTCTTGCCAACGGAGACAACCCGGACCGCGTTCCCGCCTCGTTTGCCGCGCGTTCCGCTTGTCTTGTGCTTCTTGTTACCTGGTTTGAAGAAAGCCGCTTTCGTCTCGTGAGCCCAGCGCTCCAACGTGGCCGGTTGTAGGACGCACGTCAGCAGCACCTCCCTCGTCGCGAGAACATCTTCCAAGGCGTCGTGGATCTGAAGGCCGCCGATCTGAGACCGGGGTTCACGTATCCGGATTCCCACGAGCTCGCGACTGAGCGTTTCGAGGCCCCACCTCTTCCGTATTTTCGACCCTTTTCCCAGCACGGCGTCGGCGGCGACGATGGCCGTGTCGATGATGCGTGCGTGGAGAGCGCGTAGTACCTTCAGGTCGTTGTGTACCGATTGCCCGATAAGAATCGTCTCTTTGTCGGCAAACCGCCAGAGCTCGGCGCGTGCCGCCTCCCAACCTCGCAGGGCCTCGTTTCGGCCGACAGCCTTGTGCATGCTATCGGCGCTGATACCGGTGAGGTCCTCACGCCAGTTCTCGATGGGTCTCGAGGGGCTGACCAGGGTGTCCAGCAACAGCCCGCCGGACAGGAAGTCGACCATCGTCATCCGGACCAGCTCGTTCTGTCCCCCGACGGCGCCGGCCATCTCACAGTCCAGGACGATGGCCGCGGCCTTGGGCGCGGAGGAGTTCGCGTCGGGACAGGACAGGTAAGTCGCGGGGGCCGCGGGGAGGTTGTTCGACGGAAGAAGACTGCTCACGGGCAGGACGTACCCCTCTTTCCGGAGACGCTCGTCTGCGTGGCAGAGACTTGGCAGGCGCGCTCGAACGGCTTCTTGCGCGGCCGCAGAAAGAGTGGAATACGATACACCCAGGTGCTGGAGACGTTCCACGGTTTCTGGCTGGGCCGGATGTTTGGCGTCAGCATGTTGACTCAACGCTGCCGTGCTCCCGAAGCGTTTGTGGCATTTTGTGCAGAGGAAGTTCTTTTTGTTTTGCGCAGCCGGCGACATCACGGATCAAGTTCCGGGTTTCCCGCAAACTGCTCGTCGTGAAGGGGGAAGGTGAAACGATGAGCCACGCACCGCTGGATTACGGTTGATGATGATGATGAAGATGATGCCGCCGTGAGCTACGAGACCCGGGCGTGAGTGGGTTTAAGTAGCCCAGATGAGGCTTGGCTGTCTGCCTGAGCCCGGGTGCACCTCATACGACATGGAAGATATCTCCTTGTCGCTACAAGCACCCGTACATCCACCAATGAAGCGTTGGATGGCGAGGATTGGGCCCTTGTCAGGGTCGTTCGTCTGCGACCGTCCCAACAAGCTGCCTCCGAGGATGCCTGCGATTCAGCCCAAGGAAGCCAAGGAGACTCGTGTCGTATGAGCGCGTTAAAGCGTCACTCTGCGTCGTCCTTCACAGCCATCTGGCCACATCATTGTGAGAGGAACGGACCCCGAGATCTCTCACAGCCAGCAGCCAGACGGATCATCAGACTGCTGGTCCCCCCTGACGTCCGCGCGCGAATGGCTCTATCAGCTTCGCCTCGTCTACGCGCTCGCATAGCCAGGGCGATGCTGGCCTATTGCCTCAAAGAGGACCACCACCTCTTTCCGGGGTGCATATCGAACCCCACCTGTTGGGTGCTGGTGTGTTGGTGAAGGCACAGCGACTACCCACGTGGACCAACCAAAGCCACAGGTTCTTTTTTTCCCTTTTTCTACTTGCTTTCACCGGAAGCGAGCATGCGGCGAGCATACTTCAAGAGAGAGACTTTCGAGCGAGGTGGACACTCGTGTCGTCAAGCTTCTGGTGATATCGTCCATTTCCATGCCTCTCCCGTCAGCGTGCCCTCTGGTTGGCCAACCCAACTTGCGGCTGCCGGAAGCATTGGTAAGGGCTCCAGCGAACAAATTGGCACAGCTGCTGTTCAATTGAGGTTTGATGGAGAAAGTAGATGGATTGATTACTTCTGTTGATCTCAATCGGTGAGGGGTGGTACGATTCGTACGCAGTAGAGGGGGTCAAATGGGTATATTGAAGTTGTTGATGGTGAAAATATGAGTAGGAGGGCAGGAGGTACCTTACCTCAGATGCGAGGCCTACGCCCCACATTCCGTAACACCGCCCAGGCTAGGTACCTTCTTTTGCCGCGCCGCCTGCACCAGCGCCAATACTCCCAATAACTTCACGTGAGATGGAGCGTCCTCGTCGCGAATTGAGAGCTGATCAACTCGAAATCACTCTCCCTGGCCTGGCTCCGGCTTAGACTTCATGCACGGATCATGTGCTTGTGGAAATATCGAGGACACACGACCGGCTGCGCAGCAGGAGGGCTAATTATGCGGGATGTTCTTCGGCTTACAATTCCTTCTCCTCATACGCAGCTGGGAACACGCATATGTGTGGTTTCAGAGACTCTGGGATGCCAACGTTATGCCCCGATCCGGCGATGAAGGGCGTCATGATCAGAGACATGCTTTTCTCAGAAGAGTCTTGGTCTGTACGTAGTACGTACGTACGATTAGCAACTGCACTACCGTAAGCACTCACTGCAACCGGATTCCGCTCCCCCACTGTTTTCTCACTTCAGCAACAGAAACCCATATCCATACTGAAGCTACTTTTAGATTAGAGAAAATTCTAAAATCATCTTCCCTACACAGTGTACTTTTCCACAGAGCTTTATTAGATAGAATTCCTGCAGTGAGTGCTTAATTACGGTATCTAGGAGGCAGGGATTAAGATGGACCCCACTAATTATCGCGATCCTGAAGCTTCGACGCGTCGCGGTTCACTTTCAGAACCCCCCTGATTGCGACATTGTCTTCGCTACCAAACGTTGAGTTGTTGCTTGAGGTCCAACATATAGGTTGCAAAGTCGCCCCCAGCGACTGAAACTGCTCCCAATACAGAGCTCCTGAAACCGCAGATGTCCGACCAAGCGGCTTCTGATGAGCTCGTTGAGCCTTCTGGGGAAGAAACTGATGGCGCGAGTCCGCTGAGCGCCAACGGCTGGGATGATCGACAATCCTTCGAGACGGAACTCAACGACACTCTCAACCAGATCGAATCACCCGGGACTTTCGCCTCGATCCATCCGGTGAAGGGTCACCTCGACCCGCAGTTGTTCGTGCCGGAAGTAGGCCCTGTCAGCTTTCCTCTGCGAGAAGAGGGGGCACGCAGCCTGGTCGAAAAGGCGAGACAAGCTCCTTATGGGAAGGGTAGCGACACCCTTGTCGACACTTCGGTGAGGAATACGTGCGAACTTGATTCGTCCCAATTCGAGCTGCGGAGCCCATCGTGGGCGAACGTGCTGCAGCAATTGTCCTCCGTTGTGGCGAGAGACCTCGGTATAGGCGCGCCCGTTGTAGCTGATCTCTATAAACTCCTCATCTACGAAAAGGGCGCAATGTTTAAAGCACACGTCGAGTATGTTACCCAGAGCTAGGGGAAGGGGAGAGGGGGGGGGGGGGGGCGGCAGGGCTATGCAATACTGATTCAAGAAGCACGGAAAAAATCCCCGGCATGTTCGGCACTCTCGTCATTTGCCTTCCGTCACCGCATGGTGGAGGCGAGGTCGTAGTCAAACACTGCGGAGAGACAGAAACACTCGAGACCAACAAATATTGCGAAGGTTCGTTTGCGGCGTGGTACTCTGACGTCTCCCACGAGGTTCTGCCGGTTACGTGGGGCTACCGTGTCGTTCTCACTTACAACCTCGCCCTCGATCCATCTAGGCCACTCCCCTCCGCCGGGTTACGGCGGACGGAGACTCAGAAACTGCGCCATACGCTGAGAAAATGGATCAACGGTGGCGCGGGTGAGTTCGAGACGGATCATGTTTATTACAGACTGGACCATGAGTACTCCGAGGCCAACATCTCCATGGCGGCAATGAAGGGGCGAGATCATGCTCTGGTCCAAGTATTGGATGACCTCTCTACCGAGCTCGAGTTCGATGTCTTTCTGGCTGGTCTGGAGCGCACGGAAGAAGGTCCTGCGGCCAAAAGTACGACGGCTACCGGTATCGTAATGACGACTGGGATGACGATGATGAGGAATGGCATGAACTGGAGGAGGTGTTCGAGGAGGAGCAGCGTGTTAAATTCATCGTTGGTGTGAATGGTCGTCCTGTTCTGCGCGACGTCAACCTGGTCAAAATCGAGTTCTCGAGGGCGATTCCTGCTTCATTGATGCTGACCAAGAGGAGAGCTACCAAGGCTTCATGGGTAACTCGGTGAGTGAGCAGCAGCAACTTGTCTTTGGATGGCATTGAGACACATCATCCAGGGTCCTAGCGCCACGCACTTTTACCGCGTCACCGTAAGTAACTCTCCGTGTTCTATCCTGATTCTCTGGTCTCACAACGATTGCAGGCTGTCCTGCTCGTGCCGCGAGCGAAGGTGGCCGCGTTCCTCCAACACCATCTTCAGGAGGCGGACGAACGCCGCGTCTACCCCACCGACTACTTCTCTAGAGAATCTATGGCGAACGCGCGTCTCATTCTCGGCTACCTGACAAACTCAGCTTTGAGGCCGGGTCCGGCGCAAGAGTCTGCTTTCCAGGCACTGCGAAACATCTGGAAAGAGTCGGTTTGTAAAACCAAGTCGAAAGTGACTCTGGGTGACGATGACCTTGTCAAGCTGCTTCAAGGAGCTGTGCAGCTGAAGCAATGGGCTTTCTTCGAGGAGGTCGCCGCTGAACCTCACGACGTCATCGCCTCCGAGTTCTACGAATGGTTGAGCAAGCAGATTGAAGAAGGCAAGCTGTCTTTCCAAGACGTCAAACATGGGTAAGTGTCTGGCCGCTGCCAACCCCATAACCCTTCAGAGGCTGACTCCGTCGTCTCTTAGCTTGACCAACATGGTACTCAGCTGCAGCTCATTTTGCATGCAGTTCCACAGAATTGAGTGTTTTGCCCCAACAACCTCTTCAATTCTGACCGAAGAAGTGCGTGAATGGGTGCTTGACACGTTCTCCAAGGGCCTGGCGACCTCGTCTCTGTCTGGCTCCTTTTCTGGAATAGATGGGCGTCCAGCAATTCTCGCCGCAAGACGATACGCCGACTTCGGCTGGCTAACTTCTGCGTGAGGAATTCGTAACCTGCACTTTGCACAGCGGAGCTAACAGGCTTCAGAGCTCTCCTCTTGATTGAAAATCACCTCAACATCCCAGCGTTCGCTCTGAACTTTCTTTGTGCCCTCTTCTCCCTCACTAAGCAGAAGATTTTTCCGGTTCAAGAAGGCGTTCGGCTTTTTAAACGTCTCGCGAAAGACGTCGTGGCGCAACTTGATTTCAAATCCGTGTATGGTGACAGACCCGAAGAGAAGAACATGCCGCAGAAGAATCGGGCGCAAATGTCCGGTTACCTTGGGCCAGATGCCGCATACGACGACAAATTTGCCATCCATCCCGACACTTTAGCCACCTTCTTTTCCAACCTCGTCAAGATGAGCTCGCCCCCTCGAGAAGACCTCGCGCTGCCTCTCGCATTGAAACTCGTGGGTCACGCCCCAAGCATGGGATGGAACGACTTCCACCCTCTCTGGATTCCCTTCCTGAAGGATCTCATCCCCGTTCTCGAGTCTCACAATATCCCCCTCACAACCCCTCGTTACCAACAACTTTTCGGCGCAATTCTCGAGGCCTACGCTGCGTCGTACGTAGGCAAAAGGCCCCAGCGGGACATGTCCGGCTACCACATCGAGCTGCCGTGTGACTGCGTGGACTGCAATTCACTCAACAGGTTCCTGCGAGACCCAGCCCGGAACCAGTGCTTCTTTCCAGTCAGCAAGAAGAGGCGCCATCATGTCCACAAGCAGGTCGAGCTTTAGGGAATCGAATGCTCGCACGTGAGTGATAGGTCAAGCGGCCAGGACACGCTGGTGGTAACGAAGTTTGAGGCCCAGCCCCGAGGCCATCTGGCGGGCACGGCAGGAGGAGGCCGAGGAAAAGATGCAGGAGTTCGACCAGACGAAACTCGGACAGTTGTGGGGGGAGGACTACTCCCGGATCATGCAGCTTTTGTGGACCAGGCCGGTGAATTTGACTCCTGCCCAAGGAGGCATTACTCACATGTCAGCGCCAGCGACTGCTCTGGCGCGCCCGCCAACTCAAGCGAATCCATCAACTCCAGCCCATTCGTCAGCTCAGCCTCGCTCATCGCCCCAAGCACACCAACCTATGCTAACACAGCCGCCGCCTCCGCCGCAGCAGCCACTTCCAGCAAGAGGGCAAGGGCCAAATCGGCATCCCGGGCAAGCGCCTGAGGGTCACCCCACGGGTCCCATTGCGTGGCACGACTCCCCCAGAGCCCAGCCATTTCCTACTGCTCCTCCGGCTCGGTTCGGCGTCCATCCTCCCAACAACGCGGTTCCGCCCCCGACCGTCCACATGCCTCCGGGGGTACCCGAGCCAGGGCTTGCCGGAGCAGGGCCGTACCTATCCTCCCCGTCTACCATGCCTAACCAGGTGCCTGGTCAAGGACCAATGTTCGGATCAAATGCCGGCACTGCTTGCCAACCGGCACCACCGCCGCATCAGCAACACGGAGGACCTCTGGCGCCGACCGCAGAGTACGCGAGCGTGCTGCCGGGTGGACAACTTCCGGGCGTCGGCAGCACGGGACTACCACAGCCAGTCGCGGGAACAAAACGTAAGGCAGAGGAGCTTGAGACTATCGATCCTGCTTGATAGTCTCAGCGAAATATGAAGCGCGATGGAGAAGAATGTTTAGCAACCTGTGAAAGCTAAAGACTGTTGACTGCATGTATGTGTTAGTTGTCGCCAGTGGTAATGTGAAGATTCCATTGTTATCTTTTGCATATTGCGTCTTGCGTCTTGCGTCTTGCGTCTTGCGTCTTGCGTCTTGCGTCTTGCGTCTTGCGTAAGTTCCTCTGCATAGCACGGGAATAAGCGGGAAACTCCGACGCGAGCGCCGCGAATTGTCAGCACTTGGTAATGGAGCTATCCGTAGGGTTGTAGAGAGGCAGCAATACCGGTGAAGAGAGTATAGTGAGTAGCCTGTCGACCACTTTCAACTTTCAGGAGTGTTCTCATCGGGGTTTCCTGGTGGGCGAGCAGGCCAGAAATGGATTTTTCTTCTGCCATTCCGCTTTTGATCGATGTTTTGCGACAGAATCTCGGCCAGAAGTACGATGTCTGACCGCGTACACTTACCTCATCACCAACCATGCAATAATTCCCCACAATGAGGGAACACGTCAGATTAGGAGTCTGGAAACGATGAACATAAAGATGAGATAACAAGTCGATTAGCCACAGCGATATGGAAGACAACGGATGGATTTTGGACGGGAGTCGTGACCCATGTCGTCGACCTAAGAGTTGCTAAATTTGCGATGGCTGTTTCATCGCCGGTCAGCCATCGCAATTAGAGCTAATATATGTGAATCGCGCATGGGTTAGCCGCGAATAGACAACTGAGTCCAAAGGTAACGCTCTTAACGAGTCGCGCAAGGCCTTGAGAGCTCGTGGCGATGGCGGAGATGAAAAATATCTAGTGAACGATGAGATTAAGTGCAGGACTGGGAAGCAGAGCAAGTGAAGTGAGTGAGTTACAAGCTTAGATGAGTAAGTTGGGCAGAAAAAGAGCGATACAGTGTGTACACCGAGACACGTGGCGTAGCACCCGCAATAACGCTAGGGAAGACAGTGCGTGCTGCGGAAGACGTGCGGGGGAGTTGCTTGCAAATCAAGCTTCAATTTTTCACCGAGACGCTTTTCGTGAGAAATCATCACCAACCGCCGCCACCGAGGCCATATTCACGAGCAGGCCGCATCACAGGAATCTCCAAGCAGTGCCATTTTGAGCGTTTCCCCAAAAATGCATCTTCAACCCATCGACAATACCGAAATAGAACCATTCACCCTCGCCATGCATCCCGGCCCCCGGCTTAATCCCGCGGAACCCCAGGACACGTTCGATGACGTCTGGGGTTCTACGCCAGGCTCGCCAAGCGCCGTCCAGCTGGACGCAGCCGTAGGCGCGCATCCCTCCGACATGCCAAGACTGCAAGCCGAGCACACGACCGCCGGCTACCGCGAGGGCGTCACCGCTGCGAAGGCCACCAGCATCCAGGAGGGCTTCGACGAGGGCTTCAGCTTAGGCGCCGAAATCGGGTCCCTTGCCGGCCAGCTTCTCGGCCTGTTTGAAGGCATCGCCAACGCCCTGGACGGCCAGGAAGAAACCGTCAGGAAGGAGGCTAGACGGGCACTGGACGAAGCCAAGGCCGAGCTCAAGACGGATGCCATTTTCGGACCCGGATTCTGGAATTCCGACGGCACGTGGAAATTCGACGTCGAGCAGCCTCAGTCGGACGAAGAGGAAATTCTCTTCTCCGACGTGGCTCGTGCCCATCCTCACATTAAAAAATGGACAAAGGCCGTCGATGCCGAGATCGAGCGATGGGGTATCGTTGTCAACGCCATCGGCGATGCTGATGACCACGAGAGACAGCCGAGTCCGGAGCGGGTGCCGAGTTCAGCGGGGCCACAGACGAAGAAGGCGCTGGACTGGTGAGGTTCACTCTGCCGCCCTTCGCACGAGATGGCGGGCGCAGCACGGGCGCCGACCTTCAAGACGTTATCGCTTCATGCAAATGAGGTTTCGGGCCGAGGTGGCTCTCTACGAGCCATATAATCTACAGTGCATCGTGCCCAATTCTACGACTATCGGAGGCAGATCACTTCAGTTTCCAGTAAGTTGCTTTTTGATGGCTATGCGTATTGGTACGTGCGGCTAACTCGACATAGCTGAATAAATTGCAGTAATTTTACGCAGTATTATGACTCGGCCAGTAGATTTCCCCTGAAGACATGGAATCCCTCTATTCTGGTTAGACCCGAGTTAAACCGAACTCACGGGCTCCTCGCAAGATCATCTCTCTCGTCTCAGGTGTGGCGGGTGGCGGCCTCTAGCTCAGCCGCAAGCGCAACGGGCTCTTCGGCCGTTCAACGGCCATGAAGTAAGGCAGCCATCCATGGCTAACTTTTGTCGTCACAACATTGCGTATTTTTGACGACTGCTGGGTCAGGTTCTTCGGGTGATCCTTCTAGCCAAGGGAATGTTCAGACGAAGTGTGGTCATGCCGTCTTGTCACCTCATGACAGGAAACAAGAAACGACGCAGTTTCGACAAGCTAGTGAACGCGAGTTACCGTCTCTTCGATGAAGCCTATCTGCTGAGTTTAGCCAGAGAAAGAATCAACCTCAAGTTGCTCTCGCCTCTTCCCGCATAATGGAGAAACCGCATGAAGATCCCACACCAACAGCAAAAAGCTGCCCACCTCGTTGTGAAAAGCTCCTCTGGCGAAATTACATACACTTAGGCGCCGAGTCCTAAGAGGGCATCGCCACATATGGCCTCCAGACTAACGAACCCATCGGACCGTGAGGCCACCAGCGCCAACTGACATCATTCCTACCGCGGTATCCTCCATTAGGAAAACCGCCAACGTCTTTGTTTCCCTCGGAGTTTGCGAAAAGGGGTGACAGGAAGTTTCCCTGACTGCTATGACCTTGGAAATTGGCCAAAATCATGGGAGAGGGGCCTGTGTTGTTTCGAATATTCGGATGATGGGCTGTGCTCCCTGACAATTGGAGGGGTCGGTCCCATCTTAGTCGAAGTGTCTTTAAGCTCATCACCACACCTGCAAGGAACCGCGCCACTTCAGCGTCTACTGTGTAGCGCAGTCCCTTGTCGTCTGACGAGGTGACATCCTCCACCCGCCTTGTGATCGTCTGCGAAGCAAGTAGCGCTCGTTAGTCGGTCCCGCACAGGATCCTCATCTGCCGAGGGCCAGCTCCGTCGCTGCATCGCGACCAAGCGCAATAACAATGGCTGCGTCTATCCCCCAGTTTCAGCCTAAGCGACCTTCTTTCTTCTGTTTTCTTTCCGAATATGGAGCAGAAGGCCCTGGCTAGACCGGGTCTTCCCCGGCGTCCACGCTCGACCGCCCTTCCCGTATCCGTGACCGTCGTTCCAAATTGATCCTTAGCCAGGCACACTCGATCTAGGACGTCCCTGTGATCTTCCCCTGATCCTCGACTAGCATCGAAGACCCATACCCAATCGCGGCGATCCTCGATATTGATGGGGGCCTGCTGGGCAGCTTCTCTTTAGCCCTTTGGTCCATAGCAGCGCTCTCTATGGTGGAATAATGACATGATGGAACCGAACTAGTCCATTATGGTGATTCAGCCTGAGCCCCACGAGTCTATTCGAGGAGGCGCGCTCGGAGGCTCTCCCCTGGCTTACATCGTCATTCTCCCCTTCCAGGCGTCGGCGGTGAAAGTATTGAAAAGGGCAGCTCTTCGCCCGGTCAACATCCTTCTGTTCCTAACTCCAGTATCTCTGATACCCATACTTTCGCTAATACTTTCAATACCACCCTTTGCTACCTTTCTAACTCTCCTTCATAGAACCCTCGTCTCTCCTTCGGGGTACTTCATATACACACACACACATACACATCTCAAACAATGCGTTACTCTATCATTGCAGCAGCCGGCCTCGCGGCCGTCGCCCAAGCCACATGGGACGGCAAGTTCACCTACCCTCCCGGCATCGAGCCTCTCGGCCTCGTTAGCGGCAACGCCGATTTCAACATCAAGACCTTTGGCCCTTCTGAGGGCCCATCCGCCGACTGCATCTCCGTCTGGCACCCTCCTCACCCTGATGTCTATATCGACAACTGCGACAGCGACAAGGACGACGGATGGCATTGGGTTCACCCGGGCAAGCCCAAGTGGGGCAAGCCAGGCAAGGATACGCCTCACAAGACCAAGGACCAGCCCGAGCAACCCACCGAAACCCCCGACCAGCCCGATGAGCCGGAGCAGCCCCAGCCCACCAACCCCCCCGAGTGGAAGTGGACGACCTCCACCATCACCCAGACCGCCGTCTCTACCGTCTTCAGCTGCCCGCCCTCCGTTCCCAACTGCCCCGGCAACGGCGGTGGCACCGAGTACGAGACCGTCACCGTCCCTGCCGTCGTGACCATCTGCCCCGTGCCGGTCAACCCCAACCCCGTCCCCACGACAGCTGTCCCCGTCGCTCCTCCGGCATCCACCCAGCCCGTTGAGCAGCCCGTGCCCAGCAACCCCGCCCCTCCCGCGACTCTCTCTTCCGTCGTCATCCCTCCCGCCTCAACCGCCCCTCCCGCCGCGCCGCCCGCTACCACCACCAGGCCCGCGGACGTCGGCACCGTCACCCGCCCCAACCCTACCGCAACTACCAGCCGCGCCGTCGTCACCGCCGCCGCCGTTCCCAACGCCCAGCGCGCTGGTGGTGTACTTGTCGCCGCCGTTGCCGCGGCGGCCGCCTTTCTCTAAACACACCATCAAGTCTCTTCTCTTCTTTCGGTTTAGACATTATTTCGGTGTTTACGTTCAAGGATACACGCATAGAGGTTTTCATGATTGGGTTTTTTATATACTATGATATCAGGCAAAACGGGTACAACACACGGGAAACGGGACATAACTTTTGGGTTGGACCTTTGGGAGTGGGCATTCTTTGGGACTTCCTTCGAGAAGGTGGGAGACGCTCTGGCGTCTGATACCCGACTTAATTAGTTAAGGCTAAATATAATGGGTTCTTGATTTCTTTCAACCAAAGCGTTTCGTAATGAGCGAAACTCACCAACCGTGGTCCCCCCCCCGTCCCCCTTTTTATAAAAAAAAAAACCTGAACGAAAACTTAATGCCGAATTCGAAAATTGCAGGCCGACAATGCTTTAGCCCCGTAGTTGTGCGCACAAACACGCGAAGGAATTCTACCTCGACAGAACTATCGTGATCGACCCGAATGTGAAAACCTGTCCTCTCCACGCTGCCCTGCGATACTGGAAGCATGTGATTGAACTCTAAAGGGCGTTGGATTGATGTCCGAATGGGGATGGCCCGTCGTCGACGTCGAGCCAAGACTTCCGTGACATCGTCCAGCCTGCTGTCCCGCCGGGACAGGTGCAGCTTTTGGCGGAAGCGGGGTTGCGGACTTTTCTTTTCGCAACCTCGTCGAAAGCGTCCACACCATCACGAATCGCGAAAATAGGCAAGGACTCTCAAGGGGGGTACCAGATCTAGACTTGCGTGTAGTGGTGGAATGAACTTCCGATTTCCCGTTGACCGTTAACTACATCCAGTCCTTCATCCGTCATTGGAGGAGAAAAAGAGTCCGAGTATATGAAGACGTCGTATACGCCTGTAAACTATAACCACAATGACCCTTTACACATCCGTACTCGCATGTTCTTCTTTGCGCTTGAGCATCCAAGTTTTCTTCTGACTGCCAGTATCAAAACATGTCGGCTGCCAAGACTACACAAGGCGATCTGGGCCAACGAAACCGGCGAGATCGTGGTCCAGGACCTGCCCGTCCCGCCCCCGGGCCCGGGTGAAGTCCACGTTGAGGTTCTCTGCTCCGGCGTCAAATCGTCCGACATGCGCCACCCCCCGTTTCTTCGGCTGCAAGCGCCGGGTGCTCGACCAGGAATCATGGCGGCCGGGTGCTGCAGTGCGCGTGCCCGGCCTCCCGTTCAAGGAAGGCGACGTCGACCGTCGCTGTGCAGACTGCCAACGACGCGCTGTACAACCGCTTCGGCCTCCCCTTGCCGTCGGAGGCGGCGGTACCGTTGGAAGGGACCTTGGTCATCTGGGAAGGTGCCACGTCTGTTGGGATGGCGGCCGTACCGCTTGCGCGGGCCAGCGGTGCCAGATCCGTCATCGTCGCGGCCTCCCCTCAACGTCACGAATTACTCGGGAAGCTCGGCGCCACGTACTGCTTTGATTCCAGAGACGACGACGTGGTCGTGGAAAAGGTCAAGGCCGCAGTTGCCGGTGTTGGAAGTGGTCCCGTCTGGGGTTTCGACGCAGCTGGCATCCCGGGCGTGTCGGACACCAGAAGCTGCTTGCCAGCGCAATGCCTGATCGCGGAGACATTCGTCTTGCAACAGTGCTCCTCCTCGCAGAGGACGGGAAGCGCTTCGAGGTGGTTCTGGGCGCACGTCACCACGACGTCGAGTTTGACTTGCCTGGGCTCGAGGGGGCTTCGATCAACATCCCGGCTCGACCGGACGAGCAGGAGAGAATGTGGAAGGCTTTCATGTAGGCGGTTGAGCACTACGGAGCTGAGTACAAGGCGCTGCCTGTACGTGTGTTCAGCGACCCTGCGGAGGAAGCTTTGGAAGAGATTGCCAAGGTCGCGGATCTGGGTACTTTTGGCAAGGTTGTCTTGAAGTTGTCGTTTGCTTGAGGATTATCCCTCGCTCGAATACTGGCCCGATGGGTTATGCAGAAGGGCCGGTGGCAGACTGGGACGATTGGAGTCTGGCTTGTTGATATCAACCTGGCCAAAGTACTCATCTGAGAGAGGCCCAGATTGTTGCAGAGCTGAGCGTAGCCGGCCCTGAGCGAAGCTAGAAGGGAGGCGAAAGATCCACAACTTTGAATACAGACGACCATTCCTTGTCAAGAACTTTACTGAAGCAGAGCATTGCATTTCCAGAAGCACAGCCGAAAATAACAAGTTATCTGTTCCATAGTGCCTCCAATCTCTGAAGTCCTTTTTTCGATACGTGTGAAGAGTTGATAATGTAGCACAAAACGTGTGCTCGCATGCTACAATCCCTGTCCAAAAATCTAGCAAAAGTCAGCATTACGAAGGGTAACTATCTTAGTTCCCAGAAACTTACATATCCAGAGTGTTTCTAAACACAACAGCGACTGATGTCGTGGCCATACTTGAACGGTGCTGACGAATTCTCCGCAGTCGTATTCGAGGTTGCGATCAGGTGAATTGCACCTGAAGAGTCTGGGAGAGCGGCAGATTGGCGCAAGTGAATCCATCCCCCGCGCGAATCTCTCCGTCCGAACTCGTGGGAACCTGGCACATCGGGTTATCTCGATACTTTCCATGTGCGACTGGCAAAGAAGCTGCATGAGGCTCTTTATTGCGCTTAATATCCTAAACTTGCGTTCGGGCCACGTGCGGATGACTCGGAAGCAGACGGATAGTGCGCTGCCAGGTTCGGCCCGGCGAGGTCTTCCTCCATTCGCACTGCCCCGTGCTCAACTCGGTATGTCGGCGTTCTCCTTTAAAAGTTCACCTGGAAACCGGCACTGAGCCAGTCTTCTCGATGTGGAATCTCCTGGTGTCAGGAGCGGCCTCTGTTACATTCGTGGAAAGATACGAGCGCTTCTGATGTATGTATTGGGCTTCTTCGGAATCACTCGCCCCGAACCAGAGTAAGACGCTGGACGCTGGTCGACGGTGCTCGTCCAGTTTCTCAACCTCTTGTTCTTGGAAGACGCTTCAAAACATCCTCTACGCGGCGACTGTGGCCGAGAAGCTCTCTCGTAACCTCCCTGTCGCGGCCCGCTTCGCCGAGAACGATGACTTTCTGGATCTGACCATCTTCGGTCATGACCAATCTACCCGATCTCGCATCCGCCCACTCTAGGCTGATCTGCGTTGCTTCAGTATTCGCGGCATTGATGCTGACGATAGTATCCTCCGAACGACTGCGTTGCTCAGCGGCCGCAATCTGCAGGTCGCGAATCACGTAGACTCGGTTATGATACCGAATGATTTCCCTCCTAAGCGTCCGGACAAAGCGAGACAGGTCCTGCGTTGTCTGCTTCTCGGCATCGGCCGGTTTTGGAGCTGGCAAGTGTCTTGCGGCGAGACCAGCGAGCGGAATGCAAGCAGGCACGGTGTGGCGGTGAACTCGGAGGTGCCGCGACGATTCTTTATACGGCCGATTCAGCATCACGTAGAATGGTCGTTTAAAGGCACCATCGATCATAAGCTCAATGCGGATGCCAAGTACGTTCCCATTATTGACGGCGTTCGGGTCTGGATCTTGAACCTTGAATGTCGTGATCGTTGCGCAGGTGCGGTAGAGGCACTGTTGATCGTGCGCGTTTTGGGCTTTTGACCGTGAGGCAATCTTTTCGCGATCGGAATGATTGGCTTCTTCGAGAGCTTTGCGCGTCGGCTCGGATGATAACAAAGCTGTTGCTTGAATTTTGAGATCTTTTTTCAAAGAGGCAGCTGCCAGGGCGACGATTAGCAACAATTATAGCGCATCTTCATCGATAACTTGCCTCTTTGCTTCAAGCTCTCTATCTCTTTGGTGAGTGCTTCTGCAGCCGTGTCTGACGGTTCCGCGGACATCGTATGCGGTGTGCAGTCGGGATTGAGAGAGGCAGCCGTCTGAAATGTGAGAATGTACCGGGTCGTAGTCGCGATGTCGTGGTCGAGGACTGGACGCGACGACGCGTCTGTGGAATTGACATCCGCTGCGTCTGCGAAGCGGCTCAAAGTCAACATTGCGAGACCCAGCCCGACGTGCCGTGGTGGAACGCAACCTGCGGGATGATTACCTAATCCTTTTTATCTTATCAGTTCGCGAATCCCCAGGTTAGGCATGGCGTCAGGGGTCTCCGAGGCAGCCCTCCGGCTGGCTTTCCTCGAGTGGAGCGAGGTTGCCAGTCGGGGAACGAGGATAAGCTTCTTTGAGTCTTCTGCTCTGCATCCTGTCTCTTGCCTTCTATATTCGCCAAGTATCGTCGGATCCGAGGATCAACATCGACGTTGTTGGCTTTTTCGGCTTCCGTAAACTTCTCTGCGTCTCAGTCCGCTTTGGACTCGGGTCTTTTTCTTCTCCTCCCTCTCTTCTTCTCTCATCTTCCTTTCGTCATTTACTGGAGCCTAGAAGCGGTGCGCCGACGATTATTCATGCATTGTTGCCACTGAGCTTTCCCCGAAAAGTGTCAGAGGCCACGGTTGCGCTTCCAATCCACTTGTCCTGGGACACACATCACCCTCATCGCGCATCCTCGCCCAAACAATATTCGACCGCGCGAACTTCCATTCGCGCAATACGGTGCCAAGCGCCTTTCCGCTTGTCATTGGTGTTTAGTTGCTTTAAAGCCAACGTCGCCTTGACTCTCCCACGGACTTTGCTCCACCCCACCCTCGACCTTCTGCCGATCCGTCTTCGAAACTAAAACTTTTCGTCCACACGACTCTCGACTTGTCGCACCAAGTCTTTCAACCTCATTCCTATATTTTCGATACTGCTGCTTCCTTCCGACTGCCCAAATTCCCTCTCCATCCCACGACTACGCCGCAAATTCCCCGCGACCCCCAAGCACAAATGAGCGTCCGAACACGCCGGAACAAGTCCACCAAGCGAAAAGCTTTGGCCGATCTAGCTGTAGATACAGACGCCACGAACGGTTACGCCAACGGCGATATGAATCAGAACAACGTCGAATACCGGCGGAAAGCGACAACGCCCGGTTCCGACACCGTAACCGCGAATCTCATGTCTCGCGAATCCTTCACCCTCGACGATCCGGTCCCCAAAACGCCCATCGCGAACAACCATGGCTTCTTCGAGCTTCCCGTGCAGGATCAGCGGAACTTCCTCCTGCTAGTACTCCTATACTTCCTCCAGGGCGTTCCCATGGGTCTTGCCGGGGGCTCAGTTCCTTTCCTGATGAAAGACCACATGTCATACAGCGAAATTGGAATCTTCAGTCTGGCATCGTACCCTTACTCGCTGAAGCTTCTGTGGAGCCCGATTGTCGACGCAGTGTGGAGCCCCAAGGTAGGGCGCAGAAAGAGCTGGATTCTTCCCATTCAGCTGCTCTCCGGTCTGGGTATGCTTTGGCTGGGTTCAACTGTCGAGAATATGATGGCGAACACGGGCAAGCCCGGCGGTCCTACCGTCTGGAATTTCACCGGGTGGTGGTTCTTCCTTGTCTTCATGTGCGCCACCCAGGATATTGCGGTAGACGGCTGGGCCTTGACTCTCTTGACTCCTGGAAATGTCTCGTATGCATCGACCGCGCAGACTGTTGGCTTGACTGCTGGCCACTTCCTGTCCTACACAGTGTTCTTGGCGTTCAACTCCAAAGACTTTGCCAACCGCTACTTCCGCAGCACGCCTCTCGACCAAGGTTTGATGTCCCTTGGCGGCTACCTCACCTTCTGGGGCTGGGCCTACATTGCCATCACCATCGGTCTTTCTCTTTTCAAGCGTGAGGAGAAGACCAAGAATGAGGACGGCATATGGGACGTCTACAAGATCATGTGGGGTGTTCTCAAGCTCAAGAACATCCAGACCATCATCGTCGTCCATCTCATTGCTAAAATCGGCTTTCAGGCCAACGACGCCGTCACCAACCTCAAGCTCATTGATAAGGGCTTCGGCCAGGAGAACATGGCTCTGACTGTGCTCATCGACTTTCCTTTTGAGATTGCCCTAGGATATTACGCAGGCAAGTGGTCACAGGAGTACACTCCCATGCGTCTATGGTGCTGGGGTTTCATGGGCCGCCTTGTCGCAGCTCTCATCGCGCAATTCACCGTCACCATTTTCCCGGCCGGCGGAGTCACACCCTGGTACATGCTTGTGGTCATTGGCGAGCACGTCTTCTCAACCTTCACCAACACGGTTATGTTCGTCGCCGTCTCTGCGTTCCACGCTAGAATCGCTGACCCTGTCATTGGTGGTACTTACATGACCCTCTTGGCTACGTAAGTTTTCGCCTCCACCTCGATTCATCTTATACTAACGCATCACAGGGTCTGCAACCTTGGAGGCACGTTCCCTCGCTTCTTCGTCCTGCGTCTCGTCGACTACTTCACCGTCGCAACTTGCCAACCGGGTAAGACAGCGGACCTCAACGCTCTTAAGGGCCCCGTTGTCACCGATCCTTTCTCCTGCTCCCTCCAGCACGAAAAGGAACGCTGCGTCAATGGCGGAGGCACATGTGAGATGGTGCGAGACGGATACTATCTCGTCAACATCATTTGCGTTATCTTCGGTGTAGTTACATTTATGCTGTACATCCGTCCCAGGGTCCTGCATCTGCAGTCGCTGCCCATGAGGGCCTGGCGCCTTTCAAACTCTCGGCAATAGATGCCGAGACGCGTCTCTTTTGGTCGCCAGAGAAAGTCAAGTCCAATTTCTTTCTTTGTTTTTTCAAAACACAGCATCACATAGCGAACTGGTTTGGAGACACTTTCTAGAACAAAGAATTACATTCGATGCCTTTTTTTCTTCGATTACCATGCCTGCGGGCTAAGCCGTTATATACGTGAACGCCTGCTAAGCCCCTCTATTAAGTATATGATAGTCATACCAGACCTTCTCGACTACTTCTCCAACGAGGAGATATGCTTAGAATGCAGCTCTTGCACCGCAGGGATGATCAAGCTCTCAATCTCCACATCCGGATCCCCCTCCGGCAGGGCGCTCGGATCAAGCGGCTTGTCTTCCCACGCCTTCTCCTCCCCACCCGACGGCGCCTTGGGCCGCGCGCTCGGAACCCGGACCCACATATCCCCCTGCCCCGGCGCCACAAACACGACCTCATACTTGCGGGTGGAGAGCAAGTTGCCGATGACCAGGTGGTGCTGGTACCGCTCGAGCGAGTACTTGGCCTTGTGCACCAGAATAGCCGGATCCGTCTCGAGCTTGAAGCTCACGACCATGCCCTGCGGCGCCCACCCGTCGACCAGGTTCTGCAGGAACTTGGGCACGGGATCGAGGTCGATCACGAGGCGCTTGGAACGCGGCACGCGCGGGGAAGAGTCGAAGTTGTCGAAAGTCTCTTCCTCTTCTGTCGCACCATTGCCGTTGCCGTTGCCGTTGCCGTGACCCTTGGCAGCAGCAGCAGCACCGCCAGAAAACGAGTCCGTGGCATTCGTAGACTGGATCTTGTGCTCCGCCATCCTTTCCTGCGGGAGGAAGAAATCCGACACGGCGGCCGCGAGATACAACAGCGCCGAGGGCCCCAACGGCCTCAAAAGGCCCGCGATGGCGCGGAGCTCGAAGAGGTAATCCGTGATGGTCGTGAACGGGAGCATGAGCAGCATGTTGTCCTTCTTGGCAGCCTGGTACTTCCTCAGCACGGCACGCATGCGGTCCTGGTGGCCCGCGTTGGCAACCACGGTCCCGTCCCCGCCCTCGGCCAGGAAGTCCAGGAAGCAGTCCGTGGCGTGGGAGTAGTGCCGCGAGTACGGCTGCAGGGAGAACTGCCTGTGCAGGAAGATGACGGCGTAGCCGGCCTCGAGGAAGTACTCGGCCGAGGTGGCGCCGCGAGTTCCCGCGGAGAAGTTGTCGATGAAGCGGACGGTCTGCTTCTCGAGGGGCACCGTGGTGCCGCCAGACGTCACCAGGACGATGCGCCGTGAGGGGATGGCGGAGTGGTGGGCGATGAAGGAGCGCGCTGCCGAGACGTGGGCGTCGAGGTTTTTGGGGGGCGGTTGGGAGGAGAAGTAGGCGTCTTCTTGGACTTCTGAGGTTTGTGTTACGGCTGACATTTTGAGAGACTGTGTGGTTGGGGAGAAGTTGATGTAAGTTGGTAAGAGAGGGAGGTTGAGTGTAGTCCCAAGTGAAACAGACCTGATAACCTTGTTAGTGATCGTACCAACAAAGCTAATACCCCCGAAATTTCCAGCGTCTCCGATTCTTTCAAATGGTCAATCCGTGGTGGAAGTGAGGCATATAAGCGATGTGTGGACCCCAGTTTATCTGCCCTTTCCCCCGGCGCAGCCATCTCCGATGAGCCTCGGTCCTCCGGCCCTAGCATTCTTATACATGACGTGTCTTACATGTCAGCACTCACCTATGACATCAGACAGCAGATTTCACGAGGCCAAATTGGGTCGCAGCAACTCGCCGATGAGATGGCATGGAAGTCGTCACAATGGCGAAGGATAGGCACAATGTTCAAAGATGAGAAATCAAGAACGGAGAAGGGAAAAGGACGTGACGAGGGTTTTAACCGTTCGCGGCGGCCGGTCGCTTCCAGCCACGGGCCGAAGGGGGCCCGTGCCCCCTATCCGACCCTCCTTCCGTGAGGGATCCTGCCGGGTAATTTTGGGCACGGGGGACGTCGGGGTGGATCGGAGCTCTGGCGACCGGGGCGCAGGCGGCAGAGCGGGAAAGGCAAACGTCCAACATGTTCACGCTCTCCTGGGGATTACTACGCACTTCTTTCACATGATCCATTTCTGGTCGGCATCGACAGCCGCAAGCACGATCCGACCGGCACGGCACGATGACGAAGAGGTTTCGTTTTCCTACTGGGGGAAAAAAACTCTTCATGGTCTAAACATGTCAGGTCTACTTTCGTCGGCGCACAAAACTTTCATCATATCCATCTCATGCTCTTAACCTCCCCAAAATTCCCAATTCTTTTCAACTTCGGGGGGGGGGGGGGGGGGTTTTTTGCCCCTGCGCCAGACGACTTTCCAGACGCCCTATTAAATGAATCCTTTCCCCCTTTTCCCGCTCAGAAAATAGCAAATATGTTCTTGCCAACGCACACAATCTTAGCAGCAAGCAGCGCACCCAAGGCCAAAAGGTAAACCAGCCCCGTGAAGATGATGAGCCCGTAGTACTTTCCGCCGGCGGCCGTGATGAGCTCTCCGCCGATGGGTATGCCGACCAGACACGCAACCGAAACGCACGTGTACGTCGTGGAGTAGTACCGGCCGTAGTGCTGCGTCTTGCACAGCCGCCCGACACACACGGGCGAGATGCTGATGTTGTTGCCGCTCGCGAAGCCAAACAGCACCGCGAAGACGATGACGCCCGCGGCCTCACGGCCCGCGGGCAGCCAGACGGCCAGACACGCGACGATGGAGAGCACGATGGCGGCCATGTTGCTGTTGAAAGGACCGGCGACGTCGGCCCACCATCCGGGCAGGGCCCTCCCGAGCACGCTCCCGGCGTTGAGGATGGGGAGGATCTGGAAGGCGAAGGACTCGCTGAAGCCCTCGCTGAGCGCGTAGCTCGAGATGTACGTGAGCGGGATGAAGAGGGCGAACTCCATGAGGAAGATGCCGGCCGTCGTGAGGCTGAAGGCCGTGGAGCGGAAGATGCGCGGGTCGGGGTGGGGGCTGGCGTTGCGCGCGGGCGGGAGGCGCGAGCGGATCAGGAAGTTGGAGGCGCCGCAGAGGAGCAGGCAGATGAAGCCGACGGCGCGGATGGTCCAGCCCCAGCCGATCTTGGGGAAGAGGTTCTGCATCATGAGCGGGAAGACGATGCCGCCGATGGAGCCGCCCGTGGAGGCCATGCCGGTCGCGAAGCCGCGACGCCGCTTGAACCAGTGGCCTACGGCGGCGATGGAGGGCGTGAAGACGAGGGAGGAGCCGAGGCCGCAGAGGATACCGAAGGCGAGCATGAAGTGCCAGTAGACTGGGTGAGGGTTAATATCATATCGATGTGGAAACGGACATCTACTCACGTGTGCAGATGCTCAGGAGCATGACTCCGATGACGAGACACACGGTCCCGGAAAGAACGAGCCATCGCGGGCCCCATCGATCGAAGACGGGACCGATGTAGATGCCGCCAAAGAAGCAGAGGAAGGTGTACACGGAGAAGATCCATCCGATGGTTCCCTCGCGGTATCCCCGCAGCTGGTGCGTGGCGACATAGGTCTGGAAGACGGCGATGCTGTTCATGACGCCCAACGCGGAGAAGAGGGCCAGCCACGACCCCAAGACGACGGACCACGCGCGCAGGCCGCCTTCCGGGTAGGTCTCCTCTTCCGCGGTGGTGGAGTAGGTATCCGCGGCCGAGGGCGCGCGGTTGATGAAATCGCCCTTCTCGTCGTTGGCATCGTTGCCGCCGCCGTATCCTCCGGCGCCGGCGATGGCATTGGAGACGGAGGGGATCAGGTCGTTGCCGACGACCGCGGCGGCGCCGTCGTGGGCTGCGCTCTCTTTTTTGCTGGGGAGCGGGTAGTCATAACTGCTGTAGTCCGGTTCCGCGGCGGGGTTGTATTCGGGCTTGTTATGTTGAATGTCGTCGCCGTGGGTGTGTTGGCGGTAGGATGTCTTTTCCGGGTCCATCTGGGGTAGGGCGAGCAGGAGAGAGGAACAGGGGGATCAGGGATGTTATTGGTTTCTTGCTGTCTTGGTACAGACCTCCGTCTTCCTTTCCGACTTCCTGTCTGACTTTCCAGCTGTCTTACACCAGCTCTTCCTCTCTCTCTCTCTCTCTCTCTCTTTCTCGCCCTTACACGACTCTTTCTGACAAGAAAACTTTCTTCTTCCTCAAAGAAATAAAACACGCGGGGCACACAAGATGTTGATAGACAAGATGAATCCGAAGAACAGAGATGCAGAAAAGATGTAAAGTGTTGTCCCTGATAAGAACAATTCGGGTGAACAGCCCGAGATGAGTCAAGAATATTCGACGAGAGACATACAGTCCAGACATATATCCACAGCCCGTCACGGGGGGGGCCAGTTCAAGTTACTTGTAGTTTTTTGGGTTGCCCCTCCAGGCCCGGGGTCTGTAATGCAGCAAGGCGAAACAAGTGGAGAGCGCGAAGAGGTGTGGTTCGGCTCGAAAAGGTGTGGGTGTCGGGAATTGGCGTGATGGACGGAAACGAAAAGGTGGATGGGTTAGGTGATTTTGATGCAAGTCTCAAAAGTCAATCGTATCATAACTACGCCAGAGGGAACGATAACCCGCAGAAAACCCTGGGCGAGGTAAGGGGGAGAAAAGGTCCTTCTGCTCGTTTTTCATCAACTCTTTCAATCCTGCACTTACCCCAGATGCAGATGCAGCGGAAACAGACATTTTAAAGAGAAGAGCCAGGGATGGTCAGAGGTTCCAGTTCCTTCTCTAGGACCGGGGTGATAGTCCGTCGGGTTGCGACTCACAAGTCAGATTCCATTGCCAAAGAAATCCACCGGATACCGTTTCCCTGCCCCCACTCGCCACAGTCCAAGAAGGGGAATAAAAATAAAAATAAAAATAAACCAAAGCACCAACCTGCCTCTTTCGTGTTGGCCTGTCGGGCATCTTCAAAGTCCCATGCGCAGAAAAAACCCAGACGCCAAACAGCGAAGAAAGAAGCCCATGTTGGAGGCGCATGGCCACGTTAGCCCCAAGTCGCGAAGCGGCATGGCGGCTCATGGTTGGGGGTGTGTGCCTGGGAATGGACGAACCACCGCCAGAAACCTTGTTGAACCAACCAATGAGGTTATTTCACTTAGTCGTGGTTTTCTGCAACCACCACCACAAACAACTGAGATACGCGGAGCTAATTCGAACAACCTCACCCACCCCAACCCAGCCCGACGAACGTTCGAGGCCGAAGCCGAGAAGAAAAGAGCAGGTTTCTTTCTGAAGCCGAAACGTGCGTCTAGGTACATTTTACGCAGAGCAACCCGATGTCGATGACTACCACACACCACAAGGCATTATTATCACGCAAGATCCTGTATACAGCAAGTCAAACCTCAATGTCACTATACATTATCCACACACTGCAAGTCATTACGGATAGACGCACTTCAATTCGCATTCTACTTATTACTACTTACAAACCTACCCCCCCCCCCCCGCCAAACGCCTCTCCGCCCTTTCGCGACAACAACGAACCTTTCGGAACCACTAACAAGCCCCCATCACACGCCAATCAACCTCCCGTTTTGAGTCTTGGCCCTCTTTTAGCCGTCCACCACGACCACCACCTGTCAGTCTCCAGCTTTTGCATCGAGATTCGGCTTCCGAAAATATCTCCTCGAACCAAAAGAGAAGGGCGGGAAAGAAGTACACCTCCGCAGGCATCTCAAAGGTTAGTGCGGCATGGGTCCCACTGTTACCGGGGTTATAGAAAACGGCATAGTTTGATAACAGTGGCCCCCATGATGCGCTAACCTTTGAGATGCTGGGACAGGTGTAAAACAGAGACGATGCGGGTGACTCATCGAAACGAAAGCCATGACGTCCGGGAATTGACTAACGGAAACATCCTTTGCATGCCCGCAAGTCCTCACATTCTTACTTACCTACAGTACACCACGCAGCCTTAGGTCATAGACTGAGAACTTGACCGGCGCGGAACAGTCGCGGTGAAGGCAGGGCGGCCGATTGCGGCGTCCGTAGCCGATGGTGGCTAGAGGTCAATTTGTGGTGGTTCATCCCTCTCGCACCAGCACCCCACCAGCAATACGTGCCCCGCTTCCGCTTCCGGCCAAACGCCGATGCCAAGGTGTGTTTTTCAAGTTGCATGCCCGGCTCCGGCCGCCAGAAGATTTTTTTGATAATTTTTTTCTCGCCTTCGAAACACCGCGGTTTACCCGACGCTGACTCTTCAAGTCTTCTCCTACCTCACATACCAGCTTACCTCAGCATCGCTACACGAGGCCCTCAATTACGAGGGGAAGAAAAATGTATCCCTGGGGGCTCGAGACCTGACCAGTGGATGGGACTGCTTACCTTAGCAGATCTCGATTGCACCGAAGACTCGACGGATGAAAAGGGCAAAACAGAAGAACAGCCGATGAAACCTTAGGCTCTTAGCCGTCTCGGGTACGGCTGCCTTATTGCTGGGCCCCATGGAAAGGCAGGGGGATGGATGATCTGATATTCCCTTCCGGGTCGTGCTCACGACGGGAATCACGCACGTCAATACGCCAATACGCCGATACGCCGGCCTTGGTTACCGCTCCATCAAGCGCCGTAGCAGAAAACCGAGAAGCACAGGAGAGACTTGCCCAGTCCACTGAAAATAGAACTGAGATGGCGCGGATTGTCAGTCCTCCGACAACGGGGCGGCGAAGAACAATCCGAACAAGCACACGAACCCAGAGGAGACGTATACCCCCCCCCCCCCCCCAAAAAAGGGCCCAAGTTCGGGTCAGCACAAGGGGGGGTCGGGACCGGACGAGTCAGTGAACAAAACTCTCGTCTTTCTTGGTTCCCGAGCCCCGAGCTCTAACCCAAACATGTCGTTGGTTTTGGTTGGTTTTGGTTGGTTTATTATCCATGCCTCCTTTTTCTTTCGTCAATAACCCCATCGAAATCAGCCCAGAATCGCGGGGCAACCCGCGGTTTATTGAAACGCAGGTTTTAGACCCGCTGAATGTCCAACAAGTACCGACTCTCTGCATATTCGGCTATAAGTCGCCTTTCCCCCCTTGGGTGAAAATACCTACACGTAACACACAATGCACGTAGGGCCTCCGTACTCCATCGTACTACGGTCCCGCGCGTCAAGGCGAGGGAGAAAACGCTGGCCTCGACCTGCCAGGGCAAAAAGTGGCAGGTTAGGGCCGGGGTTGAACGAGTGGGAATAGATGCCCACGACGAGGAGGCAACGCGCGACAATTCTATACTTTTTCCTTCCCCGTTCTTTTCACGGTCGTTACGTCTTTGATTTCATCGTCTTCTCATTTTGGCATGAAATGAATGACTCGCAAAAGAGAAGGTGGAGGGGGGGAAAAAAAAAAGAGAATTCATCCCGTGAGACTGGCTGCTGTGCGGCGCTGTTTCGACAATCTTAAACCACCTCCCCTTCCCAATAAAGGAAAGATTCCGGCCCGACGTGGTTTTCTAATCCTGCGCGTCCTTCCTCTTGCTTCTTTTTTTTCTTCTTGTATGGTGGCTGAACCAGTCAAAAGATAACCATCAGCAGTCATTTGGCCAGGG
Organism: Colletotrichum euphorbiae; assembly: GCA_037178605.1. Taxonomy (NCBI): domain Eukaryota; kingdom Fungi; phylum Ascomycota; class Sordariomycetes; order Glomerellales; family Glomerellaceae; genus Colletotrichum; species Colletotrichum euphorbiae. Next base: position 147,093 of record JAXCEF010000066.1, on the reverse strand, counting down.
AAGGCACTGCGCCTACGATCTCTGTTGAAGCTCCATTGCTGTGAACTCCCGGTTCCCCGACTTATTCTCCGCCATGAATCACCACTGTTTCAGTCGTGGCGCTGAGGCGGGCGCCTTTGGCGGAGCCACTGACCTTAGCTTCGCCCAATGATCTACCTGTCCTGGCAAAAATTGCTGCCTCAAGCGTTGATCGTAGTCTCTGTTTTGCCAAGAACTGATCACTGGCAGAAAGAAATTAAGAAATAAAGAAATCAATCACTTGCTTCGAAATGCTTTTCATTTGGATATACGAAGGCTTCAATATAGGCCTATCAACCTGCTAAGCAGCGCTGCTCTGGCGACTCCAAACTTCGACCGCCGTACCAGGGCATCTCGCACCCACAGCCTCAGACGTGCAGTTTCTCAACCAGGTATAATCGTGATAGCAACACCTAATAATACCACCTGCACGGCTGCCGTAAGAGATGCGTCCAGGATAAAAAATTTGGGTGTTGGGTTCCCCTTCGTACCCACTCGCAAGTCCCGCAACCCGGCCCAAGGGCATGCTGAAGCCTTTGGTTTCTGTCCTATACCAACGTTGCTGTTGATCCCTGAGGCGTTCGAGCATTCTCGTTCTGCTCTATGGCCTTTGTTCCGTTCAAACATATATGATCAAGTAAGCAAACTCGTAATACTTGATATGGGTCACGATGGGAATAACCCCGACCCCAAAGGCATCTAAATGACCCCAGCAGTGGTTGGTTCCATAACCCTTCCGTGATAAGATACCCAAAGGATGTTCCAAGACCGTCAGTCGGATCTGCGGCAGAGAGAACTATCACAAGATCGTGACGTGTGCTCCTTCAATCCTCATGAAGCACAGCCAAGCACATGCATCATCTCGGAGTCGTATCATTATTCAGCAGTCCCCAGAGGAAGCCCCTCGGCCTACCTCCTGGAACTGCATCCAACTCAGCATCCGCCTCGCCGTCGATCATGGCCTCTGCTGCTTATAGTACAGCCGGGTCAGAGTAGCTGTCTTCCCTCGAAGTTATAGCGTCTATCTGTCGTCTTATTGAATCAAGTAAGACAGTTCGTGCCGACGTGTCGAGCTTGCTGACGACCGTTTTCCTAGTGTGTAGCTGTCAGCCCCCCCCACCTCCCCAAGAAAAGAAAGAAACCGGTGGGAAGAGAGGCTTGAAGGCCAGATGTGCAAATTACAATGTTTCAAAGAGCGAAGACAGCTCGTCCATGGGCAAGTTAGCCTGTGAACCCGGGTCTGCTGTTCCTGGTGCGGCAGAGGCTTGTTCGGACTGGGTAGAGGCCAGTTGGATTAACAGGTCGGCGTTCTTGATAAAGTGGACTAGGTCGTCAAGATCGGTTTCCTTATTGGCGGTGCGCATTCGGCGGAGAATGTCGACGGACTCAGCCTCGGAGCGCATGGCAAGCAGGCGAAAGAGGTCCTCGAAGAGGGAGAGGCGGTATTGTACTTCCTCGTGCTTTGATTTGAGGGCAGCGAAGCGGGTAACATCGGGGCCTGCGTCGTATTCGCACCTCGTTCGACCCATACCAGCACATAATGAGCAGACGGGACGCTGGCCGTCACATTTTGATTTCCGACGACGACATGATGTGCAGGCAATCTTGGTCTGGGGACGACGCCTCGGGGCTGATGAACCTCCACCACCACTCCCAGCACCAGCACTACCGCTGCCACCGGGAGTGGACTGCGGGGTTAGCTCCCGCTCCGAAGAGGCACCGCTGACTGCGGCAGGGCCTGCGGGAAGTAGCTCGCGTTGCGGTTTCATGGTAAAGATGAACAGAACTTTTGGCCTTGGACCATGGGCTGGCCTGGTAGTCAAACTTGGCCGCCAAGGGTTGATGGATGGAGGCGTGGGCGTGTAGCTGACACGGCGAGATCTGCGCCCTCAGAACAGCTGGGACGGGGCCAGTAGACGAATCGAGAGAGGGCAGAGCGGGCCACAACCACGAGTCCAGGAACAGATCCGCCCGCCCCGTCGCTAAGAGAGACTGGATTGCCTTGATGGTGCGTGTCGTACTGCCGACCCGCCGGCCATACTGGAAAATGTCGCGTGTTCGTTGTCGGCGCGTGTGTATAATCGTGTATTGTCTGGCGGTCGTGTGTAGGTGTATGTGTTGCTGGTCAAGTGCAGTTTGAGTCGAGTACCTCGAGGTAGGTAGCTGCACGCTAGCGTAGCTTCGGCTTTCACTGGAACTGCCAGTACAGTGCAGTAGGTGCGACCAAGGTACGACGGGATGGTAAGGCGGCGCCGTGGTGGTGGTTCTTTTCCCTCGAGCAAGGTGCCTCGTGTGCTGGGACGGACGCCGGGTGCCCAGATTGTTCCGGTCCCGGGAAAGCTATCGTCGGACCGGGATCGTCGATGGGCTTCTCCTCCCCTTAAGGTAGGTAAGACAAGACAGGGGCAAAGAAAAAATTCAAGCCACCGGGGATCTACATCTTAAAAAAAAAAAAACCCCCGGAAGAATAAAAAATGAATCAAAAATAAATAACGAACAACATATGGGTGTGGTGAGCTTGCTGCTTGGTAGATAGAGTTCCTTCAAATCCATGGACTCTTCTGGCCACGGCTAGGCCATGCCACCAGCTGGGAAAAGCTGCGTGCTGCATAGTAGAACCAGCATCACCCAGTGACCCAGCAGCATCTGTGCACCGGGCAAGGAGCCCGCAGGGTACTACGGGCTGCCGTGGCGTGTGGCTATCGAGAGTTTGCGGGCGCATCGGGACCCCAGCTGTCGGTTGTTGTCAGCAGCCAGGATTGGGACGCTTGCAGCGCGTTCTTTGAGTCGCTGTTTTTCCCACTGAAACCTAGCCGCGCCGCGGCGCCCTGTCCTTCACCGCGTTCCTTCTTGGGCACTTGGTATCTGCTTCCAGGGAATTGAAGGGGAGAAGACCCAGCAAAACGAATTAAGAGAGTGCCCCGTGGGATAAGATCAGGGTATCTCGCGTCCGCGCGTGGAAATTGCTGTCTAGGTGGATTTGGCCTTCAGCAGAGCGACGCTACCGCAAGTGCGCAATGGAACCAAACCGTTGGCCGAAGCAGCCCCAGGAAAAAAAAAAAAGGGTCGGTCTTGCTTCTGGCTCGGCAGAGACAATCAAATGCCTCCGTCCTGGTCACATCGTCGTCATCGGATGAGCCCGAAGAGCGAAGCGGAATTTCTCTGCTTGACGAAATATGGAAAAAGAGGAAACTGGGTGTTAGAATAAAACCACCTTCGACCAACGAGGCTTGACATCAGTAAAGAAACAATTTCATCTGAGCGATTTTCGACGGCGAACTTTGTGAAAGGAGGTTCTTCGGATCCGATGTAATGTGTAAAAAAGGCATGAGGGGCGGCGAAATAGAAGAGAGAAAGGGACAAATGGGAGAGCGAAGGAAAGGAAAAGAGAGCAAACGCCATATGGGCTTCCCGAAAACGCACCGTATGCCGAAGACGACGCCATGAACTCCACCGTACCAACCTCTCTAAAATGTCCCGGCATCCGCTGAATAAACTTGATATCATGGGACCATCACCATCGCGTGAAGAAGCAACCGGGCATACCAGGTGGCGGAGGGATGATGTTTCCGGTCGACTTTTTTCGCTGACCTTGTCGCGTAGATACGCTGTCGTTCTTGGCTCAGGATATCGGACGGGAGTTGACAGGGTTGGGTAAAGCTCCAGCGCTGACATCGCTGGCAACTCTAGAGATGTATCCCTGGATCATCTCGCATCCGCAGTCGCCATGCTGGAGAATTTGGCTTTTGAGCGTCAGCACCTCATTTCTCAGAGCCGTAACACAGGCATCGAGATACATCCTTTCCTCCGTGACTTGTTTCTCCTTAGCCGCCAGCTCGATCTCGTACTGTTTCGTCTTCTCTCGGCATCGCTTCGCCGCGGCTCGGTTCTTGACACGGTAAGTTTTCTTGCCCTGCACGGTAGCTGTTGGTATCTCGCGTTGCTGAATATCATCATCGTCTTGAGAATTTTTGTCATCATCGCCATGTACACTCGAGTCTACAGGCGACGGCGAATCCGAGGCTTTGACTCGAGCCTTCTTTGACGATGACTGGCTCCCAGTCGACGATTGTTTTCGAGTCTTTGCATTGGTTATGGCTTGCGTGCTTTGTGGGTCGAATCGAGACCGCGGTTGTGTATTGGAAGATAGCCAGGGAGTAGACATGGCCGCTGGAGAGTGCGCCTGAGGGGAGTATACTGGGGTTGCCCATTGGCCAGTCGATTCCGATCCTGGAGCTTGGATTGGTTGTAATTCTTGGTATTGATAAGGAGGCCACTCGCTGGGTTGCGATGGCCATCCAGCCATGGAATACTTTGCAGCTGTGCCGTACGTCTGAAGATCTTGCCCGTTGGTCTCCCACTGCGGCTGGTTCGTGATGCCTCCGGAGCTGTTCTGAGCATAAAAGGAGCCAGTCACCTGTTCGTCCCATCCAGACCACTGCTGGCACATGAAATCATTGGCAGGCGGGAGCAACTGGCGTTGCTCGGCGGATGTGCCGTGAAAAAGCGGTATCGGCACGGACATGCGCATGCCGTTAGCTTCAGCTATGACCGTCGAGCCTTCCTGGCTTGATTCTGCCATTGTTCTTCCGTCTGATGGTGGTCAGCTGGCATATTTCGAATGGTTGAGTCATCGCTCGTCGCCAAGGGGTCGGCCCTACAGGACTCTCGTGAGTAATCTCAGGAACAGTCCAGCTGATGGCGATGGGTGTAGCGATACGGGGAAGGAAACTTAGAGGACGTGAGATCTGCTGCTCGAATTAGGTCCAGCTAGGGTGGACGAGAAGGGACTCGACGGACTCGAATATGGGGGTGGAGTTCAAGGTCGGTTGATGGCGGGAAGATGCAAGTTCGAAGTTAATAAGAAGAACCGCGTGGCAGAGGAACTGGGGCTTGAGATGTGACGATGGAAAACCGGGGGCACGTCGAGGACACCTGGAAGGAAGAGAGGAGGGCCCGGGACCAATTCCAGTGCTCCAGAGCGACCTATACAACCTATAGCTACGAAAAGAAGCTGCTTGAGAGACTGGGAATAGATCAGGGGGGGGGGATCTGATTGGCCGAAGAGCCGGGAAGGTCAGCAAGCACCGAATTGAAACGCAGGAAGCCCTCGGACCGCAGTCCGGGGAGTGGCAAGAGGTGATTGGCTGCGGAGCGTTCTCCGCTTGTCCTAGAAAAAATGGAAGTCGCCTCCATGAGGTAGGCCCGTAGGGGTACCCTACCATACCTTACCTTACGTTGGAATCCCCTCTTTCTTTCCTTGCTTGCCAGCCCGTCATCTCTTACCAAGCACCCGACAGCAACTCCAATCGGCCGTCCCGGTATCCTCCCCGTCTTAAGGCACCTGAGGTGATCCCACCTCGTCTCCCACTTCTAGCTTTCTCACCTGCCATCACATCTCCCTCCCACCTTCTCACATTGCCACCGAATGTCTGAGTATCAAAGGCCTAGGCTCTCGAAAGACATCTGAAGAAGCCTAATTTTCTTTAGTCGGCATGTACGTAAGGTTACCTTAGGTAGTCTAAGGAAGTCTCCCTAAGGTACCTACCCATGAGCCCTCATTCACGCAGCGCTATTGCAGATCTTCGTTTGTCCTTGCGCCCTGTAAATCGTTCGATTTAGTCTCACCGGCTCAAGCTCCTGCTGCTCTGTTTCGTCCCTTACCTGCCGTCCCGCACACCCATCCCGCACACCCATCCAAGGATACCACCCCGGATATGCCAAGGCAGTGCAGTACAGACGCACGTCTACAAGTCGCATTCTGTCCTGCAGAAAAGACTTTCCATGAATCGCCTACCTAGACTTCTCTGTCTTGGGGTCTACCGGAATGCAACCCTACAACGTTGGCAGGCAGCCTCCTGCCGTCCGTCCCTCACGGTATCGCATCCTTCATGCTTGCACGCCGCCCATCAGCGGAAAAAGAAGCCAGAGTATCAAGGCATGGGACGTGGGAATTTCCACATTGCAAATCACACCCTCGCTCAAAACAGTCATACCTCCGCGGCTTGAGGCTGTCTGTCTGGTATTCCGGCGAAATCCCAGACAGTGATTATGATTATCTGTTGGGGGGAGTGGAAACAAACATGCAGTCGATTGGGGCTCCTGCGTCGACCGAGTTCTACGGGTGTGTTGTTCGACTTCCCCGGCGGCGTATCTTTCAAGAACTGAGATCTGAATAACAGTTATTACCCGGCCAACACAGCAAAGCATACGTACAGCCAGCCATTTAGCCTGACGGAAATGCCCTCCCCCCAAGTCACCATACCCTGGTCTCGTTATGCAGACGCCATGGAAAGAAAGCACTGCTACCTTGCATCGAGCCCGTGTCTTTCCACAAGGAACTGTCAAGCATCTGCATCAACATGTGGAACATGAAGAAGCAAAAGAAGGCAGCACCTATTATTGCGATAGTGATTTCTGCCCTCTATAGGCTGCTTCTAGCCAACCAGATTCCCTAGGGGTTCGATGGCGCTTCCGCTTCTGCCGAGGGCTGCCATCCGCTGCTCCATGCCTCTCCAATTGGTCCCGGAGTGCACTCCGTCTCGCCACTAGCAGCTGTCGGATTGGGCCTCTGCTTGGATGATTCCAAAGCTGCCTGACAACGTCGTAGCTGGCGGACACAAACGCGGGCATATGCGCCAGAATGGCGTCACGCTGATGCGCGGACCCGTGTCGTGTCTTGGATGGTGCAGCTTGGAAAGGGCAGCCGGGACTTCATTAAGAGAAACGGTTTTGAGAGCCCCTCTACCAGAGCCGGGCTCGCCGTTGCGGCCTCGCCAGTCCTTGACATGCGCCGCTGGAGTGACGGGGACAGGAGGCGACAAGGTCCTCGCATGGGGCGGTTCCAGGCCTCCATTGTCATGCTGTCCTCCCTCGCTTCATTGCCATCGAGGATTGCAACGCCACGTTACCCCTCTCCAAAGCATCTCATGATTCTCTGCATGGTCTTTTAGGCTTTATATCCTCTCGTATACAAGCCTACGCGGGCTGCTTCCAGCTAGTAGTAGGAGAGTGGTGAGCGGCCTCGTAGAGTTGAGAGACAACGAAAAACGTTGCAAGATACGGGAGGGGCAAAGGGTTAGCCGCCATGACCAAGAAAATGGAATACCCTGAAGTAACATGCAGATGACAGGGCTGTCCGCCTGGTCATCCCAACACGACCTCGTACATTTTGATGCCTTTATTAGTCGAGAGAAAACTCCGGGCTTCATGAGGTAGAGGACTTCTACCTCCGGTGTTTCCAGTTGTTGGGAATACTTCCTTTTTCGTGCAGCTCTCCTACCAGCCTGACGCTGTTCGGTACAGCAGCAATCGATCAAATAGGATACCCTAGATTGGTTCTTCGTCGGTTTGTTCAAGTTGACGGATTACACACGCGCGAGAAGCGAGAGTAGGCTGCGTTGTGACAGAACGGGAACCCCGCCAGTCTATGTTTCCCAGAACCCCTCAAGAAGCCTTCCCGCTCGGTCAGGATCAAGTAAATTATACAGCAAGCTCGGTCGTAAAGAATAAATAGCCGCTATGTGGGAACTCTTTTAATAATCACTATACCTTCGTTTTTTTAAGAGAGATAAAATTTAACTTAATATCTTTGGAACGATTCAATACTTAGAGATTGTTTCATAATTTTCCTAATATTTATCTCACAAGTAATTACTAGGGAAAGAAGCTCTCAAAAGTTTAGTGTTTATACGACCGAGTGCTACACATGGCTAACCCAGTGACCGTTCATGGTTTGCTGGCGGTTGAACATGGCTTAGGTAGGTGACCTCAACAGTCGTATATTGGTAGGACAGACCGCTAGGAGAGTAAAGGAAGCCAGCGTCCAATCCCCAGAAACAGGGGCGGCCCGGATCGACCAGAGTTGAGAGGGACATGATGCTTCTGTTCCGCTGAGTCATCAAATAATCCAACTCAATCCTTCTGCCTCGTCACAAGCTATCCAATCACTCGTGAGCATTGTGTCTCAATGCTTCCGGCGTCTCTTCCGGAGCCGTTCTAAGCTGCTACAGGTCAGCTTCGCCGCAGCTCTCCGCACCACCGAAATAGGTGGCCAGCCCGCGTCGCTGGCAGCAATAGCCGACACGGCCGTTTTCATTCGATTGGTGTTTCCAATTTACGAAGTAGATATTTGACCAAATTCTGAATTGAGTCTTTGTCGTCATTGGTTGATACAGTGTTCTCTCATTCTTCCGAGCTTCTGCACGACTGGGTGCAACTGACGAAAGAACTGCGAATGATTCGACTCGAGCCTTGCTTGGCCGTTGACTAATTTCCGGAGAGCGACAATCTGCATGATCGCAAGTTTTTAAAACTCCCATTTTTCTTTCTTTCTTGGAAGGCTTCCAGGTTCAACTTTTAATAACGGTTCCGCCTGCACACCCCTGCCCTCGCCTCGCCTCGCTTACTCTCTCTATCTCTCTTTCCCGGGTTATTAGACCTCAGAGGGTGAAGACGAAAGCCGGATGCCAAACTCAACATCCCCCCCCTTCCCCGCTCTCTTCCTGCTTGCATGTATGATTACAGCTGGTATTTGAATCGAAGAACGCAAGTCTCAGCTACCAAGACATTATTCTCTATCAAAATCCTGCCAGCAGTGGTTGAGATACTGCTTCCCCCTCTCTGTCATCATCACCCAGAGCGATGGCGAACCCGACGAGGCTACGACCGCTGCTACCACTCACTTCGACCGCGCCACCCGCACATCCCCCGGCACCGCCGCTCCCAAGAAGAAAGAGGCCCCAGGTGTCAGCTGCGTGCAATGGTATCTAGTTGGCCTCAAGTCCCCCCCCCCCCTTTTCGTTCGTATGAGCTTATCTGACGAGTGCAGAATGTCGTAAGAAAAAGGTCAAGGTAGGTTGGTCCACACCTTCTGTCTGTCTTGAAGCCACATATACTTGAATCGGTTGCTACCACTTCTCTGACAACCTCTTGCTGATGAGGACGATAGTGCGACGGCGTCCGACCAAGTTGCTACATGTGCGCCGCAGCCAAAATACAATGCACATACCCGGTCCCCGAGGGGCTCTCCCAGCGCGAAGCCCAGAAAAGGAAGCTCAGCCACGTCTCCAAGGCTCACGAGGATGGTCTCAGGGTGCTGAAGCTCATTCGCGCGAGCGGAGCCGGTGCCTCCCAGGACATCGTGAAGCAGCTCCAGCGCTCGGAAGACCTGGACGAGGCAATCCAGTCCATTGCCGACGCGAGCTTGTTGTTGTCCCACCTAGATGGCCGTGTGAGTGGTGAGTTCTGCGTCGGAATATCACCTTTGCACCAGGCCGCCGCGATGTAACAGTTTCTTGAAGCAGACGTCTCGAATGGCACGTCCTCGCGAAGTGAAACTTTGGACAGGACATCAGCTGTCCGGCATGGGACAGGAAGGTCAGCTCTTCAGACCCCGATCGGCTCTGCTCATTGCTCATCGTGGCCCTCATGCGGCAGTTCTGATGAGACCCCGAGAGACCCAGTTCATGAGACTACTGATAGTGGCCTGTTGCTACCCGTTTCTCGTTGGACGACAGTATCGCAAGATGAAAAGCTGTTGAATCGGCTACTCGACTTCTTCTGGACTTGGGATGGCACCTTGTCCCGCCTCACCGACCGGAATCTCTTCACCGCAGGAATAAGAACCCGTAGCCCCGACAGCCCGATCACCGGCCAGCAAAACCAACCATTCTGTTCGCCGCTTCTGGTGAACGCCATCCTGGCTGTGTCTTGTGTCCGTAACGCCTCACCGTTCTTGAGTTTTCTGACGCGCGCTCCTGCGTTCCTGTGGCTGACCACCCCTCACCTCTCTTGCAGCTTCACTCGATGAGAAAGCAGTCCAATGCAACTCAAGAGGTCTTGATACTGGCCCAAAGATTCGCGGATCACGCCTTCCACCTGCTCGAGGCGGAGGCAAGCACGAGCTCCTTGACTTTTCTACAGGGCGCCGCCATACTCTGGGTCTACTACAGAGACCAAGGGACCCGAACAGCTCACGCCCGAGCCGAGGGCCTGGCCCGCTTGATGCGGCAGACGTGGTCCGCCCTAGGCCTTGACCGCGACGGTTCGAACCTGTTCCAACCCTCCGAGACGCAGCCCTTGAGCGATCCAAGGGTTTGGCATGCCGTATCGTGCATAGCGTGGGGATTCTACTGCTTTTTTGCGTGCGTCAACCTCCTCGAACCAAGCCCCCCTTTTCTCAAGACGAATCAAGCAGGACGATGAACAAATTGAGATCTCACGCACAGAAACTGGTTGTACTGATGCTGGAACTCACCCTCGGACAGGAAAACGGCGCTTGTTTCATCTCCACACATGGCCGTCCAAAGACCACTCATGACGAAGACCTTCGAGAGCGAAGACGGCCTCGGCGCCGGATCTCCCAGCTCGATTTCATCAGCTGGGGCCGGCGAGAACCACAGCGCGACTCAGCCGGCATACGAGATGCAAATATTCGCAGCCGAGTGTTGGCTCTGCGAAATCATTGGCCAGTTCGTCTCCGACTTTTTCAAAAACGGGACGCAGCACCCGATTCTTGACGGCGAACTTTGCACTGCTCTGTACAACAAGCTGTTATGCTGGAAACTCTCCCTGCCGGATCATTTCACCACCACGAGCGACAGCGTGCTGCCGTCCGTGCTTCTACTTCAGTCAGTCTGACCGATATCTGGTGTTTCCAGCACCCCCCCACCCCTTTGGAAAAGGGGGGGAAAGGACATCACTAACAGCAGGAACCAAAACCACAGGTCCACGTACGACTTCACAGCCCTCAAGCTCCTAGAAACCTTCACAAGCCGCCAATCCGGCGCCGAGTTCGACGGCCGAAACGCCGCGTCCCTCAAGGTCCTCCACGCGAGCTCCCTGATAGCGAACCTCTGGATCTACCGCGGCCTCTACACCCTGAAACACGAGTACTGGGCCGCCGAGCAGTGCTCCTTCGCAATCCACGTCCTCCTGCCGCAGCTGGAATCCGAGCCGGCCGTGTACGACGTCATTTCCAGGGCCTGCTGCGTGCTGAACGAGATGGGAAACCGTGGCGGCGGCGGCGGCGTCTCCGGTCGCGCTGCCGAGTTGCTCCGAGACGTCGAGATGACCGCCAAGGGCAGGGGGCTGCGTGTACCGCCGTACGGCGAGGGGTCGAGGTCGCCTGACGCGGCCGGGGGAGCGCCGATGGTCGTTGTGCGCGGGGCGCGGGTGTTTGATGCGACTGCGGGAGGAACGTCTGCTTCCGAGGACGAGCCCGGGCAAGTTTCGTCGTTGAAGTTTGGGGCCACTATCTCTGACGCTTAGAGGGCGTCGCTACACGACATCGACGTCCCGGGAGCTGTAGGCGGTGCTGTCAAGGGGATACAAGTTTTATTGGGGATGGCGAGCTAACGGTCCGTTTGTAAGCGTAGAATCTGTTCGATATGTGCGATTGTCAGACCTTGGTCTGGCTTCCAAATATGTAACAATGTAAAAGCGGTCCAAAGGAACAGCTGGACCAAGGTAGTCTGGCTCTACTCTCACTCAAATCGCAAGGAGGCAACTAGGCTTCATCCCATCAGTGAGGAAGACACTCTCTCTTAAACCCAACTCGCCGGCGATCTCAAAGACTCCGGTCAGACCGCACGCGCCGGCTCCACGTCCTCCCCCTGAATCCATATCCTTTTTATCCTCCGCGTCGCCGAGATATCCTGTAACGGATCCCCCTCAATGAGAACGAGATCAGCCCGCAAGCCGCTGCAGACAACACCTCGATCGCTGAGCCGGAAAGCTTCAGCAGCCACGCAAGTAGCGGAGCGCAGAACGTCCAGACGCGACATGCCCGCATCGACAAGTAGCCGCAGTTCTTCGTGCAGACTCTCACCAAAAGAGATTTGAGTGGCGGGTACCAGATTCGCCGTCGTACCCGCGCAGATGGTAACTCCTGCCTCGTAGAGCGTGCGCACGCTCGCCACCGCGTTGTCGTAGTTGTTTCCCGATGCGGCGAGCGGGTTGGTGTGGTGCTGCTGCGAGCTCGCACCAACACGGGCGGTGTCGCCATCGTCGTTCTCCGCGTTTGGGGGCCCAGAGAGGTTAGAGAGCCCTGAAACGGGGAACCCGGGCCGGATTCTCTCGCTCGGCAACGATGCAGCCCTGTCGTCCGTCACACTTTTCCGTAGCATGCTCAGCGTGGGTACGAAGACTTTGCCCTGGACGGCCATCTCACGCGCCAGTTCCTGGTCCAGGGGCTCGTCGAGCGGTGCGTGGGCGAAGATGTCGAAACCCGCTCGCAAAGCGCGAACGTACGACGCTTTCCCGGTCGTGCGAGCGATCGCCAGCTTGTTATGGGAGTGCGCGGCATCGACGATGGTCTTCAGAAGGGCGTCATTGGACGAGTCGAGATCAACGACGACTTTGATGAAGTCTGCTCGGTCCGGGCCACTGGCTCTGGAAGCCGCAAATGCCACAGCATCTTCATAAGTAGATATGACTGTCACTGCAGGGTTGTCGTCAATCTGCGGTTGATGATCCCGTACTGGGGATGCTCCGGTGCCGCTGGAGAAAACGGTCGGTAGTTTGGTGCGACCGGCGGCGTAGACACGGATGGCCTGGCACTGCTGGGTGCTGCTGCTCAAGTCGACGACTGTGGTGACGCCGTTGGAGGCGAAGGACCCGAGGGCGGCTTTGGCACTCTTGATATTTACGTAGGAGTCGATGAGGCCGGGTATTAGGGTGCAGCCTTGGCCGTCAACGACGACGTCAGGAGTTCCCGAGGTTGAAACGTTATCTGGGGAATCCTCAATATTGCCGGCAGACCGAGTGATGTGGACTTTGCTAGGGCCGAGCACCTCTCTGCTATCAAAGACACGGACATTTTTGATAAGAATCTTCGTCATGACCGTCTTCTTGACTGACGAAATTTGCCCTGCGTCGTTCGAGCAATTGCGACTATCTGTGAGAGGCACGTCGGCGCTGTGTCAGGGTCTCGTGATGGGCTTGCGAGTTGTTTCCTGTGAACGTTAACGAAGATTGTTTGGGCATCGGTGAGGTGATCATCGGCGTTGCATGAGAGGCTCGGAAGACAGAGAGGGCAGGTATGACCGCAGGACCGCCATTCCGGAGCAGAAACTCCGTGTGCAATGACTTGACTGTGCCACGACGACAACCAAGTCAAGTCATAGGTATGTCACTGTGCAATAATTTTTGTGGTTGAGCTTGCCCCGGAAGAATCATCCTGCACCGTCCGTCATTTTCCTCGATAACTAACAGAGATTGACGTCACTTCATAGTGATGGACTTTCAAAAACGGAGTCGAACAACAGCGGTCGCGAGCCAATTGCATTCTGTCGTGGTCCGGACCAAGTTCCTTGTGTGGGATTGACCGGTCATGAAGCGGTAAAGTCATGGCTGGGCTCGGTCCCCAAAGCGGAGATGATGTTGCCTTTGATTGGCTGAGAGTGCAGATGCTTGCCGGCCGGTGATCAGCTGCAAGAATTGCGAATTTTTGTCGCAACATGTTGACCAGCCTCATGTCTGTTTCCTGGTATGTGTGCCCGTCCTGTCGACGAAAATCAATCGTCAGATCTTTGCTCTGGCTGACAAGTTCTTCGGCTTCTAAGTGGTGGGGCATGCCTACCTCAGTACTGCGAGCAGCATGGCTAGGAGCATAAACCCCGTAGTGTCCGTCCAACTTTCTTGAGCGTATCAACTTTCCGATGCTGAGATATCCGAGTTCACAATACTTGTCTCCCTGCGAATGATTCCATGTTCTAGGTAGGCTGGATTGGTTTTTGAAGCCTGATCGGATGCTGATGTGCGTACCGACTGCTTGCCCCCGTATTTTTTCCTTTTCAAACGTACTTGCTGGGTGTGCGAATGTCTGTGTGCAGCAACTGGTACTGAATTTACACGACGTAAAGCTCCGCAGGGATGCCATGCCGCAGGGCGCTGGGGTCTTCGGACCAGCATGCGTCGAACCATGCAGCAGCGATGGCCTCAAGCCTGAGCACATTGGACTCAAGGACTCGCTGATGGTGTCGGCATAGGGTAACGCAGACAAAGTTTGATGCCCAGAAAAACCTCGGTTTCGAGTCTTAGTCGCTATTTCTCTACCTCTATAGGGGCATACTTGTTGCTAAATGCAACGAGCCTGTAGGAAATGTCAACAACCACCTTGACGATTTTACATGCTACGAAGCCAAACCGTGGTCCCACTGCCCGAAATCCATCTCTCGTGCGGTGGGAAGCCCGAATGCCGCTCAATATGTCGAGGATTCATTGGAGATGAATGATTTTGGTAATCAAATGTCGTGCCGAAGACCTCTTGGCCAAGTAGAGTTCTCCTCTCCTCCAACGACGAGTGGTTGGATGCTTCGAAGTGCGGTACTAGTGACGTTGGGATGCGCCGACCTGCCAATGTTGACAATCTTGAATGAAAATGCAGTGTGTATACCCAAGAGCAGATTCTTATTCGGGCCTTACTCGGTAGATCGTTGTGCTGAAGTTTGACATCCTTGACTCAAATCATTCAGACATCGTCGTCTTCCGCATCCTCAACCGCAGCCTTCCTTGGTCCGCTCGACTGCGTCTCCTCCGCAGCAGTTGTTGACTTCAGGTAACCTTCTTGCTCGAGCCTGTCTGCTTCCTCAGGTTCCATCAGACCGCGCTGCCCCTTGCCCTTATCCAGCTTCATCTGCACCGCTGTAGGCACAAATGCTGACACAGCCTCCTTCTGTAGGTTTCGAACAAGTGGTTTGGCTTCGTACACGGTTTTTGGCTCTGGTGCAGGGGTCAAAGGCTTCTTTTCCTTCTCTTCTTTTTCAAGTTCCGCTTGCTCAGCTTGCCGACGGGCACGCCTCTTTGCGTACCATTTGTCTAGTACTTCTTTCGGAATTGGCGGCGGTGTGTCTCGTGGCATAGGGATGCGTTTTACTTCATCGGGTACGTCTTCGTCGCTGGTCAACTCATCGTCGTTTCGTCTGCGCTTTCCAAGAACGCCTCCCGAAGAGTCACCGTCGCGGTGGAAACCACGGCCGAATGATGGCGCATTGTCGCCAAGCGCTTCACGCGCCTTCTTGACAGCGCGTAGCTCCTTCTCGAGTCCCTCAAGGACTTGTTCTTCGTGTCGAGAGAGCTTTCCGCCTCCAGTAGCGACCGCCTTAATGTCGTCGATTTGCTTCTGAATTCGTTCGGGATTGCGCCGCGCGAGCTTTTCGTTACGTTGGGCCTGGATTGATGCCTTGCCTATCATCAATTGTTAGTGACATCGAAGCACTTGTGGCTTTCTTCGAACACTAAGGTTGACATACCCTTTTTGATCGCTTTAGCTTTATCGGCTTTCCGCTGGGCCTGTACTGGGTTGTAGTTGCGTTCTTTAGGCATGATGGTCGCTGCGGGTGTCGTTAACTTATTTAAAAGTTGGGGTGGATAAAAAGCTGGCGCAATCCTACCTGAGGTCGGGTACTGGGAACTTTCGTCAGTGACAGCTCTTGGGATAAGCTTATCGCCGTATCTTATCATATCACGTGATTCATCCCATCACCAGCGGGCTGATTGTTGCCCCTGCGACATTGTTGACTTAGGACCCCGCAGCGCCCAATAACACTGACGCTTTGTTCCCGATTTCCCCCTAATTAATCGGGAGAGCCCATCCATCGATCGACCGTGCAGTGACGGTCTCGTGCGCAGATCTTGGGCTGACTCCATCAACCACCCTGGACTCTGACCCAAAATCAACCCCACGGCGGAGAAGATAACAACACAGTCACACGCCTCGCTTGTGAGCATCCTCTATCGCGAGTCCTGAACTTTATCCGTACCTTGCAGCGGTATCGTTCATCCCACCTCTCTTAGCTGGCCCCCTTGCACGGGTCAATCGCCTCCTTCAAGCCTCTTTGGCTTCCTCCCTCAACTCCCAATTACCAGCATCTTCAATCAACACCACAACAATGTCGGGCTTCATGTCCAACTTCCTCCCTGGAGGAAACCAGTCGAGACCTGAGACGCCCACGCGAAACAGCTTCATCAACCCCACCAGCACTCCCCAAGGCAGCCCAAGCAAACGGATGATTCCCCCAGGCGCTCACGAATTACCCGATGCTTTCGATGGCGCTCTCAAGCTGAACACTCCCGTCCTTGAGAGACCCAGACTCGAGCGCCCGCTGAGCATTATCAACACGCCGCAATCGCCAGGCAAGGGCAACCTCGGCGAAGCGAGCCCCAACGTTGAAGATAGCGTCTTGCACAAGGGCGTCGCGTCCACTGGCAGCCCCCTGAAGAAGTCGCACGGCCAGGAAAACACCCCTCCGATCACGCGCTTGGGAGCTACCGATTCGCCTTACCAACAGAGCCATGCCGCCATCTCTCGCGGAGAATTGTACCAGCCTCCTAAAGAGAAGCCTGTTACTCCCAAGAATAAGTTCAACACCCAACGGGCACTCACTGCTGAGGAACTGGAGATCCTGCAGCGTCCCAATGTCCGTCGTCTGGTCAATGTTACCCAGCTATGTACGTCGATTTTGGATGCCCTTCAGTTCTTGCTTGCTGACCTGCTCTAGATTTCCTCGACTATTACTTCGATCTGTTGACCTACGTTGGCTCCAGACAGAACCGACTCGTTTCTTTCAAGCATGAGATCCCTCCCCCGCCCGAAACCGATGAAGCGGCATACAAACAGATTTGGACCAAGTACGCAGGTCGAGAGCGTGCGAATCTGCGCAAGAGACGTGTCAGGCTTCGCCATGGTGATTTCCAAATCCTGACCCAGGTTGGCCAAGGAGGTTACGGCCAGGTCTTCCTGGCCCAGAAGAAAGACACGCGAGAGGTTTGCGCCTTGAAGGTCATGAGCAAGAAATTGCTTTTCAAGTTGGATGAGGTTCGCCACGTCTTGACTGAGCGCGATATTCTCACCACGGCGAAGAGTGATTGGCTGGTCCGGTTGCTCTATTCCTTCCAGGACGACAAGAGTATCTATCTTGCCATGGAGTACGTGCCGGGTGGAGATTTTCGCACTCTCCTAAACAACACTGGCGTCCTGAGCAACCGCCATGCCCGGTTCTACATTGCAGAGATGTTTTGCTCCGTGGACGCTCTCCATCAGCTTGGCTATATCCACAGAGATCTGAAGCCAGAGAACTTCCTCGTCGATTCTACGGGTCACGTCAAGCTCACCGACTTCGGTCTAGCAGCTGGTTTCCTTGCGCCAGCAAAAATGGAGTCCATGCGAATTCGCCTCGAGAAGGCTTCAGAGACGTCAGTGCCTTTTGGCAAGCCAATGGACCAGCGAACTGTGGCCGAGAGACGAGAGGGGTACCAGACGATGCGTGCGAAGGACACCAACTACGCCAGGTCGATTGTAGGCTCACCTGACTACATGGCACCCGAAGTGCTCCGAGGAGATGAGTATGACTACACCGTAGACTACTGGAGTCTGGGATGCATGCTTTTTGAGGCTTTGACCGGATTTCCACCTTTTGCCGGATCTACTCCTGATGAGACTTGGCGAAACTTGAAGCACTGGAGGGAGGTGCTCAAGCGACCAGTCTGGGAAGATCCCAACTACTTCCTCAGCAACCGTACATGGAGCTTCATCACGACGTAAGTGAATCCGCCGCGCCGTTCTTTCTGAACGTCTCTAACCTTGGACTTAGCTGCATCAACTCTCGATCCAAGCGATTCTCTACCATGAAGGAAATCACCGATCACCACTACTTTGGCGAGGTCGATTGGAAAACCCTGCGAACCACCAAGGCTCCCTTTGTTCCCGAGCTCGATTCTGAGACCGATGCAGGCTACTTCGATGACTTCACCAACGAGGCCGACATGGCCAAGTACAAGGAAGTCCACGACAAGCAGATGGCGCTGGAGAACATGGCGGACCGTGATGACGAAATGGGCAAGAGTCTGTTCGTTGGGTTCACGTTCCGACACCGCAAGACCGGAGAGGATGGAAGTCCGCGCAAACCCATTCCTTTCAACAATAGCAACGAAGATGCTTTTGGCACGATGCTGTAGAACCAGTCTCTGTGGCGAAGCGCGCACTACCAAGCGCGGCTTCGAACGCATTACCCGCACCATTCGCAGCATTCGTACTCGCAGTATCCGCAACATCACTGGTATACTCAGGGGAGTCTCCGCTAAGAATGCAGTCGGCAGGTTCCGTTGATAATGATGATGAGGCAGACGTCATGGGATTAGAAAGATGGAGGCAGAGTTGGGGGGCAACGGACTTATTGTATGAGTTTGG
The DNA here is from genome assembly GCA_037178605.1 of Colletotrichum euphorbiae. NCBI lineage: Eukaryota > Fungi > Ascomycota > Sordariomycetes > Glomerellales > Glomerellaceae > Colletotrichum > Colletotrichum euphorbiae. The sequence goes on along the minus strand of JAXCEF010000066.1, from coordinate 128,885 downwards.
ACAGCTGCGCCTTGCACTGCAGCAACGGCATGTTTGAGATGAAATATCGGGCTTTGCTTTTTGCGTTGGAGTTTGCAGAAGGACGGGATTGGGATGACATGCCTGCTGCATGACACAAAGCAGGGACTTTTTCTTGGGTCGGGATTAATACAAGGGATGGGAAACGGCGTTGCAGACGGCCGACATCCGACATCATGTTGTACTAGAGACGATTGACACACGCAGAAATTTGATCTTATTCCTATCAGATCGGTGGTTTAACACCGGCTTGCCGACGTGAGTCGATCTTCCGCGTCATCCGTTGAGAGTTCCTGCCTTAGTGCAAGCCGAGGTGACTACCATGCCAGCCTCTTCTCTCGGCACGACGGCAGCTAATCATCGATCTGCTGCCAAATTCCACTGTTGGCTGGGCTTGGTGATGGAGTGGAGGTAGGACATGATCAGCCCGAACCGAGCAGCAGCATAAGCCCAGATTTTGAAACAACTAAAGCCAGACTTCGGGCGGGCTACCGGTGTTTACTCGTCGGTGCATCGACAATACGGATGGCTCACGCTGGCAACGGTTCCCCCTTCTGGTGCTCAGTCTCAAGTCCCAGTCGCGTTTAAGATGGAAATTAAGGCTCCAGCGGCACGTCTCGCGCAGCAGACGCAGAAAGCAATGCAATTTCGGACGAATTGGTATGACTACGTCAGTCTCTCCCTTTTTGATTGCTGAGTGAGGATTTAGAGCTAATGCGTCTTTGTGGACAAGGCGAAAGATGCAAGATGCAGAGAAGTCGGAAGGGGGACCGAGCCAACGACGCTGCGACGCACGATGGTGGTTGCCTGGTTCGCCATCGACTAAGACGGCTCTTCACCGACACTAGCGGTGTTCCCCAATCCTCATGCCGGCCGAACATCAATCGCGCGGCACGACGCAGCCAGCCTGAGCATTCTCATCAAGTCAAATCCAAAAGCCGACGAGCCACTCAGAACCGTCCGAGTGCTGCAGTGGCTTGCTTACTGCAAAGCAGCGACGTTGCTGGGGGAGCGAACGCCTTCTTCTCCTGTGACACCGCGCTCGGTGGTGAGCGCCAAGCTGCCATGCAGGGCCGCGCCGCGCGGTTGAAGCCATAATTACATCTCAGCCATTCTAGCGGATGGCAGGGCGACATCGAAAAGGCGGCAGAGAGGACAAGAGAGAGGAACCGGCCGCATGGTAGGATCTGCGGAAGTCCGCGCGTTGTCTGTGACCCCAGGGGCGGGACGGACAATGCCCACCCAAAGGGACGATGTCATTGCTGGTTTATTTTTATTTTTATTTTTTTTGGCCTGATGACTTCTCGGGACCGAAATCCAACGCAGCGAAGTCTGCACGATGGTGGACTAACCGGAGAAAAACACGACCAAGACGAGGGGCGGACGGCGTTGGACTGGTACATGGCCCGGCCGTTCGATGGGAATAGATATAAAGAACTCATTCGATCCTCGGTCGTCCATTGTTTGGTCTTAGTCTGAACCATCACATCAGAAAACGCATCCTTTCGTCGCAACATTCAGTCACGGTTTTTTCCACTTCCTCTTCAGCCAACAGGAGCAACAAACAATTTAGACATAGAAAGATTTCAAAGGCACTTCTTCTTGCCGCAAAGCTTACATTACACCAAAACGACACAGCAACCCGCTTCGAAGAACAAGATGAAGGCTACCGTTATCGCTGCCGCTGTCGCCCAGGGCGCCCTGGCCGTCGCCAATCCCATGGGTCCCAACTTCGGTGGCAACAACTTCGGTCCCGGTGGTAACATGAGCGCCTGGGGCGGCTTCGGAGGTGGTTTCCCCGGCGGTTTCGGAGGCTTTGGTGGTCAAGGTGCCGCAAAGTGCGCCGTATGTGTCCCCCCTCCCCCCCCCCCCCCCCTATTTTTCCCGTTTCCGTCTCTTTTTTCCCGTTTCCGTCTCTTCTTAATCCCAACTCATCAAACTTTGATTTAACCATAACTTCCCGTAACCACTGACACGAATGACGACAGTTTTCTTGCTTCTCGTCGCACTGGGCCTCGGCTACCCCCACCCCCGCCGCGTTCTGCACCGACGCCCCTGAGCTGAAGTCTTGCGTCAGCTCCGCCTGTGCCACTGAGACCGCTGCTCTCTCGACCTGGTCTTCCGCTTCTTCTTCTGCTTGCAAGGCCTTCAGCGACTGCGCGACCAAGAGCACCTTCACTTACACCGGTGGCTGGTGGGCTTCCAAGACCGATGATGCCGTCACCGTCACCGGATGCCCCGTTAACGGTTGGTGGGGTCCCGGTGGTGCCTGGGGTGGTAAGATGGGCTTTTCCTCTCGTCCTTGATCTATTATCTTCTGTCGCTAACCGCAATGTTCTAGGTATGGGCCCCGGCTGGGCTTACAAGACCCAGACCGATATGGTCACGAGAACTCTCACCCAGGGCGGCCGTGTCATCACCACCGTCGGTCCCCAGACCGTCGCCCAGGCCGTTTCCGGCAGCAGCACGCTCCTCACCACCTTCACCGGCGCTTTCGCCGCCCAGGAGACTGGTTCCGGCTCCACCAACGCCGCTGCCGGCGTCGATCGTAGCGTCAAGGTTGCCGGCGCCTGCCTGGGTGCTGCCGTCGCCGTTGTCGGTCTGATGTAAGAAAGTGTACGAAGCATGCATGCATCAGCTTCCTTGTACATTTTGATTCCATTCCTCTTTCTTTTCCCCCTTTGTATGGACGCATCAAAATGGGAAGCTGGGGGAGGCAAATGAAGAAAATATGACTCGGAGCAATCGAAGGGAACTATCCGGTTTTTTGGGGATTTGGTTCATATTCTTTTCATTCTATTATTCCTTGGTGACTGCTCGGAATTTGCTGGGTGGAAGGAACATTAATAATGGGGCTGGATACCTTTGTAACGATTATCTTGGAGATGATGACAGTTCTCCTCGGGTGGAGACGATTACGGTCCTTACGATTTGTATACCTTAGTCACGGCCGGACGCGATGAATATAACATTGAGAATTTTGCTTTACATCATCGGGCCAGTTGCATTGGTATTGTGCAGCCCTCTTGACCCAAAGTCACTTGTTTATGGACCGCAGCAGTCACGGTCAGGAGCCTGTGTTCTCTGAGAAAATAGGGGGTTTAGATACAGTCTCGGCAGGATGACAAGAAATAAAGCCCACATTCGAAGCCACAGATTTTCAAATCATGATGTAATAAGACTGATGATGTTGGTGCTTACGGGATGAATGCATTTCAATCGGGTCGGAAGGCGTTTCTCATCAATGAAAGCTCGACTTTGCTGTGGCCCAGACGATAATGCTTTGTAATCTTCTTTACTTCACAGCAGGGCACTATCGCCTTCGTGAAGTTGCTCTCCCCGCGCGCGCATGACGAACATGACACAAATATTCTCATCAGAACCCGGGCGACATGGATCAAAACATTTCATTTCACAGTGACGACGCCATCTGGAACTCAGGATGCCGTTCGTGTTTGATAGAAATGCGTTAGTGTCGACGCAAAATTCCTGAACATCACTAACGTCACTAATATTTCTTAACACCCCCCGCCCCGTCACAAATGCGATGAATTCTTACCAGGATTTACTAGCTGTATGGGCATGAGTACATCACGGAAATTCTATCAAGTTTTAAGCTTACATACGCTGTGCCTAGCTTCTGGACGCTAGGAGAGTGAGTGAGGCTGGCTTCTTTCCCGCCTCGGAAAGGCCGACCATGATGGAGAGGAAGTTCAGCTCGCCAAATCAAAAGAAAGTAAGGGGACCAGTTTGCAAAGCAAGACTCATGTTATTTCTTCTTACCTAGTAATTTTTAACGGCATTGGGTTTACACATGGAGAGAGAGAGAGAGAAAGAGAGAGAGTCGATGCCCGAGCCCCTTTATGGACGAAAAGGTCCCTGTCAACGACAACCTCTCCGTTCCTCTCACGAAACGCCTCGTTCTATTCTTCTTTTGGTTTCGTTGTTCATTCTCGGCGTTATCTCACGAGCTGAATCATGTCCGCTCCCGTATCTGCTCCGCGACGACGTGGTTGGTGACATTATGCTTGGACGTCCCAGAAGGTTTTTTGGGGCATTGGATAAATTTATTTGAATGGAAGCTCCTGCGTCCTATAGAAGCGATAGTCTGATATGATATATATAACGCCGTACTGTTGCAAGTAATGTCGGTAGGATGAGGTCAAATGAATCGTACTACAACAGCATCTATCTCATCGTGATATCAGACTTCAACGCCCGAATTCTCATGAGTCTACTTCCTCGTGTCAGCATGGAGCTAAGATTGCGGTGAATGACCTTGTGTCCCACGAGAACGCAAGTCCTGGATAATATATGACAGAACTTGGGAAACCACACTGCCCGTCAACGTCCTGATGGCTGCTACAGAGGCCAGCTATGACATTCGACTCAGGTCATTCGCCCAATGTGACCGCATTCTTTACTATGACCGGAGCCCCTCTGCGAGCCTGTACCCTGATCCTCGCTACCGGTCTCGTCTTGTTGCTCTTCCGGACGCAGGAGGAAGTATGCGTGCGGATCTTGATCGGTACCTGCTGCCTGACCGGCGCATATGGCCTAGAGACAATCCATGGATTGCTGAACGTGTTTCCTGTTTGCGCTGTTGCGGACAGTTCGTTCTTGATACCTTGACAAATACGAAGTCAGAAAACAGACGTCCCGAAACCTGGCAGCACGTAGGCATGGGGGATCAAAGCACATGTTCGGTGTTCTGTTCATTACTCATCGTTCTTTATTGTCTATCCACACCCCCTGAAGGCGGATTGCACCATCAGCGGTTTCACGTGGGCTCCTCCCGAAATCCCCCAAGCATCTAGCAATGGACAGCATCCAGCCAACCACGAACTACACCTTCCTCAACTGAAAAGGCCCGACTACCTTACGGTGTGCTAGCGGATCACGACTGCCTTTGAAAGACTACTGCCAGCATTGTTCAATGCGACAACAGACCCAACGAGGACCCCGTGGGTTATCTTTCGGATGGGAGAAGGTGAACCACGGATGTTTCGTCGAGTGGCAACAAGCACGCAGATGGAAAAGCCGGCCACAGCGAGTTTACCGACAAAAACGCACACCCTTGGTCCAGCTTCTTCTTCCCTCTCCACAGCGGGAGCATGGTTCGCAGATACTGTCGGTGGGTTTCGAGTGTCATTCGTCTGGTAGGAATCGAGGATCGTCGTGTACGCCACAAACCGGTGCGCGGTGCCGCTGGAGAGACCTGCCGCGCCGCTTGTGTCTATGATTTCTCCGACAGGAAAAAACCGGACGTCCGGTTCTGTTCGATGGATCTGACGGTCTAGCGCAGTCGGAATGCCTTCGTTCTCGTGTTGAGGACAGTCGTCGTTTCGAAGCAATAGTCGATCCATAGCTTCCGTCGCCTTTCGGTGCTTCTACGCATTCGTGTATCGTGCTCGGAGGGAAGTAGCCGCAAGTTTGCAGCTCCGGAGAGGGAACATTGTTGAAGGCAGACTCGATCCGTCTCGGTTGCTGGGCAGAGTTTCGGCGAGGGACCAGACAAGATCAATCACCCCTGAACATCCCTCGTCGCTTGTGTCCAACTCGTTCGCCGCGGGACATACATATCGAGGCTCTGGGTACGAAAATCGGGCCCTCGTCGTCGTCGTCGTCGTCGTCGTTGTCGTCGGGATGGCAGTACAGAGTGGGCGAATACGATCATACGTCACGGGAGGGCTCAGGTGGCTCGCACATCCTACAGAAATACACATAACCACCCACCCAGTCGAGCTTACGAAGGGACAGGAGGGACACCCGTATCTATATCTGAGGGTATCAATTCGACTTGGCGGCCCTCGAATCCGGGGTAATCTGGAGATAAAGGGGCGCCCCCCCCTCCTCCGCCCAGACCGCCCATCTCCAGATAAGCCAAGGTCGCCTTTGAAACAACAAACGCGCGCAATCTCGCGCGAGCAAAGATAGAGAATGACCTGCAGCTAGAGAGGACCAACATGCATATCGATTCCTTCCATCGATGGAAGAACCATGATTCTGGGCGGGGGGCAATTTGGTCAATCGAGCACTTTGATGCAGCGAACGACAAGGGGGTCACGAGAGCAGTTGCAGTATGTAGAGATAAGAGAGAGTTGCTGCGGGTGTCCCAAGTACATGGAGCGATGGCAACCAACTCCATAGACCCTGAGGCTGTGCGTAAGTTTTGGTTCTTTTTACTTCCACATTTGGCATGTATTATGAGGCAGATAGGCAGGTCCGAGGACAAAGATAGACTGGAGATAGAGAGATAGCAGCGACACCGACAGGGAGACGATTGCGCACTGGAGCCGATCTCTGGCGGCATCGCATTGCCAATTTGCTGGGAAAATGGTGCAAAAAGTCAGCTGCCCTATTTGAGCAAGTCTTTGGCTGAGTCTCCATCTTGGGTGAAATTGGCACTAGAGATAAGAGGAACTTATAAGTCGAGGTGGCTCCCTACTTTCTGCTGTGGAAACGACCAGCTGTATCTTGAAGACGACTGCGATGCAATTGAGACAGCTTCATCCAAGACCCTCGCGACAGGCGTCCCGTTACGGCGAGGTAGCACACGACACCGCAATTTGAACTGAGAAACTATCCCAACCGCGAAAGTGGTCAAATTTCTCGAGTTCAAGGCACCGACCTGCTTCGAAGTCACGAGACCATTGCCGTGGTTTCTTTCCGTGAACGGCCCGGGAAGCGTCATGGTGGATGGCTGACGCCTTCAACGGACGGAGCTATGACTTCAGTTGACTATGGAGAACTGGCGATATGGTGGTGTTGATCACACAACCACGCGCCACGCCGGGCAGGTGTCGAATGGCATGCTGGCATGGTCGTTGAGCGACCAGGCGCAGCCAGAGGGAGGGCAGGATTGCGATGGACCCCCACGCGGGGCATATTCATGCCCGATCATGGCGGTTGCAGGTTTCATGGCGGAAGCATCCGTTTTCAGGCGTGATCGGCCGCTTTGGCCTTCGCCCTTCGTTACTCCGAAATTCATGGTGGTTTATACCCGACAACTAGACCAGCGCCAATTTGCGAGTCGGCCGACGTCGCCCCGATGGACCCTGAATGAGGGCAACGACGTCAACAGGGAAAAGATGTGGATATCCGAATCAGGTGTGACCAAAACCGCAGCAGAAGTTGCACAAGAGCATCGTCGGCCTCGGCCGAGAACCGCGAGCCCTGATGACCTTTCAGAAGCATTTGGTTGGTTTCTGTGATCAGCGACAACGCCCGGAGGAAGCACACGACAAGTCCCGCAAGGTGATGACAGTGGGGGGTTACGCAATTTGACCGAGATTGCCGGGCCCTAAAATATCCAGGTGGGGGGAACTCGATGAGAGACACAGGCAACAGCCAGTCCAACAAGCGACAGTTGACTTGTCCTTGTCCGAAACGCCCAATTCTTTCTCTCGATTAGGAGCTGCAGGGAAGCAAGTCATGGAGCCCTTCCAGCTTAGCGCATTCGACTCATGCTGATTCTCCAGGGTGGCCGATGCTCTTTGACGAACATTAGTGGCGTTGCCGGGAACATGGATGCCCACTCCGACTCACCGCCATCCACAATAGACTTGCTGCGCCGGTGTTAATGGAGGGGAACACCGGCCCAGCTCCGACAACTGTCAGAGAAGGCTGACAAGGCTCGATTGCTTTGGATCGTTCGTACTCGCATACTGGATGCTGATGGTTGGTCTGCGGCCCTTTTTTTTTTCTTTCCCCCCCCCCCCCCACCTGTGAATTTCGTTGCGATACCGGCCAGGTGCAGAAAGCAGCCCAGTACTTGCATACTCTCAGCTTCCTTATCCGTGCTCAACTCGGCGACAACATGCGCCTCCGTCGTCTGGCTTCCTTGTACGAAGACGTTATATCAATCGCGCATTGCGAAAACCAAAAACGGGACCGAAGACTGCAGTATCTGAGTGACTTACATTTCCGACGTATATCTTGCCATGTGCACACCATGTGTATTTTGAGCCCAGTCGTGGGTCTCTCGGCCAACAATGATTGAAGTGGCAATGCCTATCATCAAATTCGGCTTCTCGAGAAAATAGAAATTAGCACGGGTAATGACACTCCAGTACATGTGAAGAGGTGTTCTAGACCACAATGTCAGCGCGAAACACCATGTTGAGGTTGAGTGCTTCGATTTTAGGCTCAATGCTACTCCAGCAGCATCACATGTCAGGCTCCTGTTGAGGTAATGGGCTATTCCCGTAGACACAGAAATTAGCAGTGGACAAAGCTCTTCGGACCTCTGAGACCAAATCAGGGCCAATGAGGCCAAAAAGTGCCTTCGGATATGTCATCGTGGCTCCGTGTGAGATCAGGGTCGACTGAACCTGTCTCCCAGTCTCCGATGATGGAGGACGGTAGCCCGCCGTCCATCCCGCTTCATTTTCGTCAAACCCTGGACTTGGGTGCATCAGGTCGGTTGCAGCCGCTAGACAAGCACTGGAAGGGCGGGTTAGGAATCGATAAGCCGCACTGCAGCTGGGACACCGGAATCGGGATGAGGAGTAAACTCGTTCTCAGCTTCTAGCCCATGGAAGCACCGCGGTATCTTGCCGCTGCATGGAGATCAAGTTCGCCAGCTCTCTCGATAGCCTTCAGAGCCAGCAGTTCCACTGTCGATGCAAAACGATGCAAGTTGAACCGAGTTCAGAATAGCCCAGCAGAGTCGGATGCAAATGCCCCTGTGCGCTGCCGCAATCGCGGAGATGGGCCCATGGCAGACTGGGCCGAATGGCGCACCCTGCATCAGCAACCAGGCCCCTCGAATGGCTGTGATGGACCATGGTGCTGCAGTTGACAGCAGACAAACAGAATTTCGTCATAAGTTTTGCTTGATTGCTGTATCGCGAAGTTGAGGTCTATCCCCCCCAAAAAAGGACTTTGCTTTTGGCTGAAACATTCCCACACGTACTGCAACTTGCATCGCACAAGAGTGCACATATTGAAGTTGCAAGCGAGGTCTTTCGGAGCGAACCTACCACGGAGCTGATTTCCGGCCCAATCGAATAAATCAGGCTCGAGACGACGCTGGCGGCTGACGTCTCCGTCACCCTATGCGTTTTAGTGGCCATCTTCGTACTCCATAGCGTCAGGGGCCTTTGGGTGGGAACCGAGATTGATGAGAACATGGCTCCATCTCAACTACGGTGCGAGACGCAAGATTGACCTAGCCAAGTGAAATGAAGGTCCAAACGCGGCGACGGCTGCCGTGATGGCTCTTCGTAGTCGACAGACTGTTTGAGATGCCCCGATTCCCGAAGAGAGCTTTGCGGTTTGGGAACCGACCGAAGCGCACAGTAAACCGCTTTAACGGGCCGTCGATTGGACTGGTTTAGTTTATTTTGGTTCGGCATTGCCCAGCAACTTGAGTCGTAACACGACAATTCTCCGACGGTCAACCCTGACCACCCAGCGCCCGCAAGGCTTAAGCCGATGGCCAGGAAGATGCCCGTCGAGGGACCCTCTGCCACGAGGCGAGCGTTGAACACTAGCTAGTTGGCCCACATACTCGGTGTAGAGGGAGTCATGGGTGCTTCTAAAATGACTCGCAACCGACGAAAAGGACCGGTTGGACCGTGAACGTTTGTGACCATTCGAGAGCTGGCCTAGCTGTCGCAGGGGTGAGCACAATAAAATGCGGAGCAACATTTGATAGTCGTTGTTAGACGGGCCGTAGCAGTTGCAAGTCGGAGGCCTTGAGCGCGGACTTGTTCCGGGCGGGTTTTAGACGGGCAAAATCGAGATGGGTTTCGGGAGGTAGTCGAGACGAAGCGAAACATTCTTCTTCATCGTCTTGGACAAGGTGTCTCATCCACAAGGTGGTGTTTATCCGAAGTGGAGATGGTTGTTGTCGATATAGATATCAATATCGGTCTTAGTATGATGGTGGCCAAGGAGAAAGAAAAGTGGGAGAAGTTGGGATGTCAGTGGGATGGATGACGGGATAGGTTTCGGTAAAAGACAAGGAAGTTCGTGGATGTGCCGCAATTTCGGACGAAACGAGACTCGGCGACAGGCTGGAGCAGATAGTCCCGACTCCAGTCCCATTGGCGGAAATGTTAGGAGCTGGAGAGAGAGAGGAGAGGAGAGCGGACTGTCACTGGAGACTGGAGAAGAGGGCAAATGGATTCCTTGGGCTGCCGGTGAGTCTGGAGAATGCCGCGAAGGAACGCCAAAGCCCACTCCACTGTTGGTGATTCGCAACGCTCATCGCCGGAGGGAAAAAGAGGGTCGCAACCTGGCCGATGGTGGACTGTGGTGATGCGCGTTGTCGTCCATGAGAGGAGGCCCTTGTTGATGATGCTGGAATTGGTGGCTTGGAAGTTGTGAACGTTGTAAAGTACGGAGTATACCAAAATAAAGAGATAGGTGACAGCCCGCTGTGGTGTGGACTGAGGTGAGGGCCGAGACTTCCTCCGTGCCTGGAGGCTGGTCCGGACTCCTGAGACCTGAGGTGCCTGCCTGCCGCCCGGTCGAGCTCCTGCCCTGCCCTGCCCTGCTCCTGCCTTTCATTGTCGTGTTCGAACTTCGTTGCTGCCCATTTGGGGTCTCGTGTGGGGGTCCCCAACATGGCCTCCCTGCCACCTTGTTGCGACTTCCTTGGAGTCATTCCTGCAAGTGCTCAACGTCCCCTGCCAGGTCGGTCTCGGATACTTAGCCGCTACCTGCATATGCCTCCCAGTCCGAGGTATCCCGTACTTGCCCGACTGCACCATCTCTCACCTGTCAAATCAACTTCAACCCGTGTCTCTCTGCGAGCCTGTCTGCACTCTACTGCAGCGCTCTGTCGAGTCTGCGAGCTCGTTTCTGCGTCTCGTACCGTCTGATGCATGCTGACGCTTCTCCTTTCACCTAGTGCCGGCCGGGTGCCGCGAGCTGCATCAACCTGCATTGGATAGGTAGCCATCGACACGGCGTCACAGCTTCGAAGCAGCTTGAGGCACTTTCTTTCCCTCTTCAGTTCTCCTCCTCCGAAGCCTTCTCCTCCGACTTCGTTCGGCCTTAGCTCCATGACTGCTGTTGCTTCCTCCTCTCCCAACGTCAAGAAGAGGGGTTCTCGGCGTTCTTCCGTCACCGCGGGCTGCACGTTTTCAGTTCCCCGGTCTCCACTGCCGCCCCAAGCATCAGCTCAAGCCGCCTAGCAGCAGCTATTCCATTTGAGCATCTCAGTCTCGAGCCAGTCGATTCCGGGAGCAAAGGGGCCGTGTCGATGTGGTCTTCCCGTCAGACTTGAGATCCATCAGCTAGTGCGGCTCCTTTAGGCTAATACCATCATCGAACGCTGGCCGCATGGTTGGCCATTCCCTTCCATGTCGTCTAAGCAAAGTCAATCCCCTATTCTCCAACCCGTCCGTGCTTTTGGCAACCTGCCATCAGACGACCACGCCACAGCCCTCAAGGCTCACACATTGTCGCGTGGGGGACCAGCCAGGCTGGAAGCTGGGTCAATAGCCGTGCGGGTGATTTTACGAATACACTGCAACCCAGACGCGCTGGAAGAATCTCCCCGCCGCAAGCCTTCTCCGAGCCTGAGGCTGAACAGCCCCATCACCAACGTCTCCATCCGCCCATCGCGGCTGGCCCTCCATGAGGGGAACAGTGAAGAGGCTGGTCGTTGCGTTCTTGGCCCGTCCCACGCCGCCGCACGTGCGGACTCCACTCAAGCTTCATCGCCTGCGGCTACCGGCGCGCAACTCGGTCTGCTCGACCAGTGTCACTCTTTGTTTGACGGCTCAACATATACAGTAACGAATGGGAAACCCTCCAATTGAAGATCATCGAGTCGTCAGAATTGAAGCGTGGGATGTCTACCCGGGGTTGTTGTCTCAAATACACAAATCTCCTCATTGGAATTCGAGTTGGAGAATTTCCCGCTCCTGGCCATCCAAGTACAGCCGCGGTATAATAGTGACTGGCCAGTTCGAGACAATTGCGGCGACAACCCTGATTGGCCGCGCGAGATAGCGCCACGCGCAGGGGAGGAGCAGCCAAAGCCAGACTCCAGTAGAGTAGAGCGAGGAACGGTCGCACGCCACGCTTCCCAAGGACCCACGGTGAGATGCGCCCGAATTCTCGCTCGCTTGCAGGTGGGTGGCCATGGATCTTTCAAGCAACAGATCCGTGATGAGCACAAGCCTTCGGCCTGCAATTCCTTGAACCCATCATTTCTGCACACACCACAGCGGGGGTACTCTCATCTTCAACCACCGACACTCCGGGATTAGCTTGCCCAACTCGGCCACGAACTCTGACTTTATTAGGGAACCTACTATATTCCTTGATGTTGAAGAAACCCTAATGGCAGCCCGAAGCGCACTTTTGCAGCGGCAGCAGACAACCGTGTGCGAATAATTACAGATCCGTTTCGAATTCGACGACAGACAATTGCTCCGGGTTTTTGGGCCTGGAGCCAATGATACCCAGCAAGAACCCAATAGCCCCGCTGCCTCCATGGGGCTCCAATTGGGATGCACGGCTACGACAGCCTACGAATAGCACATCTGTTGAAGACAAATTGCCTAGGTAGTGTTTGGTGTGCGCGGTCGACATGCGCCAGCAACACCGATGACCATGTATTCCCGAAACCAATGTGGATGACGGATGCGGATTTGATTAAGAGGGCTCGGAGGATGCAAAAGTATGGGGAGAGATGTGTTGAACCGAGAACGGATTCAGTCACTAGGGCCATGTCTGTCTCTTGACTGAGATGCGCACATCAACCGCGCCAGTGCTTTACTTGACTGAGAATCAAGCGGAACGAGGGCTGGGCTCTGGTTCTGGAGTCAGAGCAAGTCCCACCAGCGACGTCGTTGGACACGCGGGCAGCGGGCTGGCGCTGCCACTGCCAAAGCCACGGCCAGGGACTACCGCCCGGCGCGCGGCTGGTGCAGCGGTGCCTCGATTTGCTCCTCTCCCATGCTCCCCTAGCGTGAGGTTGAAGTCGTCTTGGGTGGAGTTCCGCCGAGATGGGACTCGAGTGGGCAGGCTTTTGCCCGTGCCTTGCTTGTTGCAAGTTTCCTCCCATGCCCCCGACAGGACCCTGAAATCTGACCTGACGGGATTGTGCAAGCCAGGTTCGATGGCCCACGGATTCTGGACCAGCGGCGCGGAGTCGACGTCCGTTCCACGACTGGAACTGGACGCATCATCAACTATCAGACACTGTCAAGCATATATAGCGGGCCATGAGCGTGGGGAGATTCGTGACGTGCGCTGTTCATACTCTGAGAACAGTCGAGCTAACGGCAGACGTTAGTTGCTACCTAACAGTCGCAAGCCATGGAGGGCAGTGTTGACGATGGCGCTTGCTTGTCTTGGGTTCCAACCTGACGAAGACGAGCAAGGCACTGGAAGCCTACCTTTAGGTAAGGTAGGTAGCAGCAACGAGGAATGCCGGGCGGGCACAAGCCGAACCGTGGACGGCACAGACTAGGCAGTGATGGCTGCGATTCGTCTCCTGGCTGCCGCCTCTCGATTTTAGTCGCCTCCACCTATTCTAATTCAGTTCAATGTCGGCTGTTCGGCGCAGTGGTCTTTGGACCAGTGCGGTTCGGTGCAACCCTCTTCCATTGGGAAAGGCATCGCACGGTTTGAGCGGTATTTTCACCTACGGATTGTCACAGTCAGCCTGGCAAATGAGGACTGTTTTAATCCTTTCCATGTTAGAATACGCCGCGGCTTGAGACGGTCTCCCCAGGGATTAGAGCGGAGCGGTTTCTGTCAGTCTTTGGAAGGCTGTCACGGCGAGCTTAACACGATGACGGGACAGGTATCAGAGTCCAAGAGCGGTATTGCAAATTGGTATGTCAAAGGAGGGGTATTCCCAGTTGGAAGCTCTGGACGAGCCACCGACAACGGGGATCCGGACTCTTTTCCACCAAATGTTCTTAAGGCTAAAGCAATCTTCCATTTGCTGGCGCTGGGAAGCTGGGAGGACCATTCCGCCGCTGTCGGGTCAAGCTGGGATCTGCCTGTGTTCTTGGCCCTGGTGTCCCTCACGACGGTGGGGGCCCCCAATGGTCCCTAAGAGTAAGAGGAGGGGCTCACTTCTGTTCGGTCTGCAGCAGAGCAGACTGCAGAATACAGAGAATGCGGCCTAGAGGGCACAGCACAACAACACTTACAGATCGCGGTGCCGGCCACATTTTAACATGTCGGGCAGTCTGCCCAGCAGTTCAGCGCCTCCAGCGCGCATTTTTATTGAAGGCCAAGCCGAGTGAGGGAAAGGTCTACGTGCTGCGGTAGATAGAAAGTGGCTACAGAAACACCCATGGTGTTTTGGTCCCCTCTTGTTCTTCCCCCACCTTGTTGATAGTTACAACAGCATCTTAATAATTTCGGCGGAAGATCCACCTTTTTGTTCGGTCCATTTCAGACAGAGTAAGATGGACCAGTGAAAGTGGCTATTCGTTTGCAGAGCGCAGGAGCCGAACGAACTCTGCTGAGTGCGGCGAGGAGGGGAGGGGAGGAGGGGGGGCATTCGGGGAGACCACAACATAACCATTTGGAGCAGCGCAGAGAAGTCAAATGCGCTCCACACCCACCTCCCGCATTAGCCTGGTCCAGGAGGTACGTACCGGAAATGAGAGGTTCTAAGGTAGGTGCCTTAGTGCAGACATCCACCGTCCCACGCCCACCCGCCCACTTCAACTCCTACTCCAACAGTCCAACTCCAACAACTCCCACTCACCCACCACCAACCACACTGCACCATCGCCCTCCTCTTCCCCTGCACGAGGCACGGCATCCACCACGCACGCAGTACGTACCGTCAGCTGGGTCGACCCTCGTTGTATTCTGCCTAGCACCCAGCAAGCGACACCACTCACGGCTGTTGGTTGTGTTGCCTCTACGCAATACCGCCCACTATTCCGCCGGCTCTCGCTGCGACAAGAGATCCCTTCCCGCCTGCCGACTGTACAAACAACGTCCTTTCCCGTTTTCCCCTTCGACGCCTGCAGCACCAAAAACCCGGCGGCATCGACTCGAGAGTCTAGCCATCGAAACCTTCCTCCAGACCTAAACTCTTCCTTAACCATTTCGAGACCTCTCTGACAAAACATAACACCTCTCGCCGTGAGAAGACGGCTCTTGGGCTGGTCTATAACATCCGCACCTCACACCACAGCGGTAGCTTGACCACATTCGATAACCAAGGTACCTGTCTACCTACCTACCTCACCGACCAGCCCCAGTGAGCGAGTCGGAGACAAGCCACCCAGTCGCAGAGCACCAGTGTTAGTGTGGGAGAGAGAGTTGCGGCCAAGGCGAACGTGGGGAAATTCCTTCCTTGCGACCCTCGACTCGCCGAAACCGAAACCTTCACCTTCCCAAGGACGCCAAAGCAGAAGCTTAACTTCCCTCCTCACACCCAACATTTCGACTTTCACATGGCCGCCAGCACAGTGTCACCAAACTCGACTTCAAGTCCATTCACCTCAATGAATCCTACAACAACAGAACACGATTATCGCTTTCCGCGGAGGCCTGACGACGCATTCGCCTGTACCTCGCATTCCCAGGCGCATTCCAAGGCCAGTCCCAGCGAACTGCCCGCCGGTCTTCGGGATCTCAGACTCGACCTCTCCACTGCGCTGTATCCAAGTGCGCAGGACAATTTTCTGCGGAAGTCGGCTTTCTCGCCTTTCCAAAACGCTGCCATGGATTCCAACCTGAGCCCCGAAGAAATGCAGAAGGAGGACCCATTGGCGACTCAGGTCTGGAAGTTTTTCAGCAAGACGAAGCAGATGCTGCCCAACCAGGAGCGCATGGAGAACTTGACATGGAGACTGATGTCCGTAAACTTGCGCAAGAAGCAGGAGGAGGAGAAAGCAAGGTAAGGATGACTCCGCCATACCTTTTTTTCTTCTTTCTACTTATTGCGCTCTGGTGCCATGCTGGATGCCACCGCTGATGGGCCTGGCTAACCGGTGTGGGATGATGCAGACTTGCTCGATCTGCGCCGGCACATGCACCACAAGCTCCTGCGGCTGCTACCTTCAATGCCAACGCCCCCAGTGGTATTGCCCAATTGCGCAAGTATTCGGAGCAAAACGTCGATAACCCAGAGCCCATGAACCTTGACGATTTCATCTTTTCCGAGGACATCTCTACGCCTGTAACGAACCCTTCACCTCAGCCGCAAAAGGAGGAGAGGAACCACATGCAATCGACCTTCACAACTGCCATTCCCATCAAATCGCGCAAGGACTCGGTCGCCCAGCAGCAATTCGTGCCCCAGTCGGTCCCGTTTCCACCTCACCACCAAAAGGCTCAAGACGAGTTCAACTACATCACTCGGCGTCACCGCAAAACGAGTATCGACGAACGACGGGTGAGCCGATTTTCCCTGTTCAAGATACAGACCAAGGCCTGCGATGCACCTGATTTTGTCACCTATCCATAATCTTTGTTGACTTGCTTTTCTATCTTATCTTGCGCAGACCCCAATCGCCACACCCCGATATCATGTTAAGTGCCTTTTTGGGCTTCGCTGACCCGTTCGCACTTAGACCCGTAAACGTCCGGCCGACTTCTCTCCCCATGTGCCTGCCGTCAACAGCAACACAAACACCACCAATGACTTGGATGCAGATTCGGAGCTTCATGAATACTCGCTCGATAACGCCAACCAAAACAACATGACGCAGAACCCGCATCAGTCGGGGGTTCCATTCCCTTTGGACACCTACATCGAGAACGACCCTATCATCACATCTGCAGGCCCCTTCCAGCAGAACTTCTCCTTTTCCCCCTCCACCTCCCCTATGATATCCCACGGCCCGTTTTCCAATGTCTACAATAACTCTGGGGTTCAGTCTTCTTCGCTGAACCCATCGGATTTCTATTCTCCCCCGGGATCAGCTTATCATTCCACTGTCACAACGCCGCATCCTATGCCCGATAACGACAACTTCTACTTTGGATCAATGGATATGCGCGGCCAAAGGTCGCAAGCCTTCCGACCGGTATCTCAGAACATGGGAAACCAAATGAACCAACAATTCATGTACAATAACACGAACGGAACCCCGATGTTCCCGGCCTCGGCTCCTACGACCGACTCCGTCTCTGCCTTCAGAACTGCACCCAGTCCCTTTGGACACATCGACCCTACACAAGTTTTCCAGCCCGACCATCATGTACGCTCTCCCGGCATCTCTCTGCCCAACGAAGGGATGTTCAGTTTTGGAGCGGATTCGGACGAGGACGATGGAGGGGCATTTGCTGATCGCAACATGGGCATGACCCAAGATTTCTCGCCGGGCCCTATGGACGACGGTAGTAGCCTCGGTTGGGATCCCTCTCTTCCAGGCCAGTACAGTACGCAAGCTGCACGATACCCAGGCGGACCGCCTCGCAAGCAGGTTACTATCGGCGGCACAACGACGGACTACGTTGAAAACGACTGGGAGGCTGGCAATCTGCCGCGATCTCAGTCGCAATCTTTCCGTCAAGGATCCGACAGAAGAGGCGGCAAAGTCCCCCGCACGGCATCGACACCAGCGGGACACTTGGGCAGGAATGGAAACCCTTTCGATCGAATGGCTCAATCATCTCCGAACTCTCCACCCGAAAACAATGGCAATGTGTCTGGTTACTCTTCTGTCGCTCCAAGCCGACCCTCGTCCCCACCAGGTTCGAAACATGGCTCATCAACCAATTTGCAGGCGGCCGCAGGTAATCAAGGGGAGGGAAGCACACCAACGACTTGCACCAATTGTTTCACGCAAACGACACCTCTGTGGCGGCGAAACCCCGAGGGCCAGCCGTTGTGCAATGCTTGCGGTCTATTCCTAAAGCTCCACGGTGTTGTACGACCCTTGAGCTTGAAGACAGACGTTATCAAGAAGAGAAACCGTGGATCTGGAGCAAGCCTACCTGTTGGAGGCACTAGCACGAGATCAAAGAAGAACGCCACTGGTGGAGTTGGTTCAAGAAAGAACTCCACTCTTGCCATCTCATCAACTCCCACATCCACCACCGCCGCTACTACCAACGTTACGACACCGCCAGCAGCTGCTCGCGCTGGCAGTGCGAATGAAGTTGAGAGTCCCGCAAGTGCAGCTGCATCTGGAGGCAACACTGCCGGCAGCACGCCAACGAGCTATGGAACGGGATCATCCACTGGTGCCGCTGCTGGCGGAAAGGGCGTTGTGCCGATCGCCGCCGCGCCACCTAAGAACACCCCTGGCCCTGGCGCAGCCTCTCTTCCTCGAAATGCGGGTACATCGTCTTCTTCCGGTTCATCGAAACGCCAACGCCGCCATAGCAAGAGTGCTGGAGGCGACCTTGCTGGCATGGAAGTGGATAGCCCCGAAAACTCGACGGGTTCTCCAAACGAGGCGGCGAAATCACTTGGCTCGACTGGATTTACTCCCATGTCCACCACTGGTTCTCTTGGCTTGGCGAACGGTCTTGGTATGACGCAACGCCCCATGATGGGCTCAGGCATGATGGGAATGTCTCCTGGACAGAATGGCCCAATGATGAACCCAGGAGGGCCAGCATCTGGCCCACAGGAGTGGGAATGGCTCACGATGAGTCTGTAAAACGCTACAAACTGCGGCGATAACGAAACTTTCGAACGGATACCACCGAGTTGCGTCACTTTTCCTTATCAAGACCACGTTTCGATTATAGAATCACTGGGACATTGTCTCCACGTCTCCGTTGGAGTTTGTTGAGGTAGCTTGGGAACACTTCTCTTTGCGATTTTTACGATTTTGCTTGATACCAGACCTTGATATCGGTCCTTATGCGGCGGTTTCTGTCTTTTGGCCTGCTACGCAAACATAACTGGGTTGAACGGCGGTATTGTGTAAACCTCTGGTTTGAGGTGTGGGCCATTTCGCAGGCACCAGCCTGCGCCGCTTAATGGTGTTTTCGGCGTCGAAGTTGTGGCGCCTGAGATGATGACGTTCTACGGGGGGAGCAACGATCTGATTTGATGAGCAGGGTTTGGGTTGTTTGACGCTTCTTAGCGTGTGGGTACCGTCTGGACGTCTCCAGGTTATCTAAGGCGGGACAAACGTTCAGGTTTTAAGAGTTCTAGAACAGCGTCTTTGATGAAAGACCCGAGCGAGTGCGGGGCTGTATCCGGGGGAGTCCTCGAACGGAGAGGCAGATGGGCTCAGGAAATCGTCGCTTGTGTCATTTCAGACCTAGAGTCACGCGTTGGATGAGGTAAACTGAGATACCTATTTTGGCTTTGCATGATACTGCTCGACCCATGAAACTACCTTGTGATCCCATTGCGGAATGTCGAACTGTGTGATCAAAGCTGGTTGAAAGATTGCTCGCTGGCTTTCACCAGCTCAACATAAAGTTCTCCGGACGACGGTCGGGTCTAAGCCGTTCGGCCCCACACATACGGCGTGCGGAGTCCCGGAGCCGGGGCCTCAGGGGTTCTCTTTGACGGTGAGATTGATAGGTCGATCACCTCCACATTCTCCGGGGTACCACGGGTGGACTTCAGATGCAAGACGACAAGGTTGATCGTCAATAAGTTCATGGCTGGGCGGACTATTGGATAATGTGATGCAAGCACATCAAGTGAGCATTGAATGGCGAGATTCGCGATCGAGCATGGCGACACGTTTCTCTGCTGTCCTACACTCGATAGCCGGGTAGCTCTTCCGTGGATGATGGTGCTGGGTCCGTTGTACTACCACTTCAACCCCCCCCCTCCCCTCCGTCGCAGCGAAAGGCGTGGGACGCAAATGCTTCGACATGAACTACGTCAACGGGAGTCCAGTCGCAGGAATCATTCCCATTCGCTGACGCACTTGACGAAGACCCTTCCGCGCGTCACAACGTAAGTAGGCAGGCAATATGGCAGCAGCAGGAAAAGGCGGGAATGCAGATGGACCATCTCATACTTGCGTGATGCAGCGTGTAATAACGCAGCCGCGCTTGGCTGCACCCTCTTCCGTCCTCTCGCTTCCATTTTAGCATTTCGATAAAACGCAGCCGCGCTTGGCTGCACCCTCTTCCGTCCCCTCGCTTTCCATTTTAGCATTTCGATAACTCCAAAGTCTCGGCATACCGCCCTCAGGTACGTGTCCGCGGTTGACCTGAGATGCCCCCGCCTCCTCGGCCTGAGTCTATCGACTCCTTCAACTTCGCCGTGGTAGTGATGAGCAGGTTCATGGACCAACGGCGGACTGGGATATAAAAGATCTACGTTCTTTCGCGAGGGGAGTAATCACCGCCGTGGTCGTCACCTCTCCTTTCTCCTCTACCAAGGGACCTCGGTTACGCAGAGGACGTGGACTATCTTTGCTCGGTCTCCAGCCTTGCGTAAGAACTCATTCGTCATCGCTCAACCGCGAACCCTTTCTTTTGTTTTTGAAACCACATACTACAAAAGACCCATCTCCCCGCAACACCACAGAAACAACAACAGCAGCAGCAGCAGCAGCAGCAGCAATGCACGGCCCCACCAAAACTTCCTCCTCCGTCCTCCTCCTCTCCATCCTCCTCCTCCTCTGCACGATGACTCCCCACGTCCTCGCGGGCGGCAACCAATACCTCAGAGAAATCGAGAAGCAGATCCGCGCCCACGTCCAACGGCCCAGCCCCGCCGTGGTCAGCGTCCCCCTGCCCGACGAGGCGCTGATGCGGCCGGCCCAGGTGGACCCGATGACGACTCGAAAGGCGTTTTGCAAGAAGCAGTACGGGACTGACGATCTCGAGGTCTGCGCCGCCAAGATGAAGGAGGGCACGGGCGGCGTGGACGGTGACATCGAAAAGACCAAGACGATCTGCAGGGAGCGGTGGGCCATCACGAACTGGGAGGCCTGTCTGAAGAAGCTGGGCGAGGCCGGTCAGCTCAACAACGACGCCGAGGGCGGCTCGGCTTCTTCGGGGACGGCGGCTTCTGTGGAGGTCCCGGCTACGGAGACCGCGGCTACGCCTGTGAAGACCAGCCCGGCCAGGGCGTTGGAGAGATGAGGGATGCCCGTGAATGCCCCAGGTTGAGGATAATTGGAACGAGCAGGAGAGGACCGTTTTTGGGACCCTTTGTTGAAGCCTTGTGACAGCTTCAGAACGAAAGACTTGTCTTTTTGTAGGAGTAAATCAATCTCTCGAGCCTAATGGACCTGGGGCATGCGGAGGCTGCTAGACACTCAGGGGAGCCTGACGTGTAGAGAGGAGGGGCGAAGGACAGTGGGGACTCTCGCGTTGGGACGTTGAGGTTTCATGGTGGAATTTAGAGAGGTACAGAGAAGGTCGAGATGATTCGGAGAGTCGGCTGGTAGTTTTGATGTCTTTGGTAACTGATCCCGTCCGTGTTTGTGTCAACCATGTGCCCCTCCCCTGATTATGCTTCATCTCAGCGCAAGGAACGAGGTGTCTGGTACTCTATTTCTCGACTTGTAAAGTAGTTTTTCGAAACTCGTTTTCTTTTCAAACACCTTTACGGAAGATTTAGTGGCTTGGGAGAGCCGTAGAATCGACGTGCCTTAACTCTTTTAGTGGTAACCAGACAGTGATTCGGAAGACATGATTTGGATGGAACTCTACTGCACGGGCGCATTCATGTCGAGTAGCCATGTCCTGGACAATACCCAGAAAAACGCTCTTTCTTCTGGTTCTGTCGAAAAGGTTGCGAGATGTATGACTTTCAGATGCCATTGGCATACATCATGCGAGTCTTACATAATATGCTGCCAAGAGAGAGTCTTGGAAGACACAAAGAGACACCAAATAAGAGGCGTGAAATCGTTGTTATAGTGAGTGGCTACTGCTAAGCTTTTCTTCATCAATCCGGCGAGGGAAACACTCCCTTCGTACTTCGGATATCGAGGTTACTATGAGCAAGTGATCTTTGTCGCTGGCTTTACCGTCAGCTTTCCGCGTCCAACTGTCCAGAAACACCTTACCACGGTTACATAAAACCTAGAAGTCTTTTCCCCTTAAAGAAATAAACCTCGAATGGGGGTCGTTGGGATGCCGCGTGTATATCCCATGGGTCGAGTACGCACCGAACCGCAGGACCACTAAATCTTGTTCAAAGCCTGAATGAACATAAAAGCCACGACTTGGGTCGCCTACACAGTCCTTTAATCAACTTTTCCCTTGGATCAATTCTTGTGCGATTTTTTTCCTCTCGAGACCTCTCTTCCATGACCGAAAAAAAAAAAAACCACACAGGAGCAACGTGTTAAAAATGCGTTTCATTACAATACTCGCCGGGGCGGCTTCTCTGGCCATGGCCACCATGGCCCTCGAAGCCTTTCCGCACCCCTCCACCGATACCGAGCCCCAAGGCACCTCCTACCTGAACAAACCGAGAGACGCCGTCAACTCCTCTTCTCGCCTGATTTTCATCGGGCAGAAGAACGCCGACGACCCAGAGGCTCGGTCCAGCCACCAAGTCCAACGCCGCCAGCTGGTCGTCCCCGGGTCGCCGGCCGAGCCCTCACCGGAGGAACGCGAGAGCGAGGTGAAGAAGCGCGCGTCCGCCTACTGCCAAGACGGCGTCGACTTCCCCGAGCTGCTTCACTACTGCAGAGAGAAGGTGGAGTACGCCTACCAGGACTACCCGTCGGATTACGACGACCTCATGGTGCAGAAGGCGGACTCGGAGGGGATCGCGGCCGCGATGAAGAGGGGCTGCGGTCTGGAGCGGAGGATGTCCGTCTACTGCCCCGACAAGACCGGCGAGTGCCGCGAGGAGTTGCGCGCGATGTATCCCGAGCCACCTGCCGACTACCCCCGCAACAGACACGGCATGCCGACCACTGGCGCTCTTCCGGCCGAGTACGAGAAGATCTGCAAGGTGGTCGAAGGTGCTCGTTGATTTATCGAGAGGGTGGTCGACGACGCCGATGTGGCTGAGGTAGGTCTTCATTGCCAGACTATAATAGCCACTTGATCGCGTATTTGAGATGGGTAGGAAATAGAAACGCCTCGCATATCAAATGGCGAGGATTTCGTGAGTTATGTATAGACGCGAGATTCAATTAGTCAGCCCGGAGAATGCAGAGCCTCTGTTGTGAAAAAAGCCAGAACCAGCCGAAACTTGACCGGCGTGGCGTTGCTGGTCATGGATTGCAAGAGAACGCATTTATGTTGACGTCTTGAGCTCCCAATTTTCAGTGGGTTTCTCCCTTGATGTAGCTTTAGTAAATATCATTCCCCCCCCCCCTTTTGTTTTTAAAAAAAAAACCCCTCAACGAAAGAAGAGCCCTCTTTTGTCGTTTGTGACCAGAAAGGAGCCTTCTTTGGCGCTCAAAGCTAAGCCGTATCGGCATCCTCGTACTCCAGTGGTGGTCGCGAATGCGATATGATAGAGTTCCCTTTTCATCGTGGCGCTGACGGATTTTATTTTTCAAAGACTCGTCTGCGAACCGTATCATAGGGCTTCAATGACGACACAGAGCTATAGCACTCGTCCATATCCACCGTCGATTTCTTCCCATGACAAAGCCTCTGTCTGCCGCTCGACAACTACGCGGTTTGGGTTTTTTTGGCAACTCCCGGAGACACACGTGTAGCGCGTTTAGCCAAAGGAAGCAGTTAGCACTGAAAGTCAGTCGGACGCGGAGCAAACGGAAACATCTTGGGTGCCGTTTACCGTTATGTGCCACGCCTCTTTCTTCGACATACATCCATCCCAGGATGCATCGATCACATCCAGTAAGTGCCGGGATTCCATGGGCACGTACAACGTTTTGCGTCATCGGAGCGTGTATGTAGCAGCCGAATATGCGGCATTTCAATTTTTTGGGATGGGAGTAAAAAGTGGCCGATGCTTGAAGACGGAACTGCGCTTGATGTAAGCTGCGAGCCTCTTCTCCAAAAACCCGAGGAGAACTTGCGACTTTTGAACGCAGAAACTTTCTATAAAGGACTTCAATGGAATCCGCGTTCATATCATTGCTGTCTTTCGATGCTTACGCCCTTCTGTATCACACGTCTGCCTGAGTGCTGTCCGTGGGCAGGATGTTCGTCCGGCCCCCCCCACCTCCCCGGAGCAGAGTCAACCCTTGACGGTGGAGGCATTCTCTCACGATGGCTTTCCTTCCGGCCGGCGCGCTACGCGGATCAACGCAAACGACCGCGTCATTCTCGACAAGGCCCCTTGTTGATGCTTCCAATGGGGTGTCTGTCCCTTCAAGGAACTCGACGAATATCTTCAGCCCTGCCAGTGGGTGCCCTGCCGTATTGAGCGAGTCATCGAGATGCCGCAGAGCTCTGAGCCTGAAGGCTGGTTAACGCCGAGATCGTTTGAGGAATCCCGGCCCTGAAGTGTGGCATTAGTCGTGAGGTTCGCCCGCGAATTCTTGGGTCGCGTCCACGGCTTCGTGTGTTCAACGCGTGCGTTTCGGACCACGGTCGTGTGTATCGAGCAGACCTGATGCCGCGTCAACTGCAGAGCACCCTACATAGATGCTACGTTGCCGCGCTGGTTGGTCTTGCTAATCGGGTTATCTCAAGGCCTTGGGTCAGGAGGGCATAGGATAAAGTTCCACCGTCGGCAATTTGCCAACGATCCGACGGTCATGGGAGTTGGCATTTTCGTTCACAGGTCAAGACATATGAGCCACATGAGCGGATAAGAAGAAACATTCGTATATTCCTCCAGAAGCGGTGGCGGCGGAGCGTTTTGCATCCTCAGGTGTGGTAGGGACAGACAACACGTCAGACAGGGGAGTGACGTTGGTGAACAAACAAAAGGCTTGTGTGTGTTATACGTGTTCCCCAAGTTTCCAAATCATTTGAATGCCAGAAAAACCAGAAGAATGATTTCTTTACGTATTTCTGCGGTTACGCATTCGTGTGTGTGCCTCTCGTTTGCCACGTTCGAGGTCGTCGTCGACCTCGAATTCTTGGCCGGGTCAACGCCTGAACCGGGGGCGTGAATTGTGTTTCCTTCCCATAAAGCAAAAAAAATAGAAGTAATTTCACCATCCGTTTTTTCGCCAAACTGACAACCCCTTTAACAATCGTCCCGTCGATTCCACCCTCATGACCTTGGCGTAGGGGCCCAGACGTTCCTAGAGTCGTATCGAATGCGTAAGGGAAGAGATAGGGCGTTTAGGAGCCGGGGTTGGGGTTCATCTGCAGTGGTTGGCGTCAGCGACCGTGATTCTCCATCATCGGAAAATGTCCCCAAGACACTGCGTCTCCAACTCGAGGGAAGGGGGAAAAATCCATCGTACCTTGCGCTTGCCACCGGTGAGAGTGACGTTGACGAAGCGGCGGGTGTATGTGAGTCTCTTCTTCGCGCGACCCTTGGGGGTCTTCTTCTTCTCCTGGGGCTCAACCTTGGGGCTATTCGAGGTAGCACAGTCAGCATCCTTAGTCTTCTTTCCATCAAAACAACGTGTGTCCCGGCGGCGGAGTTCGGTCGTCCATTATCTCATTCCATCAGATGCCGGTCATCGTCGTTCGAGAAATCGACGACGCAGAGTTTTCCCTCTCCTCTTTCCGACCGGTCGTGGGCTGTTCCTCCATGGTGACCCTCCCATTGCCTTTTTTTGGCCTCCTCCGCAAACAATGACGAACGGGGGGAAAAACTTCGAGCGAGACTTACGTCTGAGACTTGACCTTTCCGGCACGCGCCAACGATCCGTGAACCTTTCCCATTGTATCGACTTTGGGGGGGAATTTGCTGTTGAGTTGAGGTTTTCGGGTAAGTAAGGTTGTCGAGATTCCTCGCGGGCGGGATGGGCGATCGGGTTCGTGCGAGTGGCGGCAGGGTAGGAGGCGATGGCGGGATTCTCTGAATTCTGCCTGTTGTGGGCGTCGACCCTGGTCACGTGAGGGGTTTCAGGTGGGGCAGAGACGGCTTTGGCGAACAAACCTGAGGGCGCGGGCTGTCATTCGTCCTTAGCCTTTTTCTTTGTTGGGGGGGGAGTGGGCGAGGGAGTGGTCCAGGCAGATGACAAATCGGACTTAGGAGTTAAGACCTTCTCAATTGGGATGAGTTGCTCGCCGAATGAATCATCGGCGCGGATGAAGCTACCAGGTGTGATGAGTCTAATCGAACTCGCTTGACCACAATGTTCTGAGTCACATAAGAGCCTTTCTCTGAGGAAGATGCATGTTGCGCTTTCCCTATATTGGAGTTCCAGGCGCGTGCCATGGTATCTGATTATATACGCTCGTAATTCACAACTACTTTCAGTCTGATTCTCCGGTCAGGTCGACCACCGCGTCCGAGACCGTCGGTGTCAGGCCGAGGGCTGTCGCGGTCATCTTGGGATAGGCGCAGAAGCCATGGCAAGCCTTGCACTTGTTCATCTCCTTGGCCAGCATGTCTTTCAGCGAGGCCGGATGCACCACCAGGTCCTTGGACCGGAGGTTGTCGTTGATGAAGATGAACGGCCCCTTGTACACGCCGAGCATTACCTCGGGCAGGAACTGCAGCTCCCTAAAGGTGTTCTTGTAGGCGACCTCCGCCCATGCCTTTCTCACACGCTCTTCCACTCGGAACTCCCACGTGCTCTCCCAGGCCGCCGTCGTGGACATCTCGTCAGCCGTGTAGCGGAAGACGGCGGCGCCGAACTGGTCCACCTTGTATAGCTCCAGCATCTTCAACACGGGCATCTGCTTCGCGGCGGTGGCCGTGAGCTTTAGGACGTTGTTGATCTTATCGGGTTCCACGCCGGATATCATGGTGTGAGACGTCAGAGTGAGCCTGCGCAGATGCATCCAGACTGGCATCGTGGGCTTGCGGGATAGGAAGCTGCCGAAGAAGCTGGACGCATCTGCCACATGTGAGACCGACATCTCTTCGGTCTGAAAGCTCAGCCAGCATAAGTTTTGGCCGAGGCTAGGACACGATGTCCTAGATTCTTCACCTGTGTCTGTGACGAACATGTCGGACAAATTGTCAGGAACGTTGCCCAGAGCGTTAGCGGCGGCGGCGTTATCGCCGTTAGAAGATGAAGAAGAAGATGAGGAGGAAGACGAGGACTCGGCGTCCTCCCACTCCTCTCCCCCTGCGCCATCGTTGAATGCGTCAAAATGCTCAAAAATACTGATTCGCTTCACGTGTGAAGGGTAAAACGGAAGGGATCGGGCGTAATCTGTAGTCGTTAGTATCGCCATCTCACCCTGTCCTTGCAAGGAGCATACCTGAGTCGACCTCGAGCTGGGCTTCCATATCGACCTGGTGCCAGGGTTCATATCGGATTTCCCGCAGCTGCGGTAAGCACGAGTAGATGGTGAGAAGCGCTTGAGGCGAGAAGTTGCGATGGTTCCGTCTAAGGATCTGGCAACTCGAGACGATGGGCACTTCCGGAAGCCCGTGGCGTCCAACCTGCTCGCAACCAGCCGTGATCCACGAAAAGTCGAGATCGTGGTCGAAGAACCGCGACAAACCATCGAAATCCAGCCCGGCCTCCCCCCAGAGCTCGTCCTTGTCACTCGGCGAAGCGGCGCTCAACTCCAGCTCAATCCCCGGGGAATCCTGCGGCAGCGTCCACTTGCTCAGGATGTCAAACGTGTTCCAGATACCCTGCGTGAACGCGATCTCGTTGTCGTTCATCTCGACGTCCGTCTCCGGTACCTTGGCCAGCTTTTTGGAGTAGCGGGGTAAGTCGACGCACAGCGACAGCCGACGGAGCAGCGAGCGGCGGCGGGGGTCCTTCATGACTTCATCGAAGCGCGAGAGGTCCTTTGCGGAGCTGATCTCGAGGGAGTTGAAGTTGTACTTCTCGATGATGCCCTGCCACTGCTTGCAGACGACGGCGTAGTTGCCCATGCCGCCACCTCCCCGGGCGCTTTTGCCGTTCTTGCCCCGTGAGCCCTTGGACGACTTGCAGATTGACAAGGCGCTGAGGGCCAGGTGGTCCATGACGATGCCTCTGAGCTCGGCGGGCAGCCCGTTCCACGTCGCCATTGGGTTCTTCATTTCTACTTCCGTTCTTGTCTCGTCGGGTTCGAAATTGTTGGAGTCGCACCGGCTCCTCTTGTGCGGACGCTGTCTGACCCGTGATTTTGGCATGAGGTTCAGGTAGAGGTGGTTTTTCAGCGGGGCAAGGGGTGAGGCAATAGATGCACCCACTTCTTCGCTGCCGAAGAGGCCACAGAAATAGGTCGATACCACCGAGGACTGTCTTTTTGAGAAGTGCGAACCGTGATAAACAAAGGCGCGCCCTCTTAGCTGTTCAATACGTCAGTCGTCGCGTCCTGAAGGTAGTCAATTGAAGGGCTTGATCACTGCGATGTTGTCTTTGTGATGGCGAGGTGCGCCTTAATAAGACCCCACTGAAAAACTGTCTCAGCCAATGAGCAGCTGTAAAAGACACAATGTCGTTTGGTGGCGCTACCTCTGTCTCTACCTACCTTGGGTAGTCTTTTCTGCCTCTACCTTAGTCTTTCTGCCTTTTTAGGTATCTTAGTCACCTCTAGCCATGTGTTTTTGGGGGTTCAGGACGGGGAGCACGTTGGTTTTCTGCCAGAAATTATGAGGCCTGTCAAGAAGAAGCTGCACACCAGACCATACTCAACAGGTCGTTCATCCCATCATCATGTTCTCGAACCGTCATACTCCCCATCGAACCTTTCCTCCAAACCCAGCAGCAAAGACCACGCAGTTACGTCCTCACAATGCGTTAATTACACCAACGCAACATTTTCTCCAGTCTAGCGTGATTGAAAGCAGGAAACCGAGACTCTGAGAACCAGGGCACCTCAACTTGGGAACCGACCTGACTCGCATACCGCGGCGGCGCCTTAGTAACTGAGGTACCTCAGCTGCCCTGCCCATGCCCGCATGAGCTTTCCCAGTGGAGCCTTTCTTGGACGCTATGCAACATTTGGTCTTATCAGATCTAAAAACCCCCGGTCACCTACCCTTCCCAAGCGTCTCATCCCAGACATCACATGCCCATCTCCTGCTGCATCGCTCACCTGTGCCTGCGGAGTTTGACTTGCTAAACCGGTCCCAGAAGTAACCTACCTACGTGACCGCCCTAATCTTCCACACCCTTCCCCCGGGGACTGCGCGCGCTACAGAATCCGACTCGTTCAGTTGTTCTTCGCCTTGCCTGATCAAGGGCCTCGTTGCGATTCGTATTTCCCACCAGCGCATCCCGTCCCAACCGAGCGGGAAAACAACACGCCTCCTCCATCACACTGGCCGCAGCGACCGAAAAAGGACACCAAATACAGGCATCGTCCCCGGTGCCCGAAGCTTCTATGATCACGCACTCCTGGCTCTCCTAACCCTTCCGATCCCGCCATCCCACCTCGTACGATCGATCCCTCCTCACCCCCCGTCCCCCCCCGACCCGACCGACCGACCGAACCTCAAGTGAGGTGCCCTAGAAAATAACCCCAAAATCCTCCCCTCTCCGACTTCTGCGTCTTCTCGTCCGTCCCCTTCCTTCACACCTGTGTGGACCTGCTGTATACATCGCCGTCAAAAAATGAGGCCCTCCGCCCTTCTCACCCTGGCGGCCACCGCCACGGCCCTGCAGCCAGGAACCCCTCAATACCTCGTGCAGAACCCTCCGTCGGACGACGCCTCCGTCTCCCGCATCCCGACGTCCTACGAGTCCGCCATCATGGCCCGCCGCATCCTCGCCCACACAAAGCTGGCCGAGCTCTCGACCGTCTTCCCGGCCGGCGCCCACTCCGCCTCCGGCACCGACCTCTCCGGCATGCCGATCGGGCTGATGGACTACGTCGCCGACTGCGAGGACGAGGGCAACCCCACGATCCTCGCCATCACGATCGCGACCTCCTTCAAGAACGTCCGCGCCGGCTCGAACATCTCGTTGTCGATGCACTGGGTCCCGCCGTTCCCGCCCGCGAAGCGCATCTCCCTCTTCTCCTCCTTGAAGAACCGCTTCTTCGGCACCGGGGAGGAAGAAAAGGCCATGGACGGCCCTGACACGGTGCCCTACTCCGCAGCGAACCTCCCGCGCTTCTCCTTGATGGGATACCTCGAGAAGATCCCCGTCGACCCCATCACCTCGTTCAAGCTGGCCTCGTGCTTCGTGAAGAAGCACCCGGACAGCAAGTACTGGCTGCCGGGCAGCCCCGTGCACGAGTCGGAGTGGGTGCGGTTCGTGGTGACCTCGGTCTACTGGATCGGCGGCTTCGGCGACCGCGCCTACATTGGCTGGATTCCTCTCGAAGAGTGGCAGAAGGTGACCGAGGCCGAGTACGAGGCCATCAAGTTGCCCGGCGAGGAGCGCGGTTGGAAGGAGTGGAGCGTCGACAGCTGGTTTGACGGGAGCGATCTTTGAGTCGTCGTGTGAGCGAAAAGGGAAGGGGATATCTGATCTCTGGGATGATACCAGTACAAAGCCCAGATTGTGCAAGACACGTAAAGAGTGTCTCAGTTGTAGTACATATGAAACTTGCCTTTACGCGACTCACCTTATAGGGTGGCCTTTTTGAGGGGTTTCTTGATTCTCAGCTATTTAAATGCCACAGCTATTCTGGCCCTGCAGTGCCACGCGACCATTTCCCCCCTTATTGGACAATGCATGGATTTTTCCAGGTCCTTGACTTCTGCAACGGTCAAGCCACGCAACCCACACCCACACACACACACACACACACACAAACTACATGCACGCCCTACGCGATGTCTCAAATGGCACTGGACCCTCGAGCTCAAAAAACGGTTCATAGATTTGCAACGAGCTCTGGCCCACGCATCTTGCAAACAGATGGCTTGCGGCCGGAACAACGTTCGTGGTGGTAGTTAAGTGTATTGGGATGGATTGGATGCTGGGTAACACAAAACCCCCACTGTCGAACTGATCATCGCAGCCATCGTTACGATACGTTTTTTTTTTTGGCAAAGAGTATAACACGTTCAGGAGAAGTTTGCTTCGCATACAATGTCTCAAAAGTGTGGTTGGCTACCCTGGCAGCGACGATGAAATGAGGAGAGAAAGAGAGAGACAGAGAATTTCCTCCATTACAGCATGCAGTATAAAAATATCAGGTTAGGGGTTGGGGGTATCTCGAACTACCGCTGTTTTTTTTTTTGTCAAACATGCAGACAACTCTCGTTTCCGCGTCCTTTTCCATTCCGTCATTGTGTAAAGTAGGTAGAAATAAAGCAACGCTATGTGTGGCTGTCGTGTGTGTGCGCGTTTGTACGTGGACACGTGTATGTGTGGTGTGTATGTGTGGTGTGTATGTGTGTGTGTGTGTGTGTGTGTGTGCGCGTGGGTGTGCCCTAAGTTGTTCTTCTCAAACCCAATTACGCCCGACACATCTACATCGTCCCAAGGGATGTAAGAAAGGGTTTACATGCACAAACGAAACGAAGCTCAGTCTTTCTAGTCAACACGAATGATGACCTTCCATGCCAGCGCGCCGGCTTCTCTGATGGCACAGGCAAGACAGCCGCGCCGGCGTCGCGAGATGATGGCGTTCCAGCCCTTCTCTGCGCAAAAGGCACGCACGAGTACCTCCGTGTCGCTGCCGAACTGACGGCGCCGGGACTCGAGGTGCATGTTAGCTGCCGCGAGGCCCACGCCGTTAGCGGTGCGCTCCAGGATGGGTGACGTCGGCGTCTCCTGCGTCGGCGATTGGCGCGTGATGCCCGTGATACAGTCGATGACCAGGACTCTCGGTGTTGTGTTGGTGGTAGGAGTGAGGGAGGGGCGTCGGATGGACGCCGTGTTTCGGAGGAGGTCGTCCAGCGAGGCGCCCTGGTTCTCCAGAAGTTCTGAGAGATGGATTACAGTGTATGTGAACATCTTGTGCAGGGGATGCCCTGGGAATGGTCAGTTCACGTGGCTTCGTGGGGTTGAGGAGCTGGCTTGCCTGTAACGGTGGCAGGGCTGGAGCTTTTGCCCCCGATGCCGGTGCCATCAACATCAATCTGCAGGATTGTGGGACTGGGAGGTGATCTCAGCACCTTAACATGAGATGACGGGGCGCATGGATGCGCCGTGACAAAGTGAATATCGTTTGCGAGCGCAAAGTTGTGCTCTTTGGCCTCGCCCCCATCAGCTCCGACGGAGAATGAGATGGATGCCGGATAAGTATGGATTTCTGAGGCTTTCGTCATGTCGGAGACAGGAGTCATGAACTCTTCAGTCGGCGTGGTATGGGTCGAATCCACAGGCGCGAAGAGGTTGAGTGATAGTAATTCAGTGCACAGGCTAGGCTGCGGCTCGGCGTAATTGTTCTCGTACGGAATGATGAAGTCTGCGGGCAGCACTGAACTAGGGTCTGCGTCTCCCAGGACGCAGGAATCCCGCTCGACGTGCGTCTTACCCCAGAGTCTGGCTTGTCTGCCAGTCTTTTTCATATCCGCTAATACACACGTCAAAAAAAAAACCCCCCCCAAAAAGTGGCATGGCAAGACTTACCAGAAACATCCGCAACGTCAATATTGATCCAACCGTCGGCGTGCCCTCGGGGAGTGATGTCGCTTGAAATCCAACCCATGCATTGAGCAGAGCCCTTGCCAGCTGCCAAAACACGGCCAACGATACAAGCTGTGCTCCAGAAGCTCTTGCCACGATAGATGAAGCCGCCACATAGATTGGCCATCGGCCCCAGTTTTGCCATCGCCTCTTTGTCGTTCTCTAACAAAGTGGACATGATCAGGTGGTAGAGTCCTTCGCCTGGGAGCATCAGCCCAGAGACATACGACTTGGAGAGCCATCCAGCGGGGTGCAGCGCTGCAGAAATCTTGCGCCTTCCCGAAGGATGCCGTGTGACGCTTGCTTCAGCCCGACCGCCGCCAAAGTAGGACGACCTCCGTGTGTCGATGCTCAGCGGCGTCTCTACGGGCGTGTGAATAGGGGTTGCCTCAGAAACCTTGCTGGCTGTTTCTTCGATCTGCTCAGTATAGACATCTGACTCGATGTCAGGCCACCGTAGCTTCCTCGCGAACTGCGTCAGGCCATTAACCTGTCTCTCGCTGTATCGCCCTTGTATTGTGTAAATAGACATGTCCCCCGAATTGGCGTGATTGTTACTGTGGTGTAGGTTCATCTTGCCGGTCAACGAAGCCAGCCACCCTCCAGAGTTGCGCTTCTGACCCAGATGGGCTGGATCTACCTTGGCTTCGACAAGAACAATGTTTTCCAGCCAAGCCCGGGCCAAATGCAGGGACCACTTGACAGACTGGTTGGCGTCTTTCTCGAAACGACGAATCTCAGCGGGTTTGATGCTCTCGATGCCTAGCTCTTCGCCCTCGGTAATGGCGTCTAATCTTATGAGAAGCTCGCACGAGAGGAGAACTTGAAGAAGCAACCAATATCTCTCTTCCTTACGCTCCTCGTTAGTCTCGGCGTCGTCAATGTCGTTCTCAGTTTCCAGTTCGTCGCCTTCGAAAGAGCCCCACAATATTTGACCGAGACGGATCCTCCATTCCACATGCGAGAAGTCGATCCACACGTTTGGTGCAGCAAGGACTTTGACCAGCTCCTGGATTTGAACAGAAAGACTGTAGGGGTCCTGATGGTCGATGACGCGTGTCGGTGGGTGCAGGATACCGAGGAAGAGTTCATTGTAAAGGGTGTGGGAGATCTTTCGGTGTATTCTGTTCTCCTTGTACCTCGCGCCGTTTTTAATCAACTGGTCCAAGATGGCCGACTCCTCCAAGCGTCGTAGCCCATCCTTGGAGGCCAGCAACTTCTGGCGGGCGCCAACGATGGCATTGGCCTTTGATCCGAGGGTGTCAAAACCGAACTGTTCTTCCTTGAGGGCATCGCCCACGGGCATCTCGAGCGCTGCCTGATATCCTATGGTGCCCTTCTCCAATCCTTGCATGCTGAGCATATTAGGCCGTTCTCGACATCGCGGGTGGAAATGGGCTCGCTTCCTCTCTTTGGCGCACTTTATGGCGGCTGGGTTGCTATTCATGTCCCTCGTGATGTGAGGCCAGGCAGTGATGCAACTCCAGGCGGCATCTTCGATCTGGACATGGTCGGTCAAGTCGCGGATTTCGAGAGACTCGTCCCAGGGAAAGGCGACGGAGGGGTGCGGGGCGCCGGTGTAGTGGCCCTCAGAGCGAGCAAAGTACTGAGGAGCGCCGGAGAAGAGCTTCTCGATGTCGTCGTCGCTGAGGGTCGCCATGATCTTGGTCAGCTTCAAGACTGGTCTGGGCGTCGGGCCATTGGCTTGCTCGCTGTCGGCCGGAGGCGGGGAAGGGAGTGGCTTGTTGGGGTTAAGAGGGGGCGGCGATCGAGAGGAACGGGACTCGGCACTGCTCTGCGGAGGGGAAACCTGGGGTTTACTGGTGAGACACAACGGCTTATTTTTTGCAACGGCTGAGCGATGATGATCCAATTGGAGGAACCTGAAGCAGAATGGGTGATTGGTAGTGCCAGATGGCTCGTCTTAGGATAGGCGTGAACTCTTTGTTCCTGTTGGCTGGACCACGCTTGTCGCCAGCAATGAAGTTGTACGAAGGCACCGTGCGATATAGCTCTTCTAACAGGTATGAAGTGCAGAAAGAAGAAACGAAGAGAGGAGCTGTTGCCGGGAGGAGTGTTTTACGATGACAAAAGGGGTGCCAGGTGGGCAATTGGGGTTCCTTCAGCTATGGTCACGCGGCGGGAGGGGGACATGCAAGGGAGCAACGGGTAGAGATCGCCATACGCATCTCGCGTCGCATCTCGGACGAAGTTTAAAATAAAAAAGGAGCTCCATCAACAGGCGAGCATAGGTCTCGAAAGGCGTCACGGCAAGCACGATTATCCATCCAGTGGACTCCCACCCTAGGTCGAGACGATAACGTATGAAATGAAGTGGGCAAGAAAAGAAAGATAGGGCAATGAAAGTGGCCTGATGCAGCTCCCATTCACGTATTGAATGAGATGATGGCGGGGGGAGTGGCATTGGCGTTTGGCAGTAACGACGTGCGACTCTGCAGCAGCAGCAGCAGCAGCAGCAGCAGCAGCAAAGCAGGTCACTCGACGTCCAGCGAGGTCCAGAGCCCATCCGTGTCCAGCCCGGTGGAGAGGGGCGAGCGGCGCCGAGCGACACCACAGACGTGGACTGGAGCATCAGCAGGGCAGCAGGGCAGCAGTGGAAGCTGCCCTGGCTGGCAGGGAAAGAGGGCACCGTGGGGTCCAGCAGCCAGGACCCACGCGAGCTTGCAGCTCCAATCCGCCGTCTGTCCCGTCCAGGAAGGCGGGGCCAAGTGGAAAGGGGAAGGGAGGTCCAGTTTCCACATTGCACCGTCGGTCGATGAGTGTGGTCATAGGTACCTAAGGTATGTACAGTACCTAAGGTACCTTAGATACCTCAGGTTACCTCCACTCACTCTAGACTTTTAGCGCAAGGAGAGCCAGCCTTAGGTAAGGCAAATCAGCCCGCTAACGCCGGCCGGCCGGGCAGAACCCCAGAACCCCAGAACCTAGATACGGGCTCCCGGCCAGCTGGCCTTCGGCCGACTGGAGCTCAATAAGTCCTCCCCTGACGAGAGGTGAATGGAAGAGAGGGCGAGGTGAGCTGAGGTGTGGGTGGTACTGAGATGCGCATACCAACTTCAGTACTCCTGCGGCGGTAGCGCTGTGCGCTTTGTGCTATGTGTATTGCATCGCCTTGCATCTTCCCAGCACTCCCGTGTTTCTGCTTCTATTCTGAGAACCTCTCTTCCGTCCAGGACTCCCGTCCTCCCAGCACTCGCCGGGCCGATCGGAGCGTCAGAGCATCGGAGTCTGGAGAAGGAGCTGCTTCCATTTCCATTTCCACTCCAGCAGAATGCGCCCTTCAGGGACTTTGCCTGAGATGGTCCCCCGAGAGAGGGGACCACCAGGGCCACTAAAAATGTGGAAAGTAGAACGACAGATGTGCCGATGATCTGAAGATCGAGCCTTGGGAATAATCGAACGCCAAACAAGGGATACTTTGACGGGATGGCATCGGTACGGAAGAATCGACCAAGGAATATACGACAGAAAGAGAGACTGAAAATAAACAACAAAATGGCAATAAAATTTGCTGGACTTACGGGAAGCTTGCTTAGTAGAGTTGGTGACTCCGCGCCGGTCCCCCGCGCAGAGCTCGCCGGCGACGACATCCATGTCGCGGGCGTCCGGCTTCGACTGCGACCCAGCAGTCCGCCAAAGAAGTCCCGTTTGGACGACTTGCGCTCCCGTTCGCCCGGTGCCGTTACCGTTGCTGTCCCTGATCCTGCCAATGGTCCTCCTCCTGCGCCGCCGAAGCCCGCACCTGGTTGCTGCCCTCTGCCTCTGCTGTCTGCTCTCCGTGGACTCGTCTGCGGAGAAACCGGTCGTTCTTCATGTTGCTTAGAACCCCGTCTGAAGAGGGATAAAGACGGCATCTTTTCTTTACCTTGGTCCGAGTCGTTTCTGAGGCGTAAGGATGGGGTGTTGCCGCCGTGTTCGTCTCCTTCGTCTTGAGTTTTTCCGGATCTCAAACCTTGGTCCCTCTTTCCAGTTTCCCGTCTTCCTGGTTTCCAATATCTCGGAACCCAAATATAGGGATCGTCTTCTCGTCTTTCACTTCCAAGCTTTTTCTCTTGCTAAATCGCTTTTCGCTGGCTGGCTATTCCGTGGTGCCGGGTGAAAGGGGGCCGACGTCTTATCCCCGATGTGCAAAGCAGCAGGGACGACTCCAAGCCTTTTTTTTTTCTCTTCCTGCAAGGCGACCTTGGAGATGTAACGGAAGGCGATGCCAAACCAAGGGCGGCTGCAGAAGAGACGCAGTGTGCAAGTGACGATGATGGGTGGGGGTGGAACGGGACGTCGGGAGCAGGAAAATCGAGATGGAGGGGGATGGTAGGTAAAGAGAGGTTCAGACTGCAGGAAAATGAGTAAAACGACGAAGAGAGAGGAAAGCAAGGCGAGGGGACGTTAAAACAAGAAATGCGAATCGACAGGCAGGTAGACACACGCAGCACATTACATGTAATGTGCGCACACCCACACACAAACACACGCACACGACGGTCGATGGGCTGCCAAGGCAGGGGGGAGGGGAAAGGGCATTACTACTTCTTTTCATCGTACACGTCCACTCTTCCTCTCGCTCTGTTCCTTCACTCTTGGGGCATCTGCTGGTGGTCTGGCTGGGCTGGGCCTGGACTGCATCTATTTTCCCGTGAAGGGCCTCTTCTGACTGGATGGCGACAAGATATGGACACAGGACAGGACAGGCACTGGATGGGATAGGACAGCCCACGTAGCGGGCATGTCCACTATGTTGGCGCACAGGGGGTGCACCCACGAGGCAATATGTGTTTTTTTGGGGTGGGGAGGGGTGGGAAGTCGATGGTTGCTGTCAGTCGCGTAGCTACGACAGTACTTGAAATTATTATTCACGTATCTGAATATAGCATCCCGGAGCTGGGGGCAGGCAGAGAGCAGCACCAGCGCCGGCGGGGACGATTATGGACTCGATGGAGGGGCGTCGAGAATGGGGACGGGGGATGGAGTGAGAACTTGGGTAGAAGGGCTGGAGAAACCAGGACCAGGACAGGCGACGGAGCCCGGTAGTTTCAGATCCAAGATTGTACGATTCGAACGGGGAAGGCTCCAAGGAAAGGCAGGTCGACAGAAAGCGAGGCGAGGGCAGAAAAAAAAAAAGGAAATTTCGACGACGGCAGAAGAGCAATCGCAAACCAGAACACCACCAGGAGCTGTTCGTCATCTCCCCGTGTCAACGCGGAGAGGGGGGTGGCATGGCATGGACTCGCAGTCTGGCCGTCACTTTGTTCGCCTCTGTGATTTCATCGTGCCTTACCTCAAATCATTTCCTGCTGCAGAAGGGACAGAGCCCGGTACCATGTTCCCTGTCCCGCCTTGCGTCGTGCTGTCCTACCATGAGAAGCTAGGCAAGCTAGCTACCTTGGGTACAGCATGGAAGGACACACAAGAGGAAAAAGCGACGGTTCCATGGCACGGGCTGTCACTTCTTACCCATCGCTCTGCGCTCATTTCGCGGTACGGCAGATCGGTGGGTAGCACACGCAATGGAAGCTGAGGAAGAGGGAGAGAGCGGGAAAGGAGAACTCTGGTACTGGCTCTAGTAGGTCATCAACCCCCCGACGATGTCAGACTGCATGATAGCGCGCTGCATCCTGCCGTATCTCCTCGCATCCACCCCGGGAGGATATCTGCGCCAGGACGTAGACATACACAGGCACAGGTGAATACACACACCACGCAAACACCGAGACCAGAGACATAGAGACACTGACAGGTACGGATAGACAAGACAAGACAGAACGACGGCAGACAAATACGTTCAGAAGCCCGGAGGTCATCAACGTAGGCAAGGGATCCATGATCATGGCTGCAACCAAACCCCCGTCCTCACATACCCTGCTTTTCTCACATGATGTGCATTCATGGGTTCCTTTGCTTTTCTTCCTTCTAAAGATGAGGTAGCAGGGAGGGAAAAGAGCAGACCAAGAAGGAGTCGCGGAAGCAATAGAGATGGGCAAACCTGCAAGGTTTCTTGTCTTTCTCCTGCTCCGACTTATGAATTGATAAATTGCGAGCTGAACGGAGATTCCGCATCGCACGCATGTGGCTCAAACGCATATGGGTTTTCTTAACCATTGCGTCAAGCCGGTTCTTCTACTTCTTCTTCTGGCCTCACCGGAATAGTTGGTTTTCGCAAAGTCGGCCCTTTCCAATTTGCAACACGGCTGTGCAAGAAAAGCGCAAAAGCAAGAAAAACGGAGAGTCGCGCGTATCATGCCGGCCGACTAGCAAGGCTCGCCGAAGCTTGGAGCTGAAGCCCTGGCAAACAACCTCGACGCCGCGCGTGGGTGGGCACGGCAGTCAAGTCTCGCTGATGAGCAACGGGGAAATTGGCATTGCTTTTGCTGGGCCCCGTGGCCTGGCAGAAATGCTTTCCGTCCGTAGGTAGGTACAGAACGCCACCATTATCAAAAAACCTCCCTCCTCTCTCCTCCACGAAGCGTGCCGTGTGCCACCAGTGGGTAACGCCGAGATGGTGCGGATGTGGCTTGACCTTATTTTGCGCCTCCATGTGCTTCAGGTTTCCTTAGCCGACCAGCAAGCTTACCCTCTTTTTTTTTTCTTTCTCGAACATCTTTCAACATTCGATATGTGGTAAAGAAGTCCCCCGTTCTTCCTGACCAGGTTCTGGGTCAGTCGAAGAAGCTGGAGGTCCAGCTTTCAAAGATCAACCGCCCCCCCTCCCCCTGATGCCCCTGTTCACGGAACTATTTTTAAGACCTTTGAAACGTCGACAAGGGGTTTGTCCTTTTAGTACGGGCACGCGGTGTCGCGACAAAAACTTTCTTCTGCGGGTTTTGGTCTTTGCTTCATCAGCTTCATCAGCCATGCTCACCATAGAACCCCCCTAGCTTCAGGGAAAAGGAAATGGGAAAGCTCTCCCAGGATATACAATACGGTCCCTATAAGTTCGTAACGATGGGACATCCCCACAGGCCCATAATCTACCTAATCAGGCCATAGGACATGATAAATTGCTAGTGTTTACCCCCAGCAAACCCATGGACACTAGCAAGGGCAAAGTCATGTGCTAACAAACCTACAAGGGGGATACTGTACAGTATGTATCCGCAAAAAAAGAAGACGCACTGGGCACTGGGCAGCCGTCAGGGCCCAGATCTGCCCTTGACCGTACATGAGACGACGTGGGCCGTGGTGGTGGTGGGGGGTTGAGAAACGCCAGTTCGCGAGGAAGCCGTCTGGGTTGTGTCCACTCTTTCTCGAACGTCGTCGTCGTCTTATGGTATTGAAGCACAACCGGGATGACGCAAGACAATTATTAGAAACGGGAAGGGGCGCGGCGGCTGCAAGCTCCATTATCTTATTAACGACATCGCAATACCACTTCAGGTCCAGCAAAACTTTGCGACACTACCTCAGTCACAACCGAAGTCGTTTTTACACGGTCTTGGCTTAGCACGCTGCACAAGCCGCAATTGCAATGTAAATAGTTCAAGTAGAGTTCATTCAATAAAGAATTTCAGACCCCCTCCCCCATCAAAACGGAAGGTCGCATCCGCCAGGGCACCTCGACCTCGATTCATTATCCTACCTTACCAAAACAAACACGCATTGGCAGCCTGACACGCCCAGTCGGAAATGCGCGTGAGGTATCTGTAACGCTTGGACGAGGACTGAAGAAAAAAACCCTTCTACAATAGCCTACAATCTCTCGTTACGGACAACGGCGAGTTTACATGATGACGAAGTGCTTAAATGGTATCCCCGGCAGTGCCTTCTTGTCCGCCACAACTTGCTGTGTGGGAAATCGTGAAACGAAAAAATGTCCAAAACGCCAAATGATCCCTTTTTATAGTCCCATCTTGCCCACGGCGGACCCAGGTCCACCTTTTCTCTTTGTGCGTTCCATGTGTCGAAAGATCTCGAGGCGAGGTTACGAGACTTCGACTGCCGACTGGTCGAAACCCGGGACTCGCAACTTACAAGCCTCCCGAGGACGAGGCAGGCACCTTTAATCAAATCCCACGGCCTTCTCCGAGGCTTCTCGAGACCCCAAACGGACCCGGGGTTTGGTGGTCCTTTCGGCAAGGCGACTCAGCGCAACCCACTTTCCGTCGACTGCTTGTCGCGCCACGCCTTTTTTCTTTTGTTGATTTGTGGGATGCTAAAACATGGCAGCCAAAACACCAAACGCGTGGTAATTTAGCCTTGCATGTCGGACAGTTTGCGGAACAGACCAAGTTCGACGGATGGTCAGCCTCGCGGGGAGTGGAACGGCCTAGGGCGTCTCGTGGGAACGAACGTGTGACCTTGTCTTTATACGCTAGCCCGGCACAGGGGAGCTTTGTTTTCGACTTTTGACATTTCATCCTATATCCCTGCCGCCGAACGACTTGATGAAGCTAAGCTAGGGAGACAAAGCGGCCCGTTGTCGTATGGAAGCCATCAGCTGCCGCGGGCACCGGCTTCATTGCGGAACTAAAATGCCAAGGCAATGGAAGGGGTAATCTTAGGGTATCTTTCGTGCCATTCGCGCCGGATCTTCCATCCACCTCCTCGTTCGGCCTCGCAGCAATTTTGCATAGGTTCTTTCTGTGAGCGGAAGCTTCGGTCCTTAGGCTCCCTCCTTCTCGCCATGTAGTTGTCTACGGAGATGCTCACGATCTCCCTATCCGACCAACGAACTGGGTACGCCTCCCGCTGATGGTGCATGTATGCACGAAGCACGCTTCGCTCGTCTGGGGCAAGAAAGGAACCTTCGTGAAACAACAAGTGACGTTGTTCGTGACAATGGTCAAAAGGTTCCTTCAGGCGGGCGGTGTGTCGTGAACCACGATCAGGAGGTACTTCGGATCCGGCACTATGACCAACTCCTGCTTCTTCGTCCGTAACCTCAGCAGCTTCAGCTCATCCTAGTCTCCCATGTTAGCTGCATCCTTTGCTTTGCAACTACGCGACCAGTCTTTCGCCGTCCATACCTCTGTGTCCAGGTCCAGCACCAGCGTGCCTGACGCATTCACCCAGTTCCACACCTTGGCCGCGAAGTCCTCGAGACCCTGCAACTGCTCGCCCTCGCCCTCGCCGTTCTGCTGCGGCTGCTGTTGCGCGGCGGCGCCCTCACCGGAGAAGGTGGTTGAGGGCAGCGCCGATGCGTTGAAGGACAGCTGTCCGGTTGTGCGAAGGATCGCGCCCGTGGCGCGGTCGAGGATGACGACGGCCTTGACGCCGGATTTCTTGGAGAGTCGATCTAGGGTCTCGTCGAGCGCGTCGGGTCCGTTGTTGGTCTGTTGCGTCGCGCGCGCGTGAGGGCGACTTCTTGTCAGCTATGACGACATCGGTAGAGGGGTCTTCTCGAGGTCGCTCACGGGTACGGGGTCGGCCATGTTGTTGTTTTTGGGTTGTGTGCTGGCGTAACGTAACGAAGGAGGGGCTCGTTCGATCAGGAAGGTAGAATGCGAGCTCTTGCGGAAAAGAGATACCCTTGGCGTTGGTGAAGTGAAGTCGGAAAAGGAAGTTTGTGACTTGTTGGGTCGCGGAGGCCGGTTCCGCTGAGCTCAGGTGTTAGGTTGGTTCGTAAGGCGGGCCGGATCAGCTTGAGCTCGGTCGGTGCAGCTGTGAGTTGTACCGGTGCTGCTGGGAGACTGTTGTTAACTCGTTGTGGGGTCGAGCGACGCTCAGATTCTGCCGGTTCTGACCGCTCAAATTCTCTGGTTCCTGTTCTGGCAGGGGTCTGATTGCTGGGCATGCTTCTCTCTCATGTGAAGATCCGTTTGAGCATACGCAGGCAGATCTCAAGGACGTACCGTACCAGAAGCTTTCAATTACCACCGATCACGCCGGGCGCATCTCTCATAGTCTTACAGAAAAGCTTCACACAAGCAGTCATCATCATGGGTTCCAGTACAAGGAAAAAGAACCAGAAGGCCAAGGACTTTGCGGTATGAGACACCTCGATTGAGATGTGGATGAACCACTTCAAACACTCCTGAATTCCTGCTAATGACACGATATAGAAACCAAAGCTCAAGGTCGGCAAGGCCAAGGCCAAGCCAGCAAACTTCACAGATACCAGCTTCAAAGCCAAGTCGATTGTCATGGGAGTACAGTCACTCTCAACAGAAGCCCCCGACGTCGGAACCCAATTCAAGCATCACCTGTCCCTCGCCTCCACCTCGAGATCGGAAAAGCAACGCAAAGAAGCCCTTGCCCACCTTACCTCCCAGCTCGCCGCGGACAACAACCCCGTCGGCACCGCAACGATCCTCAGCAAGCTCCTTCCGCTCGTCTCCGACGCCAACGGACCTGTTCGCGGCCAACTCCTCAAGCTCTTCCGCACCCTCCCAGAGACCGAGGTACGGCACCACGCCGAAAGGTGTATCATGTATATCCGCGCCGGAATGACGCACCTCTCCTCCGAGATCAGCAACGACTCGCTGTCCG
Source organism: Colletotrichum euphorbiae (assembly GCA_037178605.1). Lineage (NCBI taxonomy): Eukaryota > Fungi > Ascomycota > Sordariomycetes > Glomerellales > Glomerellaceae > Colletotrichum > Colletotrichum euphorbiae. The sequence continues at coordinate 86,055 of JAXCEF010000066.1, read as the reverse complement.
TGCTGGAGTGGCTCCTTGACGTCGCCGAGAACGAGACCGTCAGCTGTCCCGGCGGCTGGGTCAAGACGCTCAACAGCTTCTGCGCGCTGATGGGGTGGTCTTTGAAGTCGAGCACGGGGTGGAGCAGCGCGCCCAAGACGGGGCTGCGGCCGAAGGATGCGCAGTCGCATGCGAGGCAGATCGGGGTTCTGGTGAGATTCTTGAAGGCGGGTTTGAAGGCGGAGGTGGCGGCGCCGAATAATCCTGATGCTGGCTACGACAACATGTATCGCATCCCCCGCGCGCCAAACCCGTTTGCGTATCTCAACTTGTTTGGAACGAGGAGAGACGAGGACGCGGAGATGTACAATGATCGAGAGTCCCGGCAGCGCGTTTTTCATAAGAGATTCTTGGAGTCGTTCAACCGAGGTATCAATCAGGCGAAGAAGGAGGGCGGTGCGACTGGGCGGGTTGCAATTGCGCTGGAACAGGCCTTGAAGGAGGGCATGCATGGGTACGAGCCGACGTCTGCTGTTGATTCTCAGGATCTCCTCGATTTGTGGTGAAAGATATCATGACCACATTTCCCTGACGAATCTGCCCGTCGCTAGAAGGTCAATTTCCACCGTCCGGAAAGAGAATGGTCACGACTTGCCCGAAGCCATTTCTCGTGTACCGATCCGGTAGGCCTCCTCCAATAGGTCTTACAAAAATAGGCTGAAAAGGACAGGGGGCCCGGCTCAGAGTCGCTGCCTTGGACATCAAGACGTTTGGCTTGTCTTACAGGCAGACAAGTTGCTACGGTGTTTTGGTTTCAAGACATTGTGCAAGGACTGCGGATCCCCAAATCGATCGCAAGAGTGCGAGCAAGGAGGTTCAACAACGCCGCGCATCAAAGACATAAGAGGCATGTAGATTCTCGGCCTGAAGTTGGTAGATGTAGATAGACGCATGAATGATACCCCTCACTGTAGTGAAGCCCCTTTTTGACTACGCGTTGGCGTGACTTGGGTTTTATTGAATATAATGCAACTTCCTTGCTACGTCTCGATTCTATAGCTGCCAAACAGAGACTGCCATCAGTTCCTTGTATATGGAACCTAGGTCATGGACGGCGAGCTGTATCATGCAGTAAGGCTTCGCCGAATGTTTCCAGAAAATCCAGCTGTATCATCACGTCTCCTAGAAATCTTCATCATCTCAGCCTCCCTCAAATATTTGCAGTACCGCAGAGAGTCTGACTGGATTGCTATACTATGTCCGTTGGTCAAGTAAAAGTAACGGCGTATCTCGAAGAGCGGGCAGAAACGTCTCTGCGTCAGTCTCTCTCATTGCTTCGGTGGGCACCTACCACACCTGTCCCCTTTGACCCTTCTGCACTTTTGTCAATCCGAGGTGAGTCGCCTGCACCTACCCTGAACTCCTGCCTTCTGGCTCCTTCCTTCCTTTCCTCCTTCCCCCATCTTACCCAGCAGGCCAAACGACCATGGGGCAACTTCCCACACCTAGGTAAGCTACCTAGATAGGTACTTATTTCTCTCTTACCCTCCCAGATTGAAACCTCTCCTTCTTCTCTCCACACAACAGCCTTTCGATACGGGACCTAGATCCTTCGCACCGGAACATTTCGGAGCTTGGCAATATCGTCTAGCCATCACGAGAGGTATGTTGCTCTTATTTTCTTTCTTCTTCATCGCCGATAACACCGCCGTTGCCGTCATGACAGCATTATCCGACTAGCATTTTCGATTCGTTGTTGCAGCAGAAGCCTTCAGAAAACCGCTTCACGATCTGAGGATTTTTGCTTCAAACACCCTCGTTACTGTGAAGTCTCTCCTGTTCTCACCCATTCGTTTTCCTCCGAAACCCAAGCGCGAAATCCCCCAACTGGCATCTTTCATCCTCCTACTTTTCCCCGCTTCGGTCTGTTAATCTCTCCCAGACTGAGCGCGCAGCTTCCATCTTCGAATAACACACTGCGAGGTCACGTGTGGGATTCTTCCTGCTTCTACTAGAACACTTCCACCATTCTGCCCTTCTTTCCCTTCTTTCCTCAGAGGCCAGAGTAGCCGCTCCTCTCCTTCCCCCTTCCCTGATCAAGCATTTATATTTCCCACTTCCATCGCACCAACGAAGTCCCTTAGCCAGACACCATCAACAACCGGACGCGCTTGCCTGGCCACTTCGACTAACTATCACCGGTTCTTATAGCCTGAAGATATCGTACAGTCGTACCTTCATTCTTCAGATCGGCCTTGTCTTCCTCCCCTAGACAGATCTTCACTGCGCCTGCCTGATTTCGTTGGTTTTTCCAGTCAATTTCCGAGCTTCGGTAATGTAACTCACCCCCCCCTCCCGGGTCCCTTCCTCCATCCTGACAAATATCTCCCAGCTGATCGTCCACGATGTCTTTCGACAACGTCTCCGACATGCAGTCGGCTTTGCCTTCTATTGACGGTGCCCAGAAGGCTCCTGCCGTTGCCATCGACGGTGAAGGCAAGGAGTGGATCAAGCCGCTCGAGTACAACTACCAGCAACTGGCCCAGCAGGGCCCTATTGAGCCTACCAATTGGGAGGGCAACGCCGCAATCTACGAGTGGAATGACGAGTATGGCGATGTTGGTCCTGAGCACCCCGAGCTTGAGCTCATGCTGTTTGGCGACCCCGAGACTCGTCACGACCACACCGGCCTGGATTTCACGGCGTAAGCCGATTCCTGCAAAACGCCTATTGAAAATTATTGACAGTTGCAGCATCTCTGAGGTCGAGGTTACCCAGCACGGTGACATCCGTGTCCCGCCCATCAAATCTTACAAGGATGGCGGTCTTCACCCCGTCATGCTGAACAACATTCGGCTTGCTGGATACGGTGCTCCGACTCCTATCCAGAAGTTCACCATTCCAGCCATTCACAAGGGCCTCGATGTCATCGCTGTCGCTCAGACTGGTAAGTAAACCTCCGAGGAATGTCGTCAAATGCTGACTAGTGGGAGGCTCTGGAAAGACTGCCGCCTATCTGATCCCCATCCTCAACAAGCTCATGGGAAAGGCCAAGAAGCTGGCGGCTCCGCGTCCTAACCCCGCCATGGTCCAGCTTGGCGAGTTGCAGGTTCGTGCTGAGCCTCTGGTGGTCGTGGTTTGCCCTACCCGCGAGCTGGCCATTCAGATCTTCAACGAGGCTCGCAAGTTCTGCTACCGAACGATGCTTCGTCCTTGCGTCGCTTATGGCGGTGGTCCGATTCGCGACCAGATCCAGCAGCTCGGAAAGGGCTGCGACGTTCTCATCGCTTCCCCTGGTCGTCTTTGCGACTTCATTCAGCGCCCTGACGTCCTTTCCCTCAAGCGTCTGCGCTACATGGTCTTCGACGAGGCCGATGAGATGTTGCACGATGACTGGCGCGAGGAATTCGATGTCATTATGACTGGTGGAGGTAAGTTGAAATATTTTCCTCGTAAAAACACGTTGCTGACGTTACCTCAGAGCAGCAAGAGGGCAATGTCAGATACATGCTCTTTTCCGCCACCTTCCCTAAGGCGCTTCGTGACCTTGCGAAGGAGCACCTTTCGACCACTTCTAGTGTTCGGATCAACGTTGGTCGCATCGGAAGCACGCACACCAACATCCTCCAGCGCGTCTTGGAGGTCGCGCCCTTCGACAAGAAGAGCGCTTTGAAGGATCAGATCAACTCTCTCGCGGCTTGCCGTACCATCATCTTCGTGAACAGCAAGCGCACTGCGGATGAGCTCGATGACTTCTTGTTCAACATGGGCTTCCCTTGCACTTCGATGCACAGCGATCGCACCCAGTTGGAGCGTGAGGCCTCCATGCGTGCTTTCCGTGCTGGCAAGGCTCCCATTCTCATCGCCACTGGCATCAGCGCTCGTGGTATCGACGTGAAGAACGTGAAGCACGTCATCAACTACGACTTGCCCAGCATGGAGCATGGCGGTATCGAGGAGTACACTCACCGCATCGGTATGACGACCTCCCCCGATCTTGTTCCCACTTACTAACTTGATTTCCAGGCCGCACCGGTCGCATGGGTCAGCGTGGCATTGCTACCTCCTTCTACACAGAGCGCGACGAGCCCATCGCCAGTGTTCTGGTCCGCACACTCATGGAGACCAAGCAGGAGGTCCCCGAGTTTCTCGAGCAGTACAAGCCCACCGGTAAGGGCGCGGAGAACCTGAAGTTCGAGACCGAGTCGGACTTCGACCCTGAGGAGGCCGGTGTTGCTCATCTCAACGTTGGCACCAACCGGGCCGAGGACTGGACCAACGCCGAGGATGTCCCTACTGATGGTGGCGGTCAAGGCTGGGGCGCTCCCGCTGACGATAACGCCGGCGGTGCTTCCAATGAACCCGAGCAGGCCACCAACTGGGGTGCTACTGGCAGTGGCGGTGCTGATGCGTGGTAATTGGATGGCTGAATTTTCTCTCCCGCATCGGAGGCTGATCTTGGTTTGAGGTTCGGCTGATTGATCTGAGGATACTAGACGTTGCAATGCCGTAGACTATTCGGAATTCTTTAGTGGAACTGAGATGGCCGAAAGGAATAGGTTCTGCGGTGATTTAATGGACGTCTGTGTTGCATCTGCTTCGTCGTCATGGCCCTTGTGATGTGTGTGAATCGCAGCGCATTTTTGATCCATCCATCCGACTTAGGCGACACAGAGCATTCGCTCGAAATCGTGATGCTACAACTACCGGTTCATCATTGCCTTGGCTCCGTGTCTCCATCCTGAGCCAGCCAAAAGACGGAAATGTTGAAGGACTCCCGGGGCCTCCATAACTGTCCCTGCCGGCGCAACGAGACCGTCGTCTTATCGGAAGACCGCCGCGTAGCCGTGTCTACCCTAAAGTCTAAGCCATACACAGCAGGCTATACCAGATTTACTCAAAGTGCTCTTAGACATCAGGCTGGAAGGGCTGTCTGGAAAAGGAGTTGGCCGAGCTTTTGATTACCAGGTATCTTTCTATAAACGGATGCCGTCCTCGCCCACCATATTAAAAAAAGGTCTATGCACGTGCCTCGTAACACTTTACCCCCGTGGTGTGATATATGACTAGGTACTCGTAAACTCAAGCGTTCTTCATTATGTCCAGCAGACCCTTAGCCTTGCCGCCGAGACCGAGACCGTATCCAATGCCGACGACGCCCCTTGTGAACCTCCAGCTCCGCTCCTGGTCGGCAACCGGATACTTGACGGGGGGCGGGATGGCGGTGCGGACACCCATCCAGCCGAAGCGGTCTGCGCAGATGCTCTTGGCGTTGCAGAGGCCCCTGAGACCCTCCTCGCCGGCGAACCGTCCGTAACCCGAGCCGCCAACGCCACCAAAAGGGAGTTGCACCGCGTAGGTCGCGCCGAAGTCGTTGATGGCGACCATGCCCGTCTTCAGACCGTCGACGACGGCGTTGAGAACGGGGTCGTTGTCGCTGCCGAAGATGGAGGCGCCGAGGCCAAAGTCTGGAGCGTTGGCGACGGAGAGGATCGACTCTGCGTCGGGGCCGGGGGCGCGCATGATGGTCATGACAGGGCCGAAGCATTCTTCGTTCGCGATCTCCATGTCGGGTGTGACGTCGACGAGTAGGGTCGGAGTGAAATAGTGGCCCTTCGGATGTTCGGGGTGGACGTGCCGTTTGCCGCCGGCGAGGAGGCGGGCGCCCTGCTTGACGGCCTTGTCGACGAGGGATTCGAGACGGGCAAAGGAGGCGTCCGAGACCATGGCGCCCACGTCTGCTGTGGGACCGAGACGGAGGGCTTGGACCTTAGGGGAGAGGATAGCGACAAGTTGTTCATAGAGCTTGGGAGTGGCGATGATGCGTTCAATGCCGATACAGTTCTGTCCAGAGGCTTGGAAGGTTCCGCGCATGAGGATCTCGACGATGCGCTTCAGGTCACTAGCAGCGGAGTCAAGGACGATAGAGGGGTCCTTGCCGCCCAGCTCTGCAATCATTGGCGTAAGTGATTTGGCGGCTGCGGCGGCAACCTTGAGACATACGTGACGAGAGCCAATGAAGGTGATGTGCGAGATCTTGGGGTGGGATGTAATGTGATCCGCGATATTTGGCCAGCAGACGACCGTCTGGATCAGAGCGGGGTCGTACCCATGAGCTACGAGCGCACCCCTCGCGATGCTGGTAAAGTATTGCGAGCTCCAGGCCGTCTGCTCAGAGACCTTGATAATCACGCCGTTACCAGCAAAGATGCTCGAGATGATGGGTCCGATGAGGTTGTGGAAGGGGTAGTTCCAGCTCACAAGCGCGCCGACGACACCCAGCGGCTCGTACCGCACCTCGTTGCGCTTGTACGCCATCAACAAGTTCGTGGGTCTCCGCTCAGATGTCAACGCCTTCTCGCCGTGATTCATTGTCCACGTGAGCTTCTCGACTGTGACGAGGATCTCGCCCAGCTGGGCGTCGACCATCGTCTTGCCTGAGTCGAGGCAGGCGGCGCGGCAGATTGCTTCCTGGTTATCGAGGATGTGGCGGAGCATGGAGCGCAGCACGCGGCGACGCTCGCGGAAGGAAATGTGCTTCCATTTGGCCTGGGCCGCGTGGGCAGCGTCGACGGCGCGGTCTATCGATGCGGGCGTGGATGGGTTGATGAAGCCGAGGAATTGGCCCGTGGCTGGGGCGTAGCATTGGATCGCGGTTGTTCCAGAGACCTGTACATATGGAATATTGTCAGTCAATCTGTTGAGGTGCCTCAGTCCAGTGTGTATCTGCCTGGGGCCGTACCTTGACGCTCGTCTCCTCGACGATGGAGTGTTCCTCGGGTGTCATCGGCGGCGGGACGGTGTAGGCGATGGCCTTGTCTTCGTTCCAGGACCGAGCCAGACGCAGCAGATATATGCTCAGGGAAATCGCGATGGCGGCGAAGGCGTATTGGGGAGCACCGGGCCTAGGACAGACACTTATAGTCAGCGCGGTAGTCCTTGACGAGAAAGTGGCGCCATTGGCGTGCGATAGCGTACGGGATGGCGTCAATGTACGAGTTGAGCCTCTCGGTCATCTCGTCCCAGAGCTGGCTGTCCATGTTGCTTGTCGACGTCGGTTCAATTGGTCGCCAATTTCACGCGTGCCGATGGGACGTTTGGTGATCGGCACTTTCGTGGTGTTGGGGTCGCGTGTGCGTCAACCTATCAAAAGTCGGTCTTCGAGCAGACCCCGAGTACGCCGTATCGAACGTTCCTGGCCAAAAATCAGCAGAGCTCAGGGGAGCTTGCCCCGGTCTAGGACCCCCGTTTTAGTCGATTTGAATTAGCAGGGGCCCAGGGTCCTCAACACAGGGGTGTTGCAGGTATCTACCTAGGTAGGAATGGATTGTACCTGCGTTTGTGTGCGGGGAACCACCTTCTATTCTATACCTTAACTTGCTGCCGGCATTAGGACGAGACAAAACCGAAGCTAGGAACAGGCCGTCAAGCGTTGGAGTTGGGGGTGTTTATGGGTATCACCAAAGGAAAGACAACCTTTTGGACAGGTCCGTCTTAATGGTTGAAACAACAGTTTGGCGTCTGTATCTCCTGCTCGCCTTCAAGCTAAGCTATTATGTGTTTTCACACTTTTTTCCTCTTTCGGATTGCTATGTACAAAAGGCGTCTACAGCTCAAGAGCTATGCGCCGTCACTTTCTTTGGCCCGCCCAGGCAGAACGCCACGGGGCTGGCCGTAGGAGAGATCCCAGGACCTTCAAACGGACTGGTTCCTAGCGCCCCCTCTCAAAATCTAGGATGCACACCAAACTCGTACAAAAATGTCATCCCAGTTTCCATTCCTTGCCCTCCTTTGAACGCCGTCGCAGTAGGAAACACCTATACGATGAAAAGAAAAGAAAAAACCCCGAAAATAATAAAAGTCGAACAAACAATGCGCAACACGAATAAAAAGGCAAAGGCGGTGTGGGTGAAAGCATCGAGTGTCGCTGGTACGCGAGGGTGGGAACGTCGTAGATCGCTCATGCAGATCGTGATGCATCGGGGGATATCAACAAAACAGCAAAGAAACAGGACCCTGGCAAGAGAGCATGATGATTATAGTACAAGTAGAGTCGGTTCGGTCGGTGAATTGGGAGGTTGTCTAAAGGTTGTTGCTCTTGGTCAACGACAATCCTCTTAGTCGTCGCGGGTGGAATCGATCGCTGTATGACTGGCTGGACTCGATTCGAGAAAGACGGGCGGCTGAAGTGAAGTCGCTGCTTGCCTCAAAACTGGCCCGTGTGCGATCCATAGAGGCTCGCATTCGGTCGTAAGACGGTCGGGCTCGATCGTAAGAAGGGCGTGGTCGGTCGAAAGAGGGACGCATCGGTGGTGTCATATCGAGTGACTGCGTTTGCACCATGTCCATTGACAGACGATGGCCGGTGTAGTTGGTCCCATCGCTACCGTTTTGGCTGCGCGGGTTGTGCGTCGTGTGTGTCGCAACTGAAGGTGGGTAGATTGGCCTTCTGTCTTCATCCACGCTGGCGTAGTGTGTATGCTTACCCTTACGCGAGCTGACTGACGAGTTCGACGGCGTCTTGCTCGCGGCCTCCTCTCCAACAACCGTAGCCTCGTCGCTTTGCGCGAGGCGCGAGAACTTGCCCTGGCGCTCTTGTTCGCGGATAATATCGACGTCGTACGGGAAGTAGACCTTTTGGATGGCCTTGATGGCGAATCGAGGGAACAAGCAAATGACCGGGACGATGAAGAACACTGCCCAGAAGGATGCCTGAGCATAGATCTGAGGGGCAGCCTGGTAGAAGAAGACCGATGATTCCATCGAGGTGTAGATTCCTGTCACGATGAAAATCATGACGTCACTGAGAACGACGATTAGAATCATGACCCAGTCCCATCGATAAGTGTTCATAATGGTGTAGGCGTTGATCGTGATAACGGCAGGATGGGCGATGTAAGCGCCGAGTCGGGTTCGGTCTTCGATGTTCAAGCCGTTCTTGGTAACGAAGCTGGTGCCTACTACCGTAAGATACGGAATGTAGAACACCATAACGGATTGATAAACACCGTCAATCATGTACAGCCTACAGGCCGGTCAGCATCGTCATCGCAGCCACATATGTCACTTAACTCACCAAAACTTGGTTTGCGTCCATTCCAGACGCTCAATGCCGCGACGGTACAGCTGAGGCACCGCCAAAGAGACCTTATCTGAAACGTCCTGATCCAACACACCCATAATTATGACCGGAACCGAGGTGAAGAGCAGGTTGAAGAGCAAGATGTATGTGTATTCGTAGATGTAGGTGACGTCGAAGTCGCAGTAGATTTGGTACCAGAAAATACCGAACACCCATACCACGTTCTTGTAGAAGAAGTTTGCAACAGTCTCTCCAAGTCGGCGGTATGACCATCGGCCGTGGACCAGCACCAGACGCTGGAGGAATCTGAATTGAGCAATGGCGTAGTCTGATGACATGACGGCCTGGCGACCTTCCTCACCAGCGATGCCGACACCGACGTCTGCCTCTTGAATCATGGCAACGTCATTGGCACCATCACCAATGGATAAGGTCATTACGTTGAGACCGTGCTTCACCATTGCCACAACCGCGGCCTTTTGGGCCGGACTGACACGACAGCATAAAACGGATCTGCACTGCTTGCAAAGCAGCAGGAATTTCTGTTTCAAGGCGTCGTGGAGAACCCACTTCAAGGTGAAGCCATCAATGACGAGACCGTGCGTCGCATCAGGCGGCTCGTGATTCTTCTTGGCCTTTGCCAAATCCTCGTCATCTCCCTTCATACCAAAGACCTCAAGGTGCTTGTCTAGCTCCTGCTCAAGCCTGCCGAGGAACTCGTGGTCGGGAATCTCGCCGGTCTCATCCTCCTCGACCTTGAGGTGAATGAGCTCCATGTCATTGTTGAGCAAGTTGCAAGAAAAACCAATGTTGATGGCGGTTTCGACCTTGTCGCCCGTGAGAACCCAAAGCTTGATGCCAGCGTCACCCAGCAAGGCGATGGTATCTGGTACGCCATCTTGCAATCTGTCTTCAATGGCGGTGCCTCCCAGTAGGGTAAGGTCGCGTTCGATCTGGTCAGCCACTTCTTCCATTTTCTCCTCTCTGTTCTCCAAGGCAGAGGCTGCAGCGTTGTACTCCTTCTGCCAGCTCTGGTATTGCTCCTCGGTGAGTTCGCGCTGTGCGATACATAATGTTCTCAGACCCTCGCGAGCAAACATTTCGAGATGCTCAGCAGTAATCCGGCGAAGCTCTGCTTGTTCTCCTCGCTTGAGACGTGAATAGATGATACTATCCGCGCCCTTGCAGATGAGAAGAATGCGGTTGTCAGGCGTGCGGACGATAGCACTCATTCGCTTTCTGGTCGAGTTGAACTCGATAGTGTTCAAAACGGGGTAGTGGCGGTCGGTGCCCATTACATTCAAATTGATACCCTCGGAAGTACTGCCGAGGACCGTGAAGCCCATGTCACGGGCCGTGGCAACAAGAGCCGCCTCGTCGGGTGACTGGGCCTTGAAGATCATTTTTGGCGGCGAGCCTGGCACCTTTTCGGCGATAACAGTGTGACATAGGGCGAGGCAGAGCATAAAGTGCTCATTAGCAGCTTGCTGTTCCTCGCCCGAGTCCCCGGCCAAGTCGGAGACGTAGTCGGGTGCGATGAACGTAACGTCCTCTTCGTGTAGGTAGGGGTTGTCGTGCAAGTTTCTGAGACTCTCAACAGCCCGTACTTTGGCATCCGCAATCTCAGCTCTGGCTTCGGCCATTTGCTTCTCGACGTCTACGCCCAATCGCTTCTGCATACCAGCCTGCGCCTCCGTGTACGCTTCTCCGTACGGTTGTCCATTGATCGTAGCCTTCTTAAACTCCATTACATTCTGAGTGAGTGTGCCGGTCTTGTCGGAGAAAATGTATTCAATCTGGCCAACATCGTCGGAAATATTCCATGATTTTGGAATACAGGGCTGGTCGAGTTTCTCGTAGTACATCTCGACATCGCTATAAATGAAGATAGCCTGGAGCAGTCGGACAATTTCGAGTGTGATGTATAGTGCAATAGGGATCAAGTTCTGGAATACGATAATGGCAGCAAAGAAGGTGATGAAGCCGGACATTGGCGCGCTACCTCCGATGGATCCAAAATCAAAGAAGTAGAGGGACGCGTCTGTTTTCGCCCAGGCGGCACCGTTAATGATGGCTGATAAGAGACACAAGAGGAACAGAATGCCGAAGTTGCAGATGACGTTGAAGTTCATCTCTCGAGCAATTCTGGGTCGCTTGCTGGGCGTGATGCCAGAGTTGATCATGATCTTGGTGTCGTGCCCAGTGAAGACGACGACGCCCAATGCCCATTCCGTGTTCCTCAGGTTGCAGCCTCGGAGCAGCATGTTGTCGATCGTGATGGGCTCGGTCATCAGCTCGGGTTCTGATTCGTCATCAAAGCTCTGATGCCACCTGATGGCGCCGTTGTACTTGTAAAGATTGGGTTGCGGAGCCTCGCTCTCGATCCAAAATTGAGCCTTTTCACAATCTCTCGCGTGCTTGAGCGACTTGCCGCATCGCAGAGCCTGTCGTACCTTGAGGTTCGTCTCGCCGTCGAGGTTCTTCGTTTCCACGTAGCAGGCTCCATCTGGGTCGGACGTAGACAATACGATGATATCGGCGGGAAGTTCGTCGTCGTTGTAGATGCGCACAAAATCACCAACCCTCAAGTCCTTCCAGTGGTCCTTGTGGAATCGTGCGTCGCCCTTGGGCGGCAAATTGCGGTTCAAGACATCGCCCTTGCGCTGGATCATCTCCTTCGCTCGAAGATGATCGTCAGCCTTTGGCACTTCAAGGTTTTGTCGTGGCACGGGAGAAGGGACCGGAGTCATCTGGATATCCTCACGAGCGGAAACAAATGAGTCCCGGGCCGATCGTGGAGAGTGGTAGGAATCACGAGGGCCAACGTGGGTCTCGATAGACGGTCGTGGCGCATCGGCCGATGCTGGCGGAGCTCTCCGTCTCGCCATTTCCTCTCTGGCCTTTTTTGACCACATGCTCTCAATGGTGTGCCAAATCATACCAAAGAAACGCGAGTTTGCCTTCTTGATGCGCCTCCATAGTGAAATGTTGTCTTCTTCGACGTTGACATTGTCCCATCCCCGTAGACGGTGGACAGGGGCGTTGTTGAGTTCAATGTCAAGGGCGGTTCGGCGGTAATCCTCAATGGCGTCTTTAATAGCCGTAACAGTGACAATGAAGATTAATGGCACTGCACTAAGACCTGGGTTTTCACCACCGAAGATGGGAAAGAACTATTCGGCGTTGGAATTGGGTCAGCCAATATTGGGAGGGGGACAAGGATTCCGACTTACCACCAGGACAACGAGGAAAAGGAAAAACACGTTGGCAATGTTTTGGAACTGGAACCACAAGTTCTTCGGAACGAAACTTAGCGGCGTATACTTGGCTGTTCGGATCTTGTTTCTCGTAAAGTGCTGTGTCGGGTGGCCTTCCTCGTCCTTCAATTCGGTGGGCAAAGGGAGGTTGAAGAAGAGTTTCCGGCCTCCATGACCTGGTTCGGGTTCGCTTGCGGTATTGTCTGTCTGCAACGAGTCGGCTCCTCCAGAGCTGCGGCTCTTTTCGCTGTTCCTCTTCCTGTGGGCGGCGCGATTCATCAATGACATCCTCTTCTTGCTGCTGCTCTTGATCGTCATCTTGCGAGTTGCCCATCTCGTCCGCAGGGTCGGATTCTCGGGAGCAGGCGGCGGCGGCCCAGGTTCATTATTCGCGGGCGCCATCGTGGTCTCGTTGTGTGCGGGCATGCAGCCCGATCAACCCGAGTTGTCCTCCAGGATGGCCTCGTCCGGCCGCAACGAAGGTCCCGAATGGGAAAGGGGACGATATAATCGTGTCGCAGTCCAGATTCGGCGAAGTGCAAGTCGAAAGTCGAACTAGAAACGGGTGATATCCTTTGTCGAGCACGTTGTGAGAGGGAAACGAGCGACCGTGTATGTTCAGCGTAACGTCGTCGTCGTTGTCCGTCCGAGGTTGTGTTGTGGTGTTGGTTGAAGAGAGCGTGGTTCGTGCGAGGGAGTAGCAGAACTGGAAGGGAGTGGTCGGAAGGGGGCAAGAATTGCTTTGGCGGAAGGGGCCAGGCGCTGTCGCGGTGTTTGATGACAGCGTTACCCAAAAACCCGCTGAGAGGGGGGGCGTTGGTGCTTGCGGGGGGGCGGAAAGATATGTACTGTAGTATGTACTGGAGTATGTACCTCGAGTCGCCCTGCTGAGTGTAGTGCCCAATGCCAGTGCCAGTGCCAGGATGAAATCGTGCAGTGTGCAGTGTCTGGGCGGTGCTCCTGGAGCGAAGGGGAGGGGAGGAAAGTTATTCAAAGCTGGACAAAGTACCTCATGTACGGGATACCAAGGGACATCTCACGTCTTAAGGCGCGGCGCAAGGGGGGGGGGGGGGGGGACACAGGAGGTGCGGTAAGATACGTCGCGGAGTTACCATTGGATAGGTAAGGTACTTCTCGGGACAGTGGCTGCGGAAGTATCTCGCCCTACCGTTGGGGTGGGGAACTGTAGCAGAAACCCCCTAACCAGGTACGGACCTTGGGCGCAGCAGAGCAGGTGCCTTTTCTTGCAAATTGGCTCTGCTATCGCTCTTTCTCCTTCTCCTTCTATGCTGCCCGTGAGGCTGGTCACCTACGGAAGAGAGAGAGAGAGAGAGAGAGAGAGAATGCTGTTCCAGCAGAATAGATGATACGGCCCCATTACTGTACTCACGTTGGACTCAGGTTGCTAGCAAAGTCTTACAAGTAGTTCCTGAAGAGACAGTTCGTAGAGTTCCTGGAGAGACAGTTCGTAGGGAGGGTCGATAATGTCGGAGGAGGGAGAGCGAAAAGGATGGAGAAAGGGAGGAACGGGAACAGGAGAACGGGCGATTGAGAAAGGCGAGGCCGACTCGGACTGCAGCAGACAGGGAAAAAATAGGACGGGAGGATGAATTGATGAAGCCAGAGGGAAGACTGGAGACCGAGCAACCTAAGATGCAACCGAAGTGCGTGCCCGCTGTGGCCGCAGTGCCGTGTAGGCCGGGCGAGTCCCACCTCCCACACACACCACGACTACTTCACTTTGTCTGCAGATGGAGAGTGATGTAGATGCGCCTCAGAAAGAGTGAGTGGCCGTTGACGGAACAGCTGGAAACCAGCCAGTGTTGAGGGCATCGTAAGTTAAGTGACGGTGGTGAGGTAAGGTGAGGTAAGGAAGTAGCGTTCCTGCCTCTGCGGAAGGCAACATTTCCAAGTGGGACGGTGGAAGATGGACCATGAGAAAGTCGCTAAATGTCACTCCAATGATCGAACCCACCTGTGCGCCTGCAGGACGGTCGCCGTGAGTACATCGGCTCTACAGCTCAGGTGTCAGAAAATGGCCGCCAGCCCGGATGGCCCGGGGACTAGCAAGACTCCACGTCCGACTTTTTTAGGGGAGGACGCAGACAGTAGCGGCCATCAGCATTCATCCCTTTAGTTCCAACCAGATGGATGCCCGCGAACAGATTGATCTCTGCTTGACAAGCAAGACAAGCACGACGTGCCCGCTTCAAACCGACATTAACCCTGGCGATTGCTGCAGGACGCAGAGCGCTAACCCGGACTTTGCGGTCGCTACCATCAAAGTACCTTGGAGTGTACTTGCGGTCAGAGGTCCAGAGGTCCAGAGGTCCAGAGGTGGATGTCGGATGTGCGCAATTGGTAATCAACGGCTACATTACCATCCTCATTTTGACATTTCCGCTACCACGGCGACAGCAGGACATGGGGGGAAGTTACACCAGGGCCTGTTATGGCTGGGCCATTCTGGAGACTCTCGTCTATCCGTCAATGTCTATCGTTTGCTGCGTCCCCTGGCACCGACTAGCAATAACTGTCTATCTACCTTAAGGCTTACAGAATACCGCATCCTGATCTCGTTACGACAGATAGACTACCATCGGCTCCAGAGATTCCCATCTCATCAAATGCGACCTCCCCTGCCTGCTTCCCTGGACTCAGGTATAGATCCCTTAATAGTACTTTCCAACACGTCGCAGTCACTTGATAAGTGAGTTAGTTGTGCATAAGAAACATGGAAGAAAAGAAAAGCAGTCCATTTACCAGCAGAAAATGTACGTACCCATCGCACCACCCCAGTTGCCATTCCAATTCCAGCTGCAACGGCCAATCACCACCCTCAAATCTCCGGCTTCTTCATCTCGTCGTAAGCATCCTTGCCACTGATCCCAGGTTCTAAAGCTGAGCTGCTTTATGAATTCCATCGCACTCAGGTAGGTAGGTACAGAGTACGGATACCTTCCTTCAGCTTTTCTGATGATGGCCGATGGCTCATCAGCATCAACCAAACACCAGCACAACACCAGACCAAACCAGCACTGAGCGGACCGTGGCCGTGGCCTCGAGCTTGCAATGCAAGGTCTTACTGCCAAACCAATGAGCACAGCCCGGCGCATCGTCCAGCGATACCCAAGCCAAGCCCGGTGCAAAAGGTAAGATAGGTAGGTTAAGGAAGGTACGCGGAATCAAGCACTCCACTCTCTTCGTCTGGTAACAAGTAAGTCAGCGTCTCCTGCCTCACGCTGCCCGACTGCCAGTGTTTGACCAGTGCTCACCTCATCACTCTGCCTTGTTCCCATCGCGGCAAGTCAGCCGGAAAGGAATACAAGCCAGGTAGGTACCGAATGAAGGTTCCTCAGGTACTATTACCTGAGGTAAGGTATTTCCTGCCCAAAGAACATGACGAATGACCACCGAAAAAAACACCACACTAGCATCCAGCTCCAGCCGATCCGGATCCGACATAACCCAATTCATCAGTTGGTCACCAGAAATAACTGAATACCCCGACAATGAGGACACTGCGAACTGCACGTCTCTACTAAGCGCAAACAAGCCGTCCTCGACTCGTCTGCATCCCAATCCGTCTGCGACGCCGCGCTTCCATACGCCGGCTTCCGTGTCTGCACAGCACAACTTTGCTTCCCTTTCTTTCTCCCTTCCGATCGCCGCTTGCACCGGCGGGTGGACGGGAGCGTGGGACTTGGGAGTCTGGTTGAGTGGAGTTGAATTGAATTGAGGGTACAGAAGGCACAAGAGCATGGATGGATGGGCGGGTGGATGCACAGCCCAGCCACTGCTTACTGACCCGACCTCAACCTTGAACCGTGAGCTGGCACAACATTAGAGGCAGATCTCGAAAGCAACCGATACCGCCGACTGGCCCTTCGGACGGGGTCCAATCTTCATTCTTCGTCGCGACCAGGCGAATCCCAGCCTCGACCCGGCAACCTGAAAATCACGGCAATCAGAAGGGCCGGGAACACCCAAAGTCCCAAACCCAGCTCCTGCGTTGCACCACGACCTGGCGCTCTGAAGGCGGACGGTTCCAGACCCAGGCGCAAGCGCACACGCAGGCTCTCGCTTCTCGCCAAACAATGGAGAACCTGCTTGTGTTAAATAACGACCCATACTCGGCCCCCTAGAAGGAGAAATTGGCCAAGCAATGGATGTGTTATCCAGGGGCACTTGCGAAAAGAGACCTCTGAGACCCCCAGAGGGACACCCAAGTCTTGTCTTAATGACTGGCGGAGCACGAAACCTGGCCTTCTTTGATGAGCCACCGATGTCCGACGGCCAACTCCAGCCTCTCGCGACTTCTCGCTTTGGTACCCGCTCCGTTTTTTGAAATTCGATTGAACCTCAAATAGCAAGCGACCAAGCTCCATCCGTTGTTCCTTCATGGTTCCGAGTGGGAGAGGGAACGGGTCTCAGGGTTGCATCATACCCACGGCGCCCGGACGGATCGCGAATCTTTGCGCCTGTGGCACTAGGGCCTGTTAGGCATGCGGGATTGAGATGCGCGCTCGAGCAGACCTGCTCCTGGTATGTCTTGTCAAGTTACAGAGACGCTCATGGCCAGGCCTTTACCAGCACAGCGGGAGGAATCGCCTGAACCCACAACTGCAGGATGTGAGGCTGCAGCATAACAGCATAATCGCCACAAAAGTCACACACATACGCCCACAACTCCTGCTTCCTCTACTGGCGGATTCGATGCGGCAACGAGCCTAGAGAGATGGGAAAATAGACCCGCGATGAGGCGATCCTATCCAGATCCCCACTCCCCCCACCCGTCTTAGCCACACGGGATGGGCATCTTGAAACAAATCTACTGCCGCTACGCAGGCGGCAGCACTCACTCTCATCAGTCACTCGACGCCCCTCGGGAGGAAGGGCCAACTTAGGTTCTTTCGTGCCTGTCCGTGACAGCCTCTTCCGGGATGGCTTCTGCTCACAGATCTGTCCGTGTTCTCCTCTGCGACGGTTGGAAAGTAATGCTTGAACGAACTGTTCACCGCAACCAGGGAGTGTCGTCGCCAGCGGCCTCGGGAGCGGTTGTCAACGTCTGGGATCGACCCTTGCGAATTCTTTCTTTTTTCGAATCACCATGAATTACGGAGAGTGCACCTGGCCCCGTAGGTCATGGCTATCATCTATGCCATACCCAGGTTGGCCAGCATTATCAGCAAGTTAGCCTCAATCTCCCCCCACTGCTCGTCAACCACGGCCTAGCCAGTGGCCAGTCAGTCAGTCGAGCCAGTCTCCGAGGGAGAGCTCCACCAGAGGGGTCGTCAAGCCTCAAGAGTCAAGGGCGCCCACTGGGGATCACAGTGCTAGTTAGTGTACTACATCGCAATTGGAATAGAGGAATAGTTGAGGTGTGCAGTCGGGCATTCGGGGCTTACGACATTTCCATTCGGAGGTAGGACGCGGAATCGGCAGGCTTTTGCAGAGTATCCAGCGGCAGCCAGCTTTTTCCTGCATCTGCTCTGCGAGTCTGCGGCATGCATCCACGGCGCATACGGAGCCCATTCGACGCCGAGGACGAGTGGGAATGGGCAAAGGTGAGACCCTCACGCGCCGACCGGCATGGCCTTCCCGCGAGATCCATCAGGAACGACGCGCATGCGGCATCGCAGCCGCCAAGCAACCATCTGACAGGTGGCCTTTTTTAAGACTGCCCTCACCTCTCTGGAATCTTCAAGCCGCGTCTTGTTGCACGAGATTTTCCTTAAGGATTTTCGTACGACTCAGGCTCAAATGCGGAATCGATTTGACCTTTTCACATTCCCCACGGCAGTCGGCTTGATCTCATCCAATCCCAAGGTACGATTCGAATTTGCGCCATGTTTTTTCTGCTAAGAAACAGACGGAAAACACCAGACGGGAGGCGGGAAGGCAGGAAGTGGCTTCGTGCCGGGGAACCCACGCCGCAGATTACCTGAGCGAAGCAAGCCTCTCCCCAACTCCGAGCTCGAAGAGGAGGGGTCGGGAGGCTCACACGGGACACAAGGTTGGTTCAACCTTCTGGGATGATCGCTTCGATCGCAGTCCAAGGTCTTGGAAAAGGCTCATCGATGCACCTCTGACCCGGACCGCCGCTTCTGTGAAAGGGTTCCTTGAGGAAAAATTTGGTCCGATGACAAACTCGGCGAGTCGGCGTGGCCCTGACATTGTCCCAAGCGTCTGGGCAGATCTGGGCCAATGAAGTCTACAGGCCTTGACCCTTCTTCGTGATGTGCAAAAAGACAGCGGAAATAAGGGACGAGAAATGGACAAACTCCCAGGCCATCCATGACCTCCTTCAGTCGCCTAGGAACTCCCCAACCTCTGCGTTATGCGACGCAAGTTCGCAACCATTACAACCACGATGTCCCCTATTCAGGACTCCTGTCCGACCCCTGAAACCGATGATTTTCTAGCACTTTGTGGTATCGGTCTCCAATGGTTCGCGGCTGCTCAGGATCGTCGGGACTTTCTCTTGGCTGCTTCTTGGGAGCCTGGGGGTGTGGACAGCTAAGCAGTCCGCTGCCCGCTCGTGCCGTCGTCTCTGCGCGGTGATGATCAATCGTTTGGTGTCACGCCTTCGATATTTTTGGCCGGTCGCCGCAACATTTCGGTGGCCGACATGAATCCGCTGCAGCGGACGCCGAACGGTTGTTCGTCCGACGGCACCGAGGCGAGTCATCGTCGTAGCCAGAATCCTCTATCGACTGGCATATAGCACCTTGATTCGTTTGAAGCAGGCAACAGTTGCTTTTTCAGCGGCTTGATGCCTGCTGGCAGGTGTCAGGTACAGTTTGTCGTTCAGTCGAGAAATGTTGCACATACACATTCATGCCACATCTCACTAAGCGTTGCAACGGATGTTACCAAAATGCCTAAGTAAGCCCACGGGAATGTTGCTTTCCAGTAGGTCAGTCTAGGCAGACCATGTTTTGATACAATCATTCAGCCGTCGGTCGTTCTCGAAAACCCATATCCAAATTCCAACGTCCCCAAGGAGCCAACAAGGTGTTTCTAACACCTGCCAATGGCATCGCGGATGCACTTGTACTTCAGCGATGACATAAGCCACCTCAGGACAAGATAAGCTCGCGGGCTAAAGTGGTTCCCCACTAAAGTCGTCCGCCAGGGAAATGGCGACCGACGCGAAACGACCTCGTCAACGCGTCAGATTTGGACGTGCAAGCCATCCGTACCGGCTTCATGCGATATCATGTGATAGGCCTTCTTAACGACATCTGCACAGAAAATACCCTTTACAATAAGCTCTGAGATCTGTAGACCTTACGCTTCAGTGATTAGATCTTCGCAGCAAGGTGAACATCTGTCATGGGTCGTACGAACGGCAGTGGCGCCCAGGCTGCTGGCGCAAACGGCAACAGAGATATCAGGTTTTTCTTCGGCGCTCGACCGCCTGCGATGAAAAGTCAAACTCTTCTCAGCTCCTCACAAGCTGCTGGAAGCCCAACCGGGTCATCCGCATCTCCCTCTACAACTCCAGGTGTTGAGCTCCCAAACGGAAGTGCACTTGTCAGCACCCAAGCGCGAGATGTGAAGGCGCCATCGCCAAGGCAACCACGAGGCAAGAGGAAACGGTCATCCATGGTGCAAGACGAGGACTCGACACCGATCATCCAGGACCTGTCGACTCCATCCAGTATATCGCCTCCGCCGCCCGCAGCAACAACACCTGCGATCTGCAATACATCTGCTTCTTTATCCGAACTACGCACAACCCCCAGTCTGCCTTCCTCGGCGAGGAAACATTTGCTGTGTACACCTGGGCGCAGCAGAGGGTCGAGAACCAAGACATCGGGTGACGCCTCCGTAGATGCAAGCATGCCATCTTCGGGACGGGCCATGGGCTCGGCGCGGAAGGTCAGGTCCAGCTCGGCGCCCTCAACACCACGCAAAGGCCAGTCACCAGAACCAGAAGAAACAACCCCTGTGCGCCTCCTCTTCACTGGTGGAAAGAAGCCCGCCAGCCAGAGTCCTCCCGAAGCTCTGGCCACCGAGCTTCCTTCTTTGTCCGCCTTGGAAAAAAGGGAACTGCTCGGTACGCCTAAAGGAGGGAAGACGGGGCAGACGTCAGGCAACAACACCCCAAGCAGCTTGCCATCGTTACCTGTTCTCGCCAGCTCCCCGAGTATGCCCGCCTCTCCATCGACAGGGAGGAAGCGTTCTATTTTGACGAGAGACGCGGTTATAAAGGGCTCTGATGACGAGGACGACGAAGGCGACTTCTCTGACTGCTCTCTTCCGAGTCTCAACATGCTGGGCCCGAAAAGGCAGGGAGTAGATCCATGCAGCACCCCAAAGGCAAAGAGAAGGGCGATGATGGTTCACAAGTCACCTCTCACCATTCAGCCCAAACACAAGTTCGACTTCGAGACGTTGGATGCGCACTCAAAGAGGCACGATGTCAGGTTTGACAGTCCGAAGCGGCAACAGGAGACCGAGGCGAAGGACGAAGTAATGGCGAATGCTAGCCCTAGCAAGGCCCGCCAGAAATTGATCGAGATCGCCGGCGTCAAAACTGAAGAGGATGCGGATAAGGCGATGAGGGCCATGGAACGAACCAACAACTCTGGTCCGAAGACCAGATGGTACTTCTTCACGGAATCAGGCGTGCCGCCTCCATTGCCGTTTCCAAAGAAAAGCGCAAATGGTCCTTGGAAATTCCTTGAGAAAGCTGGTACGCGAGACAGGCACGTTATGTCCGGCATGCCCACCCGTCTTGCGGCTTCATTGGGATTGCCAGACCAGCTGTTCTTGTGGATTTTGAACATGATGAACTCCGAAGAGGTCGGCGTCTTGCGTGATGAGTACAGCAAGCTTGCTGCCGCGAACGAGAAAGAGCTTAAGCGGCTCGTTACTCCGGAACGACTCGCCGAGATCTTTCGCCAAGTGGGCGCCGCGGATCACATCGGGGATGATACGCTACAGCCCGTTAGAGAAGTTAGAGACAGGTACACAGACCGGGACTGGAGGCCGCTTCAGTCATGTCTGGAATGGCTTAGCAAAATCGCTCAGCATCTGCAGCACGACGCAACCACCTACGCCATCAAGATGCTACTGCGCATGGCGGCCGACAGGATGGTCATCGAGACCCCGGATGTGCTTACGGCGCATCAGTTGACCTTGGATGCTTTGGTGAACAACGTTCAAAATGATGTGTGGGACGAATTCGTGAGTAAAAAATCGCGTTGCGGCAAATTGCAGAGCTGACCTTGTTCAGTGCATCGAGATCTGCTTGTCTCTCTATCACGGATTCGCTCAGAGCTCATTGCGGGTGCTCCCCTTGCTGTGCATGCCTGTGACTTCGCGAAGATTGCACGAGCTACGGAGACGTCTAGCGGTTTCGTTCTTCCTCCGGGATGCCGCGCTTGCTGACCGAAGCCCCGATTTGACCATGTCCCTTCGACTCATTATTGCAAGGGTGAAGGACAGCGACTTTCAGATCAACAACAAGACCGATTATGCTAATCTCAAAGCACAAGTACTGCTACTCGATATGGCCGTGGACGACGGCTCATTCGTCCCGGATGAGGATGACAGAGAGCACGAGAGGACATTCAATGCCGAAGTCGACGACCTCGCCAAACATCTGAAGGGCATCTGGCGAGGCATCAACGATACGGGAGCAGCTAATCTCATGCGCACAGAAGCGAAGAGCGTGCTCGAATGGGTCGGCCAACGTCTTTCGTACTCTGTACGAACTAGACCTCCTCCCGCCACAAGCATCTTTGGTGATCAGGGACCGTCGTCGGCCAGAAAAAAGAAACAGCAGGACTTCATGAAGAAGTTTGTGCACGCTCGAAGGAATAAGCAGACTCAGGATGCTGCAGGGGATGAAGAGTCTTCGGACGCGGATGAGAACTTTCTAACGGCACTCGGATAATGATAATGGACTTGTAGTATAACAGCAACTACCTAATACGCCAATGGTTGGCCACGATCATACAGCATCTAGGATAGACCACAGGAAGGGTTTCAAACAGGGCGAGCGTCGGGATGCCTTCATGCAGCAATGGGTTCCCAGCCCGAGAGAAGGCTGAGGGAGGTTTGCGGAAAAATTGGGGGAGGCGATGTTTAGTCGGTGAATCTGCGGTTGGGGTTCTTTCCAAACAGGGTCTCTCTAACGGCGGGCAAAGACGTGTCTTGAAGAAGGTTTAGACGCTCTTCAAATGTGTTGTTAATCTCAATCTTTCCGTTTCCACCGATGATGAAGACGCCGCCGGGGCTGTGCTCGCGTTAGCTTGGATCCTTGTGTGTGTACGCCGTGCCCAAGGTCATGTTGTGACCAGCAACGTACCTCTCCGCGGGCAAGGGGTTCGACTCGTCAACCTTGGCCGAGGTGTCCTTGCCGAGCTCCTTCTTGTACTCCTTGACAGCGTCCTCGATGGCCTTCTTGACGGCGTCGAAGTCTGCTTTGCGCGCACGGATCTGTACGTCCGGCTCGTTGAGGGCGTACAGGCCCTCAAGAACGAGGTTCTTGAGAACGGCCTGGTACTTGGCCTTGTCCTTTGCGCCGTCGGCGAGCTTCTTGCGGGCGTCCTCGAAGATGTCGTCGAGGAGCTCCTGGCGGGCGCCGAGCACCTTGAGACGGGTCTTGTTGGTGACGGTGGAGCGGGTGATCTGCAGCGACATCTGGGCCTGCTTGAACTTCTTCTCGTACTGGGTGTCGATGGAGTCGGTCTCCTGGCGGACCAGCTTGGACTTTTCGATCGCGAACTCCTCGTTGGCCTTGATCTCGATCTCGCGGGCCTTCTCCATCGCCTCCTGCTTGATGAAGGCCGTCATCTTGCGGAGCTCTTGACCGACCTGTTTGACAGGGGTCGTAAAATCAGCATCGTTTCCAAAGTGCTCCCTTCAGAGGGTGGAAGAGACGACGGGGCGGGGGTGGGATGAGCTTACTTGGTCGTCGGTCAACGGTTGGTGCGACATGCTGGGCCGTTTCGCGGGGGGAGGGGGTTGAGCGACTTTCTTCGAATAAGGATATCGGAAACGAGGAGGGAAGAAATGCAACTCGAGATCGCGGAGAGGTCGAGATGAAGCCTGAGAGCCCGTCGAGGTTGGGGGCGCGAGCGGAATGGGAGGACGTTGGTGGGAAAGGGTCGTGGTTGAATTAAGCTGGTGTTGACGAGTGTCGATGCCAGGTACCAATGGAAGCCGCAGCAGCAAGCATCACTGGGTGTTCGGCGCCAGACCAGCCTGAGCTCTAGGAGAGCCACAGGAACCACAGGACTGCACCCGCTGGAGCAGGTATGTAGTGGAGGTACCACCCGACGACTCCAGGTCTGTCAGGTCAGCCACACACCACACACATCAGGCACCAAACTGGCCGGCTGACTGGCTGCACCGGCTGCTCCAGCAGATACGGGCCGGTCATGGAGCCCCACAATGACTGCCACAGCACATGGACCGTACGCTGCTGAGCGTCCCTCTGGGCCAGTGACATCACGCAGCGCCCTGCTGACTGGACACCTCTCTCTCTCTCTAACGCCTAGGTTGTCTGGGACATTGTCCGGCACACCGCCGCCAGCTGGGATCAGCCGGCCAGAGACAAGCACCGCCACACGTGCACTGCATTCAACGGACTGCAGCCAGAAGGCATTAGCCGGGAAGGTCCCTTACGTTAAGATACCTTCCTGCGTGTAGGTACCTTACCGGAGAGAAAGTGGGTGCATCTCATGCTCACGTCCATTTTCGCCAGCAAGCCGGCAGCAAGCAAACCCCATTTGGGCCAGACCGACGGGACAGCGGGCGGCCATTGCGTCGTGCATAGTCAACGTACGTCTGTCTGGTGTTTCGAGCTGAGCCATGATCTAGCAAAGTGTTCACCGACTCCCCGCCATGTGGAAATTCCGTATTTTATAACGCACATTAAACTGTACACGCAAACATCTTCAACAAGACCGTCGCAGCCCTTTGCTTTCGCACCTCCTCGAACCACGTTTGATCAATCGAACCCGAAGCAACGCGAGCCGAATCATCCCCCGATTACATCCCACCCAGTCCCTTCAAGCACCGGCCTTGGCGGCTAAAGATCATCGATCACCTTTGGGGGGATCATTTGAAGTGGCAGGTTTTTGCTGGAGCAACCTTCATCACCCTTACGACCTGCGACCTCTATTCTCTTGTCCGCCTCGAAGTGCTTCCGAAAGGATTCTTGCATTCGTCGAACAAAACGGTCCGACCACGCACATTTTCCCTGATTTCGATTTCATCCGGTCCGATTCGGGGTTCGAAGGAGAGACACGACACGTACAAGCGCTAAGATAACAGGGAGGGCCTACGGTTGCGCGGCTAACAAGGGACGGACGAAATCAATCCATGATATCGAGGGCCTACCGCCGCATCTTCATTCTCAACGACCGCCGCCAGATGACCGACAGCTAGCTCTTCGCGCGCGCAATGGGGTCCCTTGGCGGCATCTCCCCAGGGGGTACAATCGCCGTACGCTTTTTTCCCCATCAATGCTCTAGGCTCTACTCTCTGAGATCGCTTTACCAGCTCCTAGCTAACACTTGACCTCGACTCCCGCAGATCGGAATCATCGTTGGTTTATTATCCACCAGTGTTCAGAGCCTTGGCCTGACGCTACAACGAAAGTCGCACATACTCGAAGACGAAAAGGGCCCGCATGAGATTCGTAGGCCGCCATATCGGAGGGGCAGGTGGCAGCTAGGGATGGGAATGTTTATCGCCGCCAACCTGCTCGGTAGCTCCGTCCAGATCTCGACCCTCCCTCTCCCCGTCCTCTCGACCCTGCAGGCCTCGGGCCTCGTCTTCAACTCATTATGCGCCACCCTCATTCTCAACGAGCCCTTCACGAGGTGGTCCCTCTGGGGCACTCTCCTTGTCTGTACCGGCGCCGTGCTCATTGCCGTCTTCGGCGCCATTCCGTCGCCCGCGCATAACCTCCGCGAACTCCTCGATCTACTCGGCCGCCGGCCATTCGTAATATGGATGATCTTGCAAGCCCTGCTCGTCCTCTCCATTGCCATCACCATCGACTGTCTCGACGCTTTCACGAGCTTGTCGACCAACTCTCGCTTCCGATTCGTTCGTGGGCTGTCCTACGGTTGCATAAGCGGCATAGTGTCCGCGCACTCGCTGTTGGTCGCCAAGTCCGCAGTTGAGCTCATCATTAAGACGATTGCCGACGGCGACAACCAGTTCGTTCACTGGCAGGCCTGGGTTCTGGTTCTCGCTCTAGTCACGTTGGCCCTGAGCCAGTTGTACTACCTTCACCGTGGTCTTAAGCTTGTCTCAACGTCGGTTCTGTATCCACTGGTCTTCTGCATATATAACATCATTGCGATCCTGGACGGCTTGATTTACTTCAACCAAACCGACCTTATTAACCCTCTACGCGGCGGACTGATTGCGCTCGGAACCGTCATTCTACTATCTGGCGTTCTGGCTCTGTCTTGGCGCCTCAGCGACGAGCAACACACCCCTGGCGTTGGCCAGTCATCCCTGGCTCCTGGTCTGGGCCTTGTGGAAGACACCGAGGACGAAGAGGAGTCTCTGCTCGGCGGCGACGACCTGTACAGCCTTCACGAGGAAGACGACCCTCTACCCGTACAGTACTCGACATTCAACGTAGCGAGCGGCGAAACCACGCCCCTCACACCCGGTCGTCCAAAGAAGGGCAGAAGGTGGCAAGAACGCGCCGAGATCTGGGGCGAGCTAGAGGACCGGGACACGCCCAGCGCGCCCATCTCGCGCAGGCGTTCCAGCACCATGCCCGACATCACCGAATCTACCTCCCTCCTCGCCCACCACCGCCGCACAAGCGGCACACAACCACAGCCTCAGACATCCTCATCAACAGAGGCGGGCCCCAGCAGCGAGTCCCCCTCACAACGCCGCCCGATCGGCCGCAGGCGGCGTAAGTCAACCGGTTTCCCGGGCTTCACGGCCCGCCGCCGCCGCAAGAGCCAGAGCAGCCAGCCCTCGCTCCAGGAAGCCCTCAGCGGCGTCTGGAAGCTCAAGTGGTGGCGGTCGTCCGGCGCGGACGAAAACGCCAAGCCGCCGAGCAGCAGCGGGAGCTGGCCCTTCTTCCGCGACGAGCCGGGGCCGGATAGCAGCGGCAGCGCGCATCAAGGAGGAGGTGGGCGGAGAGGAGAGGAAGACGGCGGCGACCGGGCCCAGCAGCATGATAGGGGGCGGGGCGGCCGGCCTAGGAGTAGTGATGATTCGCCTGTATGAGTAGTCGGAAAGCTTTCACGTCTTTATTCAACACCCCTTTTTTCTCTAGTTTTCTTGGGTTGACCTCTTTTTTTTTTTTACCATCGAAATTATGTATCCCACATTCATGCGATCGTGTATATGTCTTCTTGCCTCATTCCAGCCCCCTTCCCCTTTCCCAATCTCTTGAGCCCCCTTTGTACCCGCCTCAACGTTGTAATGCTGTGTTTGTGTGTATATATACATTCTGGTGTGAGACGGGAAAAAAAAGGGGATTGGAAGTATAGGGGCGCAGGCAAGGCAGGCTGTGTGGTGTCGATGTTTCATCTAGATATATTTATGGGCGGGGGTATACTTGAGGCATCCTGGGAAAGCAGATCTACACGCCCCACGTCCTCCCGACTCCTTGGAGATGGGGAGACCTTCAAAGTATGATATTCTATTGAATGATTCATTTGCATTGAAGAATTTAGTGATTGGAATAGTGCGAGGCTTGAGTTGGAGGGGGATACAGTCAAGGAGAGATCACGCCATAGCTGAATTGTTCAGTGGGTGCCGGGCTCTTGCGTAGGACTGGATCACAACCTTCTCAAAAGATGACCGACCACAGGGCTGAGCACCTGCAGGATCCAAGGTAGCGAGAGACTAGTGAAGCGGTTCGCCGCGCCCTGTCATGCAAGAACATGCCTAGCCCTGCAACTAACCAAGTACTTGTCGCCAGAGGGAACTTGAATGTTGCTTTGCGACTCAGGCTTCAGTTCCTACCAACCTGATATCCCCGGGTAGGTAGGTCAACATTGCTGTTTGGTTTGACGTTACAGCACGTTGCAGTGGCCGGAAGTCATCTCTGTCATTTTGTGCCCAAAGGTAAACACACGGAAAAGGTGTTGCCCGTCCGAGGGTTTTCGCAAGTACATCAAAGACTTTGCACGCCCGGGATATCACATGGAGGAATACTAAACGTTGAGGATCATTCGAAGTCATTCCTGTGCGACTCTGCACTCCGCAGTGATCTCCACAGACAGCTGATGTTTTAACATCAAGTAATGAATAAAATCAAGTAATGAATAACATGTCCGAGATAGTTGATGAAGTTGCCGTTTCTCTGAATTCAATGTCGCGAAACTGAAGGCTGCAGATCGGCCAAATGTTCCAGTCTCTCATCTTACACCCAATAAACAGAAGAAACTGCAACGTCGATGCGTTCTTGGACGTGATGGGAAACCCACGTTTTGGCGTCATGGTTATAGCAATTCCAACAGCTTCCTAAGGTTAAGTAAGAGTCATCTTGTTTTATCGATCCGCCCGAGGTGCTTGTGTGCTTTCGATGGCACGCAGGAGCAGGGCCCCTTCGCGGTCACAGAACAGGCAATCGTTGTCGAATCTTCCGATTTTGGAAAGAAGACACTCCGATGTCAGCCTGTTTTGGAGTCTACTAAAATATACAACGGCCCGGGCTAGGCAGATTGGATGACAATCGATACCAACTTTACCATAGTGGTCATTGTGACTATGGTAGTATTGCGTTGTTGTTGTTGTTGTTATTGTTGCGTGTGTCTAAAGCACTGCTTCCGCTGCAGTCTGTGGAGGCACGGGACCGAACGAAGCCGCGGCTGCCAACGACACAATCTCTTACATCCCTCTAATACTACTACGAGACTCCTGTGGTATATCTCGGTTTCTTAACTCGGGCGCGTTGAGGCATGCTGTTGGCAGCTTCGCAAAACCGCGTTTTCCCCTGGCTAGAGATTCTTCTGCTGCTCAACAGATTGAAATCAAAGACCATCCGCGGCGCAGTCTCAAAGAAATCCTCACACATCAAAGAAGCACAGACAGTCAGGCAATTCGATCGAAGCTGACCGTGAAAACTCCAAGTCAGGTCCCAATCCTCGCAAAGCTGTCTGCCTGCAGTGGCCCTGAAAGAATATAAATCACGCCCGGGTTGGTTGCTCTTGAAAGTTCCTCGGTTACAGCTTGAGCGCAATGAATCAAGCTAATAGAGATACCTCCATGAACGGCGTCGAGCTCTTCTTAAACTGAGACGGCTTGATCTCTCTCTCTCATAAGGGTGCTCGGCGTCGTTGGCAGCCATTGCCGGGCTCTTCTGACGCTCGCCCCTGGGACTTTGGGGGATTTCTCGTCACAAGACTGCTTTAGCGAGAGGCGTCTCGAGGATGATTAGGCTTTGAGGTATCGGAATGACTGCTCGATGGTCTGGCTGACTTCGGCCTTAACCCCCCCAAGGCGAAGATGAACTGTCGTCACCGTGCATACGCGACAGTGGGCGGATGTTACAGTAGAACGAGGAGGAGAGTATACCTAGTGTGACAGTATGGCATATCGTGTACGGGCTGACGTGACGGCCGAAAGGGGGGTAGTTCAGCTGACTCGTCATCACGCCGTGTTAGCGGGAGGGCTGAGGGCGGGTCGTGCATACATATATCGGACGGAATGCATGTCGGACATATAGTGGGTTGGATTTGGACCGACGACGAGGACGAATCCATGGTATCTTCTTCTTCTTCTTCTTCTTCTTCTTCTTTGATGAGGAAATTCAGAAGATGCCAACGAACATCCGTGGAAAACAAAACCCCGAGTGAAGCGCCTTCTTTTCAGTAACCGGGATGGGAGGCGTGATTGATCATCGTCCGTTCTGCCGCGCCAAACGAAGTCGGATCTCCCGCCCCGCCAATCGGACAGACAGAAATAACATGGGCAGCAAAGATGAGCTCAGAAGCTTCGTGCACTCGTAGAACAAGACCTTCGGCGCCACACGAGACTGCGCGTATAGTCGACAATGCCAAGCCAGAATGTCAGCGACCGCTTTCCCACCCCCCCCCGCCCCCTTCCCCTTTTTACTCGCTTTCGCCCCGCAGAGACGTCTCTACTCGAAGCCCCGCCTCTCGTCTTTCTCCCGCGGTCGTTCATGCGGGGGGTGACAGATCGTTGTTTATCTCAGGCACCAACTGACAGGGCCTGCTCCCCCATGTCATTGGTCGCCAGCCCGCTCAGGTTTATTTGGCGCGGTTAATCCAAGACGGATTGGCGTACTACTTTGAGCGTTTGGCTATTTACGTTACTTTCTTGATTGACACTCTGTAGTTCGCTCATTTATCTGGACTTATTGGACGGTTTGGTGGAGGAGGCGGTTTGGCAGATAGATTAATCGTTGGCTCTTGGCCCCATTCACGTCGTTCACGGCGCCGCCTCAGATAGACGTCGATCGAGAGTGGTGGAGACCAGACTAGTCGTTGATCGATATGATAAATGCGCAGCCCCTCCCTCCCTCTTGTCCTAACATGAGAACGTCGTAAACAGCACCTAATCAAATCGTCTTACACACAACATACCGATTCGCACGTCAACGTCACATTAGACCGAACGGGAAGACCATAGCAAGTCACAGATTCCTTTCAGAGCAAATTTCTCCCTTTTTACAACAGAGATAATCAACGCTAAAAATCTATACATGGTGTCCAGACGTACAAAAAAAAGGTTTCCAGCGAGATAAGCTGGTGATGAGAGGGAGGTGGGAAGGGAGAGACAAGGTGCCCGTCACACACAAAACAGACTTTCGCTCGAATATCTCCGTCCAGGTTTCGTTTCCATGCGTCCAAGAGTCGTAGCCACTGCCGGCCTCGGCTGAGGGGGCTGGGCTTGGAAGATGCCAAAAGGGGGGAGAAGGTTTGATTGTTTCTACCTGTTCACTTTGTCTAGGGAGGTTTGGGTCAAAATTAAGGCCAATCAATGACCGCGAGCTTAAGAGGTAAGGCGATTTCGAACTTTTCCATCCGAAATAAACAGGAACAAGGGGTTGGTGATGACACTCTTTTCCCCTCTCTCACAGAGAAAAAAAAAAAGGTGTCGTTAAAGGGGGTCGTCCAAGGAGAGACAAGAAATTGATGCCGTCCAATCTGGCCTGCGGCTGAGCCCCGAAAGAGGGAACGGGGAAGTTCCTCTTTCCTTAGAATCCACGGTAGCCGGCCTTCTCGTCGATGTGGCGGTAACGTTCGCGCTCCTTGCGATCCTTCAGGAGCATGGCGGTGCACACGACGAGCAGGGCGTCGACGCCGACCATGGCATAGACGGCGGTGAAAACGTTGTCGACGAAGACGTTGGCGAAACTCGTGATCGGGGTAGCGCAACCGCGCTGGAGGGCGGCGGCAGCGGGACTAGGGCACTGGGCGTCGGTTATGAAGGCGGGGGACGTGCTGTTGAAGTATCCACAGCATTGGAACTGACGATGTTAGTCGCCATTTCACATTTGGTCACGAGATCGCTTACGGCAGTCTGCATGAGTTCCTGAACACTCGGATCCGCGGAGATCCAAAGCTTGCCAAAGTCGGCCTTGGTCGTGAGTGTCAGGACCCAGAGGTAAGTACCGAGGATGAGACTGAATAGACCGCAGAAGGTGATGAGATAGCCTGAGAGCTTGAGCCAGCCGCGGGCAGAAGTGATAATGCCCGGGATGGTGAAGAGGAAGGCGACGAAGATGAGTACGGCGTTCGCGATACCGGCTGTGCTACGTTAGTGTTCCCTCATCTCGCGAAGCCCTGACAAGGGCGCGACCCCGTCCTGCCAACGCGTACCTGTCAGAGGGAATTGCTTCGTGAGCAGCTTCTGGACGGCGTCGGCACCTTCTTTCGGTAAGTCGTTGACGGTGTTCTGATTGATGATTGAGTAGCCGAGAACAAGTGCACCGGTCATGGCGAATATGATGTCGGCCAACACATAGGTCAGCAGCACCTTGTTCGCCATGGTTGCTGTCGTGAAGACTGAGCAGCCAGAGACCCGAGAGATTTGTCGCCCCGGAGAGGCTTGGCTGCTCCCCTACGGCTCAGATGATCCTCCTCTTGCAGATTCCTCCTCTTGCAATAGCTTTTAGACTTTTCTCGAGGTTAGATTTGACGGCCGGCGTCTGGTTTCGGTTTACGAAGATTTAGAGAATCGCTTGCGGTATCGTGGATGTTGCCGTCGGGTAAGGACTGTCATCGACCAGCAGAATTAAACGGAACCTCCACCACCCACCCAGTGGGAACTATCGCAACGGACAGAAAAAGGCGTAATAAAGAAGGAAGGTGACGAACCGAAGGTATCGTCAAAGAAGTGAATAAGGTCGATTGGAACGATTGTACAAGGACGTGAAGATGGCCAAAAGGTCGTTCTCCAGATAGACGCCCAGCTTCGCAGTGGGTTGGGGAAGAGAGTGAGGGACAAGAGTCAAAGTCGCAACGGCAACGGCACGTCTGAGGATGTGGAACGGGAGGGCGGTCGGTATCCACAATACTGTGTCGGACGAGACTTGGTCTGGCCAGGGAGACCCCAGAGAGAATCGCAAGATTCTTGGTGCAAGGAGAGGGGCCCGTATCGAGAAGGGAAGTCAAGAGAGCGAGAATGAGTACCGCAAGTAGTAGTGAATTGTGAGTGGATGACAACCGGTGGGAGGGCGGCTTGGTGTGCCGGGGGGTTCTCTGGACCTCGAGGCGTTCCTGGCTTGGTGGGCTACGTAGTACAACACAGTCCCTGAAAGTTTGTAACGATAGAACATCCCCACAGGCCCATAGTCTACCTAATCAAGCCATAAGATAGGATAAATTGTTAGTATGTATCCCCAGCAAACCCATAGACACCAGCAATGGCAAAGTCACACGCTACCAAACGTACAGGGGGGATATTGTACGTACCCGACAACCATTGGGGCTCGGCGGCAGGACCCCCCCCCTCGTCTTTTCGAACAGCGGATGGGAGAATGAGAAACGCACCAGAAACACCTGGAGACCAGCCCACGAGCGAAGCACTGTGTGGTCACTGCAGGAAACGGACAAAATATGGGGAGGAGACGGTGTGAATATCCCGGACTTGGCTTGAATGAGGACTGTGAAAGAGGAAAGGATGATTCGAGTTCCCTGACGAGACGTGTTTCAGGGCCGAGGGGCGACCGCGACCTCATGCAGGCGGCAAAGGCACGCGCCAATTCGAAACCGTGCAACCACCGGTGCCGGGGTTCTGACCAATCATGACACTCGAAACGTCCAAGAGTCGCCTGATTGGGGTGGTCGTCCGTTGACTCCGTTTGGCCCAATTACTTAGGGCTGGGCTTGGACGCTCACCGGAAATCATTTGAACATGCCCGCTACACCGGGGCTTACTTCAGCGGACGACGTGGTCGTCGCAAGGGAAAGAGAGCCGCTGGCAGCTAGAGTGACCAAGAATTGGGAAACAGGAGACGAGCCTAGCAGAGCCTCCTGGGAGTTACTGGGGACCCTTGGTACGTCGAAAGGAACGGCACTGCGGCACTTGGAAGACGAGTTCGGAGACAAGACGAGACATGTCGCAACCACCGCCGTCCAAATACCATCTCTTAGTGCAATCAAGTCCCAACTCACCAGGTAATCTCTCAGCCACTCTTTCTCAAGTTCTCAAACCCACCCTCACATTCCACGTCTCACGGCTTCCTCCGAATCATTGGTGCTTGGCTCTTCCCACTCGTACGAATCATCCCGGCGCAATTCTCCAAATCGAGACGAGGATGTTAATTGGCTGCGCCCCTCATGACACGATCCAGGCCAACGGTCTCGCTGTTTTCTTCAGCGGCGGTGCGGTGGCACGGCATTACCGCCCGCTCAGAAGTCCAATTTCCAACTTCTTCTTGGTCCCCCCCTGCCACAGCCGCTCTTCTCCACTACCTTACTCTGCACAAGGTGTGCCCCGAGATGGCCGACTGAAAAAGGTGCTGTGGAGTGTGGACTGCGGTGGTGCTCGGGAACGACGCCAGGGATTAGGGCCTCTAGCGCCATCTTTGGCCCTCCATTTCTCTCATGTCAGGTAGATTTTCATTTTCCTCACTCTCCTGTTTCCATTATTTCATCGGTCGGCCGCCCCCCTCCCAATGGCTGTTTTCAGGAGATGTTGTTTAGACGCCCAGACCTGTCACTTTAATCCTCACCTCTCGCTCTATGTAAATCAAGTTGTCCCTGTCCACAGCTTGGCAATCTGCTCATCTCAGGACGATGTAAGAAACCAAGCGGCATAAATGCACAGTCGTGGACGCGTCTGGAGGCACTGCATCCGTTTCGCGCGCATCTTTCCTTCCCGCTTCCGTTCCGCACTCGTCATCATGTGTGTGTGTGTTTGTGCGTGTGGTCTCGATTCATGAGACCAAGAGAAACGAGCGCGCGAGCCTCAGGAAACACCCAACTCTCCGGCAAGCAACTGCCGTGTGCCAGCTCATTGACTCCGGCCCGTGTCTTATCAATCCAACACATTTCCATGGGCTCGCTACCAAGATCGACTGTTGGTCGCTCAGGCCCTAGGCCGTCTGGATAGATCCTCCGACTTCTTCATCCAGTCCCGAGGATTTTGGCTTCCACGATGACTAAGTAAGCATATGCATTTTCAACAACACTTGCATACCTCACAACGAACAATACAGCCGTGGATTATTAGCACACTGTAAATTTACAAAATGTCCTTGGAATTAACAAAATACACAGGACTTATCTGATAGAGCCCGAGGAGAACAAATGTGTCGCTGACGGTGGGACTCATAATGAAAGCCACAAAAGACTTCGCCTCACTCAACCATCATTTACATCAATGGAAGGTCAAAAATTGATTGGGCCTGGAAGGTCAAAAATTGATTGGGCCCTAACCAGGGATCGAACCTGGGACCTCTCCCAAATTGCGTCGTCGTACCGACAACCCTAAGGGAGAATCATACCGCTAGACCATCAGGGCTGGATGAGAAGTTGGTTGCTTCCTCTTCCTGGAGGGAGCGGCCGAAAATCTGGTACATATCGTCGGGTTCGTGGGCAGTGGGACGCGACTAAGGGCAACCGAACCACGAGTCACGACAGGGATGGTCGAGCACCCCGGATATCGGAAGAGGGTCTGAGACGCATTCAACGGTCTCGATGGAGAGCGAACCGCCAGCGATTTTGCGTCGGAGAATTGTAGATCATTTGGGACTACTATCGAGGTTCATGGCCGTACTCGACTCCCTGCCCCTAGCACTCCTGCGTGCTCCCTCGAATGACCCGCATCTCAGCAATAAGGTAGGGAGGTGTCGGCACAGCTCCCAGCAATGGAATTTTGACCGGCTTTGGGACGGCCTGCCTCAAAGATCTGCGTCGAGGGAGCTAGGAGGCAATCGATGATATGGACGACGCCCTTTCTCGTTCGTCAGCGGCACGTACTGCGGAATGTCAGGTCAGCACACACACCTTTTGTGACTTTCAAGTTCCCCTCCGTGACCGTCGCCACATCGTTCAATCACAGTTTCCCATCCTTGATCTGCATTCCAATGTAAAGATACGACCCCGTCTGAATTCGAGTCGCACTCTCGTTGAAAACGGCCGTGTCGAGCTGCGTGTTGGGCACGTAATGGTGCTGTACGAGGTTGCCAAGCTACCACTTGCCCTTGGGCGTCGGCGTGAAGGTTTCAAAAGATTGGCCGGTGTGCTTTGTGAAGGCATCGTTGGGAGGGGCGAAGACGGTGAAATCCCATGTTGGCGTGGTATCAAACGCCTCTGGAAAGCCTGTAACTGCTCTTAGACCCGCGACCGGTTGGGAGGGGTGCGCATTAGAGACTCGTCCCCTACCTGCGGACGCGTTCAAGACTCTCGCCAGCTCGGTCAGATCGCTTCGGGACTGGACAAAAAACCCCAGAGGGTAGTTACTCCAGAGGCCTTTGGTGCCACGTACGTGCCATCTGGCTTCGTTGCGTATGAGAGAGAGGCCGTCGATCAGGAGAGTTTAAACCATTGACGGATCCAACGACGAGTGCGCACGAAATACTTTACAGTCTCATCTCGAAGATGTCGAAAAGCGCTGATGCGGTTTGTTCTTTGTGAGGAAAAGACACAAGACTGCGGTTCACTTATTAAGTCGCGACCGATACCGGGTACTCAGGACGAAAAGTCTTGCGTATTTACAGTACGGCTGGGTGAACAAGGGGGGTCTGACGGATGGTGAGGGGCAGCGACCACCGGGCCAATGTTTCCCACGCCGGCGCCGAACCCCGGCAGTCGTTCCGGAGGTGACGTCCATCCCCGACCTTCCCCGCAGATAGATCATCGGCAGATCGGGACAACCCGCATCGGAGTGTTCGTCCGGTGTCAATCAGAGGAGTGCCTCAGTACTTTGGGCAACATCGAAGTTCTCAGGTCTGAAATATTGTTCAGCGGAAGATATATACTGGAGGGTCCTGCTACCGGGTTTTG
Source organism: Colletotrichum euphorbiae (assembly GCA_037178605.1). Taxonomy (NCBI): domain Eukaryota; kingdom Fungi; phylum Ascomycota; class Sordariomycetes; order Glomerellales; family Glomerellaceae; genus Colletotrichum; species Colletotrichum euphorbiae. The sequence continues at coordinate 50,308 of JAXCEF010000066.1, read as the reverse complement.
GGTGTTTGGTACAGGTCGGCCCCCCCCCCCCTTACCTGGTAACACCATGACCATTGTGGCTTTGTTTCTCCTCACCGCTGCTGCTTCGATTCTGGGAGTCGGCGTTGGCAGCGTAGTGAACCCGCAAATGGGTGTGTTCCTGGAACGTTGCTTAAGGTGGCAAATGTCTCTCTTGCTAACTTACTGGACAGGTCGGAACTCATGGAACACGTTCAAGGCAAATATCAACCAATCCATCATCGAAGCCACAGCCAAAGCACTCGTGGACACGGGCCTCGCCCGAGCAGGTTACAACAACCTGGTCATGGATGAAGGCTGGCAAGCCGACGAACGCGACCCAGACAGCCGTCAAGGATTCAACGCCACGCGGTTTCAACGCCACGCGGTTTCCCTCAGGTGGTGCGGCTCTTGTCGAAAATACCCACGACGTGGGTCTCAAAGTCGGCATGTACAGGTACCTACGACGACTCCTTCCAAGGTCAGGAAGTTCTCAACAAACTCAACTTTGACCAGCGATTCCGGCATCTACACCTGCGGTTTCGCTACCGGCAGCCACGGCTACGAAGTGCTCGACGCCGCGACCTACGACGACTGTGGCGGCTTCCACGCCGGCACCCACGCCCAGCAGGAACGCTTCCAGACCATGTCCAACGCCCTCCGCAACACCGGTCGCCAAATCTTCTGTTCGTTGTGTCAGTGGGGCCATCGGTTTCCCCTGTGACTGGGTCGACCAGGTCGGCGCGGGGTCGTGTCGCATGTCGGGCGATATCCACGCATCTTTTGCCGAGGACAAGTCAGGCGTGTGCCAGACGGCTTACTGTTGGAACACGGTTTACGCCGCGGTTAGTGTTTTGACCATGACACGGAAGATGAGGGAGATTTCGCCGTTTCAGTCGCGGGGGAGGGCGTTCTGGGCGGACATGGACATGCTCGAGGTCGGGGTTGGGGGAAGGATGAGGTGTTGGAGGAGCAGACGCACTTTTCGTTTTGGGCGGCTTTGAAATCCCCGCTGATTATCGGGGCTGACGTCACCAGGACTCGGGACTCGTCGCTGGAGATCCTGCTCAATGAAGAGGTCATTGGTGTTTCTCAGGACAAGAGGGATGGGGCGGTGAGGTACCTGCCGGAGTTGTCGACGGAGGGGCGGGCGCAGATTTGGGCCGGTCCGGTTGAGACTGGGCGTCATCGGCATGCCGTCCTTGCGCTGAACTATGGTAACGAGACGACCGACGTTGAAGTATCTTGGGACGGTGCCGGGATGGAAGAGAAGTACAACGATGGGGTTTGGGTGAAGGATATCTGGGCTGCGATGGATGTAGAGTCTGTTGAAGACAGCACTATGTTGGAAGGCGTAGAAGTTGGACAAACGAAACTGCTCTGGTTATCTTGCTCATAGCACAATTGACCCGAATCTACCGAAGCCTTTCTTCTCCCCCCCCCCCCTCTCTTTGTTTATGATGACTTGATTGTCAAGGGGAATCGAGTTACGAGATTGGAGGTCCCCAAAGGAGAAGTTGCCCACCGTTGCATTCATCTCGCTTCTGCGTGATAGCAGGGGAATCTACAGCTTCAAAGAGCGCCCCAATCCCCTTCGAAGTTATTACAGCCTCAGTATTCGGAGATGAGGGCCAACAAGCAACTGACCAATAAATATAATGCACTCATGTCCCTATCGACGACTACCTCCTCAAATATGCTGGGGGTGTGCGGCGAGCAGGCACCCACTCAGTCCGGAGCCGGGGTAAATACCGGAGTCCTCCACGGCGACACATATACACTGTCTGAACCGGCATACCATCGAATTCGTAATTACACGAGCGTCCCGACGGCCCGGAAGCTTTACCGTTGAAGAAAAGATGATTGTCAGCCAGCTTTTGCCGAAGGAAATGAGGCAGCTGCCGCCTAACGAACTCGTTCTGACCAATTCCTTTCTTTTTTTTCTTTTTCACAAAATGGCTCGAGTAAGAGCTCATCGAACGGTCTACTGAACATGGGAACTTGAGCTTACTTGAAACTGTCGTTTGGAGAAAACCTGCGGTGAGTGTTTGCATGCGTCTTGAGACATTTGACGGCCGAATCTGCAAAACTTCGGCATCGCGATTTGAAACCATGGCACCCGAATACGTCGAATTCGGGGCAGCAATCGCCACCAACGGATTGAAAAGAGGTCTTGGAAATACAGATGCCTCATGTAATGGCCAAACTACAGGAGGTGCCCACGACACGACCAAGAAGAAACAAACATCTGACAAGACAGGTACAGAAACGCAGCAGAGTCTCGCACGAGCAGATCGAAGAGCTGGCTGGGTTTGAAGAATATAGAGACAAGAAACCCTTGAAGTCATTGCTCTTTGCTCCTAGACTAGCGGCCAAGATCTGGAGTGTTTGCCCAAACAAAGCTTCTTTATGGTATTCAATGTTTCCTCGCAGAATCCGAGGGTTAAAAACTGACATACCTCTTAGTCACCGCCTCCGACTCTGTTTCCGGAGTATACCAAGCCAGGCGGAACAAAGTATGTCTACCGTGGGCTAGACTTCTGGACATCGGGTTTCTTCCCGGGATGCCTGTACCTCCTGCTGGAAATGTAGCGCAAGTATCGTCACCTGTTGCTACACTTGGGATGTTCACCTATCGAAGAACTACACCGCCTGCACTTGAAGTAAGCCGAATACCCTGTGAAGTTGAGAGAGTGACATAGAGCTCACCACAACGTCATGCAGGTTCGCCTGCAACTGGTGGACGGAGACCCTCCATCCCAATGCTCAACTCAAGACAACCCACGCCCTGGGCTTCATGATATTCCCTTGGGCCAGGCAAGCGTGGGAGTTGAATCACGACAGCCGGGCTTACTAGAGCGCGGTCACGGCTGCCAAGTCGCTGCTCAACAGGTACGATCCGGCTGTAGGATCGACTCGGTCATGGGATGTCTGTGTGACAAAGCGGCAAGAGTTCCTGGGCCCAAGCAAAGATTTCCTCGTCATCATCGTACGCACACTGGTGACTTCAACGTCTGAGGGGAAAGCCACTCACAAAGATTGCGGGACAACACGATGAACCTCGACATGATGCTCTGGGCCGCCGCGCAACTCGGAGACAACGACATATACAGCGCAGCCGTACTGCACGCCGAAACAACAAGGAAGCACCACGTTCGCGCAGACTCTTCAACGTTCCAATTCGTCAATTTTGAGCAGAGAACCGGAGTTCTGAAGGAGAGAAGATCACCAACCAGGGCTACTCCGACAACTCTTCGTGGACGAGGGGGGCAATCCTGTGCTATCGCTGGCTTCGCGCGGACCTACGGCTGGACTCGCGACGTCTCTTTCCTTGATAAGGCCATCTCCTGCGCGGAACACTTCCTGGCAGAGCTTCCATCCAGCGGCATTCCACCGTGGGGCTTCGCCGCTTCGCCGTTCCCAAAGACCGGCACCAGCCTCCAGACGTCAGCGCGGCTAAGATCACGGCTTACGGGATGCTCCTGATCCATGAGGCTTTAAGGTCACTCGGAGGACCATGGTGGAACGGCATCTCGCCACGAAGACTCGGGACTCTCAATGAAACCCTCCAGGTTGACGCAGACTGGAGTTCAGGTGCGTAGGTGAGTTGGCGTAAGAGTGTGCTGTGTAGTAGGAAAGAGCCGCCGTTTGACAACGGACACCCTGATTTGCCACGCAACCATTGAACCAAAACCCTATCTTCGTCCTCGGTAATCCCAATCCATGTTTTGCTCAAATCTGCCAAACCTAGGGACCGCAAGAGAACACCGAGGCCCCGGGAAGCAGTGCCCGTATGTTTCGTCACTCATCAGTATACTCGTCATGCTTGAGCCTATTCTTCTCTTCCACACTTGCTTACCTCTCAAAAAAAGAGGGAAGAAGCAAACGCTCAATAGCCTCAACCCCCACCGTCGAGGTTTCTCGGTCTTCTTCACTTGTCCGAGGCACACGCAGAAGAGAGAACTCTCTTCCTCCCTCTCTCTCTTTCTCCCAAGCCAAAGCAAAATTCAGGCCGCCAAGGAGAGTTCAGAGCCAGAGACTCGGGAAAACGTAACGGCTGCGGGTATTCATTCCTTTTTCGGTTTCTTTCCAACTAGTGATTTACGACGCGGGAAAATCTAAGCTTCAGAGTCACATCTATAAAAACCCGCTGTCACTCGGTCGGAACGAAGCCTCAGGGCGGCTAGCTCAGAATGACGTTTTCGCGAGGGAGGGAGGGAGAGTGTGTGGGTGTCTCTGTGTGTGTGTGTGTGCGTGTGCGTTTGTGTGTGTGTGGTCTTTTTATGCCATTTGCCAACTCAATTCTCGTAGGTGCTGCCACTTGAGATGAAAGGGGAAAAAAAAAAGGCTTAAGTATGTCTCTCGGAAAAGAAACACAAATGGGGTAATCTGGGCAGTGGTTATCACAAGCAAGAGCGAGTGAGCTGGTGATGGTTTCTTTGACAATGGCACCGCCCTGAGCGGCGTTGGAACGATTGTCAAACGTCAGACGTCAGTCAACAAGTTGGCTGGCTGGCCCATAAAGTTCAGAAACACATGCTTCGGACTACGGCATGCACTTTTCGCCTTTATGCCGAGACTAATCTATTCCAAACTTTACAGCTCCGTTGACGATGCTTCATGTGTGCTCCGAGACCGCGGTCGAATATGAAGTCGAGACTTTTTAGTCGAGGGCATGTCGCCACAATACGGCGGGTCTCAAGTAGCATGACGGCGTGTCACTTGGTGCGTGTGAAGCAATGAGTCGGGAAAGCCTTCGTGACAATCGCGATGGTCTGCGAGGACGATGGCGATGTCGAATTAGCACAATACTATTGTTCCGTCGGCGTCATGAATCTCGGAGTAGAAACTTGCATCCGCCTCGCGCGTCACGCGCCGTGCCATTACTTGGAAACCATCGAGAAATCTCTAACCAACACCGGCAATGGATATACTATAGGGCCCTTGAATATTTGTAACAGTTGGATATCCCCACTGCCCCAAGATTTGCCTGATCGAGCTATCCTAATCAGATATTGTTAGTATCTTACCCTAGCTAAACCTTGAACGCTAGCAAGGGCAAAGTCATACGCTAACAAACATTCAGGGGGTATCTTGTACGCCTGGCGGGGCACGCACGGGACAACTGCAGCAACAGTGCCTAAAAGATTTCATGTTACAAGGCGCTTCGAAGGGCACGCATGGGATACTTTATGGCCTCCACAATGAGGATTCAAAGCTTGTTGCCAGCACGGCCCAAGCAACAGTGCGCTCCAACTCGGACTAACCCGCAGTAATTATTAGAGACCGTTCGACCCTGCGTGTCTCCCAGCAGACGTTTAACTCAAGGCCACAAATGTCTGAAGTAGTAGAGCAGCCCGCCAAGCTGGAGTCTGGAAATTCTTTAGCCTCGAAGAGCATAGTTCCCTTGATGTCTCGGCCGATGCACGTGGATTCCCAGGGCCATGGGTTTCATGACGGGTGCCGAGTTGTATCGAAGTTGAACCTGGGCGCCCATCGACAGCGTAAGCCACCAAGATTCTCGTCGGTGGCGGGCTCAGGGGCTCTCGGCGCTGGAGGTACTGAATCCAGATGAGTCGTTCGATGAAGTCCGATTGTCTGCGACATTCCCCTTTTAGCAAGTACTTCGCAGAGCCGCGGTAGCCGTAAGCAGCCTCGTCTTCTAGAGGCTTCTAATTCAATCTGTTCGAGCGCAAGTTCGGCTAGCTTGGCAAATGCGGCGAGATATCGAAGTTTGCGCCTGCAAAGTATTCAAGTCTGCTTTCTCACGCCGCGCAGTGATCTTTGGACGGCGAGGGTGGAAACGAATGCTCCAGGTTGGATTTCAGTTGGATGTATCCGGAGATAGGAAGCAGAGACGTGCGCCGGCGGTTGTGTTTGCTGACCGGGAAGTCTCAGCTCAATAGACTGTGAAAACCTGCTTAACATGCGGAAGGTTGAGCTAGAGCACTCAGTTCAACGCGCGCACACCGCAGATGCCCGAGAAGAAAGCGGTAGTCTTTCGATTACAGGTCTTCTCGAGGCCAAGGTGGCCTAGTGAACGCGTAGGAGCCATAGAGGAAGGGTTTTGGTAGAAGATTGCCAGGGTTGCCTCCATTGACTTCCCCAGATTCAGGTGTGCGTATCTCGCCGTGGTCTGGCCCCAAGCTGACAAGCGAAGCCATCCTTGGGGGCGATGTGACAACCGAGATGTGGTCATCAGACGGCTGAGATCCCGTAAGACTGAGTTCATGCACCCGGGTCATTTTGCAGCAAGAATAAGGGCCTCAAAATGAGTAGGACATGCGTAAATCTTCGCCTCCGTCACCGTAAGACGACGTTGAATGCGCGTTGGCCCAGCTCAGCCATCACTGACTCCGGTACCGGTCCTGGACCTTACAGACCGTTGGCGAAGAGATTGTTTGCTGCCATTCGCCTGCTTGTCTCCCGCCGGACGAAGGAAGACTCAGTTCATGTACGCGGGCGGTATTGCGCGAACTTGAAGAAGAGGGTGTAAGGACGGGAGGAGGCGCCGCAACATGTGAGTCCATCACACACGGTCTTCAATGCAGGCAGACGGGTACGGCAATATCCCGCGTACGAATACGTGTTGTTCGCCTGCTTGAGTCGAGAGGATGATGGATGACAGTACCTAGTAAGGCGCTTGACGACATAAATAAACTCGAAGTCGGATTGAGGTCAGATACCTGGCGTCGTCGAAGGAAACGAAACGAAACGCAGTGTCAATTGCAGTTGCAGTCCGAAGTCCAGCGTCCAGCGAGGGGTGTAGCTGGCTGGGCCGAAGGACTCGGGAGAGCAGGCACGCCGCACTGCGAAACTTTGACGGGAACCTTTGATGCAGGGAGGGAAGGCTTGGAGTGAGGTGGGCAGGGGTTGATGGAGGTGAGTGAATCAGGCGCAACTGCTTCACCGGAATCTCTGACGCAGGACCCCTAGCTAGCCGCCCGGGGATGCGGAGTCACGTGCGCGGAAAAGGCCCGGTAAGACCGGGCTCGAATGGGGGAGTGCAGGGAAGGCGCCAATATGTGAATTTTTTTAAAGCTGGAAGTACATGTCCTTGCCCCCAATAATCTAGCACCCTCGTCCCATCCCCCTTCCCTAGTCTCTAATCCGCTTCTTCAGCGCTTTACAGAACTTAGTATACTACTTATTACATAGGTATTTAATTTTAATTTCTTTGATATTAGTTATATTATAATTTTAAACTTCAATTTAATCTTATTAATTATCTTATATTATTCTTTTTAAGATATCTTTATTAATTTATAACTTTACTTATAAGGAAATAAAACTACCTCTATTTTTTAAGTAGAATAGTATTAAGAGAGTTATTAAACTAATAGTTCTTTTAATACTTAGAGTGATTTATTTTAATAAGAATATTAATAAAATTTCCATAATACTAAGGTATTTTACTAGCTTAGTTCTAGATTAGTTAAAGATATCTATAGTTTTATAGCTATACTTAAGTACTTTAGAGATTTATTTTATAATTTTAAGTTATTTATTAAGGTTTATAGTATTTTTAAGCTTATTTTAAGTCTTTTAGTTTAGAGTCTTACCTTAATTTATTATAGTAATTAGTAACTACTACTAAGTTTTTATGTGTTATTTAGCGTGGAAAAGGCCCCCCCTTTTTTTAGACATAAAGGTTACTAAGTGCAGGGAAGGCGCGGTAAAGAGAAGGGAAAGCAAGGGACTCCGGGCCCTACTAAGGTCGGATAAGGTAGGCGCTTTTTCGATCGGCAACAGCTACCAGCTCTCCCCCGGACCTGGATCGGACGCTGCTGTTGTCGCTGTTGCTGTCGCTGTCGCCAACGCCGACTCCGACGAGGCAGACAGTGTGGTTGCGTAGCTCTCAACACCGGGCCCCCAACCCATCTACTCCTTTAGCTTATGGTACTTCATATCTCATCTCATCTTTTTCATTGTCTCGGAACGAAAGGTAAGGTACGCATGGAGCGTGAGGTTGTGCAGGTTTGGGGTGTCGAGGCTATATCGAAGGCTGAAGAATACCATGAACTGAATAGCACGCACTGCAGCCAAATGTTTCTGACGCCGCTGCAGAATGACACTCAGACACATGCTCCAACGGTCGACCTTACCTCAGCTGGCTTGAGAGCAGTGTGGTCGACGACAGGGCGAGGTCAGCCGCCGGGACTGAACGGGCCGTAAAGCAGACATTGCCGCGACTTAACACCAAACGCGCATTTTCTGTTGCGCGCCCGAAGCCCGAGTTCGTTTGGTTAAGATCGGACCTCTCAGCTAGGGCGGAGACTGGCGACTTGGGTAGTGGTAAGCTGTAACGTATGGCCCTGGACCTGGAAAGTGGAGTCGTGTGGTTATTAAGATTAACACTGATACGGAGAGGTGAAGAGCTATCCACGGCTTTTCCCTTCTTTATTTCTTCTTCTGATGGTGTTCGTTGGGAACTTGGGAAAAAAGGTCAAGGGTCTTTTTGCATAGTAAGCTTCCTAATCGCCTTAAGGTAGTCCAAAGGTACAATACCTCCCGTCAGATAATCAGGCCCATTCATTCATTTACCCTGCATTTTTCCCTTCCTTCTTGACTTGAGCATGCTGCATCCAAAGATAACACATAGAAAGGTACAGGTAGCGGATGAGGTACCGTTACGGCTGCTGCACACTGTGTGGAGAACCCCGGTAACTTCCTGTTGGGGAATAGTGTCCACCAAGCCTCGCTCTTTCCTCTTCTGGCAGTAGCAATGGCAGCAATGGCAGCTGTCGCAGGAGTCAATGTCTACAGAGTGTAAGAATACCTGCCATGACGCAAGCTATTCACCACTGAACTGAGTGATACAAGAAGCTCAGTTGTCCAAAGTAGGTAGACTGGATCGACATTATGAATGAATTGCCTGCCCGGAAGACTCGTCACAAACACCAGATGGACGGACGTCTTTTTCGGAGCGGGTACTTTACCTACCTTGCGCACCCTCACATTGCGAAGTACGTATTCAGCCCTTCCTGGCTGTCGTGGAGGCCTTCCTTCCTTCGTAGAAACCCCAGCCCACTATTGCCTGCCCAGTCAGGTTAGTGGCAGTATAATATGCCTCCTCCTTGTTTGCTAGCGTGGAACCTGGCGCTTGCTAGCGTTCAAGGCTTAGCAAGGGTAAAGCAATACTGAATTATAGGATAGTAGAGATATCTAATCATTATAAATATGAAGAAGTTATTTTATGTTATAGTCTCTAAAAGTTTATACGAATAGAGTCTAATCTCTTTAGGCTTATAACCTATCTAATTAAGCTATAAGATATAATAATTATCAGTATTTATTCCTAGCGAACCTATGGAAACTAGCAAGAACAAAGTCATACGCTGACAAACTTGCAGCCCTGCCACAAGTCCCCATCGCTCCCCGTCCGTATCCTTATCGATTTCTTCCTCTTCCTGGATGGCTTTGTAGTCTGGACCAATCTCGACCCCCTTGCTCCCCGCTTTGGCCCACCGTCCCACAAACCTCATGGGCTCTCATTCCACCCAGCTCCAACAGCAGATCCAGCACCCAGAAGAACGACTTTGCGGTTCGCGGATCTCCATGGCATTGGATGGCTCATGCATCACGGTTCACAGCGGAGTGCACCCGACAGCCGTCTGTCATGGCATTGGCACCTCTATCGCCTCACCTCGCCAGCGTTGAAGCAGCCAGCCTCTCACACGCCCCGCGGAGCCCAGCCCAGCCCAGCCAGTCCGCCTAATTACAGCATACCTTACCTAAGCACCCGTGCCGCCCAGCATGGCAAGCCCGGCGATGCCCCGGGTCCGTGGTCCTCGAAAGGCTGTCACGACCTGGACTCACGAAAGCTGTCAACGATGAAGCGAGCAACGTCCAGATCTCTTATTTGGGAGCACAAAAGTCAAAATCACCGCGCCTTACCCCGTCAGGCCTGACATTCAACCTTGTTTGGCCGCTATCAACCCCTTCCCGCATCAGCCTCTTAACCTTCACCCGAGTTTACTACGACCTCACGTCACCTCCTACCCCCCCCCTCCTGGGTCTTGCTCTTCAAGCCCTTGATTTTGCCTTCGGATTGATGAATCTGCGAGGCCCGGGGACGCATCAGATACGGCAGCGCGACGTCTTCGGTCCCAATACGGATAATCGTGGCCGCGTCAACCTTAGCCAGTGAATCTCGCTCATTCTCAGATCTTGCTTTCTTTTTCCTACCGCTGTGTCGTGGTTCATTGGAAATCGTTGCTTTTTCGCATCTCGTTTCCACGTGCGGGCAAACGCTTGCCTTTTAATCTCAGGGTTTCCACCACGCTTACATACCGTGTACGGGCCCAAGGCAGACTCCCGCCATGTGCCTTCGCGGAATTTGACTCTAAGCTCGTGTCGGTTGCTATTCTCGCTTTCTCAGCTCAACGCGACACGACGCACGCAGCGCAACGCACCATACCGCGACTCCCGTCTTCGAGGCCTCCTTCTTCTCCGCTGTGTCTCAACCGCCATCGAGAGTGCTGGCTTGCACAAGTGGGAAAGCATGCAATACTCCCAGGGCCCAGAGCACAGAGTGTATCTTGCATCCATCCATCCAATGGACGCGGATGTGTGCCGTGCTGCGAGGAAACACTCCGCGACCCAACATTTGCCTGCACTGGATATTGACAGCCGTTCCCGTCCATCAAACATCTTCTCCTCCGGTTTCTGCTCCGAAGCCCGGAATCTTTCCCAGCATCGACCCGGTCTCTGGTTAGCGTCGAAGAAGGAGTTGAGGGAGTGAGTATTGCACTCATCAGACAATCCCTGGTGACAGGGACTGCACCATGTCCTCGACTCCACGCTCACGACATTTGCTCCGTGCCCGTGGCCGCTGCAATCACACGCTATTCTTCCTTAGCCCGCCCAGGTTGTCCCCGCTCTTGGGCCACGTTCTCGACAGCACGTCCCATGTTGAGCACCACTATTGCACCCACCAGCAGCAGCCAGCCCCTAGTAGCAGGCACTGTGTGCTGTGCCGCAACGCGACCGTGCCGACAGTCGACTCCTGTTCACCTCAAACCGCCTACCAGACCCCGGCTGAACGACTCTTCCCACCCATGCCCGCGCCGTGTCGTGTCGTTTGATTTCGGTCGGCGACAGCGTGGGGCATCTTTCTCGACCGAGCGAACGAACGAACGAACATCCACCCGCCCACCGACAAAAGACGCATCAAAGTCACCCTTCCGAAGCTAGGCTTGGTCAGCACTATCGATTCCATTCTCCTGGGAACCCGCCGTCGAGGGATACACAATGTCGATCCATTTCGCAATTTCCGCCAATTACTGATTGGTCGGGTTGGCCCTGCAACTGCCTGAGTACCACCTCTGGTAGATGGTGAGAGTCGTCGGCATAGTGCCACAATACGCTGCAGCCGCGACATGATATCGCGCCCAACCCTCAGCGTCTTCGCGGCTCCAGTTCTGTCATTTTCTGGTGCAGGTCGACATCGATAGTCTCTGCGCATCAACGGAGCAAAATCTGATGATGGCTGGGGGAGCATGTCGTGCGGACCCGAGCAGGCGACGATGCGCGACAGAAAAGGATTTCCAGAAAAGGATTTCTCTCGGCCAATACAGGTTGCACTTTGCGCCTGACTTGCTGGGCTTACGGATGCCGCAATGTGCCAATTTTGCACCAGCTGCCATGCTACCGGGAGCAAATTGCCTCATGCGGATGACATGCCACAGCTGATTGAGGCAGGTTTCTAGACCGCTGCTCCGAGTATGGGCGCAATGAGAAGAGCTCTCCAAACCAGGAAATCAGCTTCCTGGGGGCACCTAGGACTACCCCTACACCCTCTTGAATCACTCGAGTTACGAAGCACATAATCCAGATGCTAGACACTCCAGCCCAAACGTCAGCGTCGTAGTGTTCCACGCACTCCCGTCTCCAGAATGCAGTGCAGGATACGTACCCAGCGCACCGTCGCTGCAATGCAATGCAGTCCAACTAGCTGACGTCTGAGCCGTCCCTTCGTGGGTAGTGCTCGCCGACTGCACCCAGGACCGCCCGGAAGCTTTACGCGCAGACCGTGATCCAACGAGTCCACCAGGGAGGCTTATTGATTTGGCACAGGAGAACGGCTATCTTTCGACCTAGGCATCCTCTTCAACTGAAAGCAGCCAACCGAGGCGGTCATTGGAGGACTAGAAGAAACCGATGGCAGACCAAGACAAGCCGAGGTCATCGATACCGCCAGAGACGAGCAACAGGGGTGCAATCTTTGTACCTTGCACACTCGTCGCACTGGGCGCTTCCCCCGATCATTCATTCCCCCATGATCCCAATCAACAAGCCGGCATCAGCCCCACAGGGCCCAGGAATCATTAATTACTCGTTGGCGCGTTCAATCAATATTTTGCGTCGTTCTCGTGTCTCTCGAGGTCGAGGTCGAGGCCAAAGGAGGGTCCTTCAGAGATTTTCTTCGGTTGGAGATTTTCTTTTTTCTCTTTCGCAGTTAGTCTTCTCCGCTACCTTCGAGCCGCAACAACCCTTCTCTACAGTATTCCTTGGGCGATGCTATGACCACTGTTTACGAGTCGTTCTGCCGCATACTGTGCTACACTGTACCCATAACGCGATCGCTTATTTCCCATAGCTGCCACTGGTAGTCTGGCCCCTCCGATGGGGGTGGTAAAATTGAGGGGCCAGAGGTGGGCGTGCGAGGCACAGAGTCTAGAGATCCGGTGGTTGAAGTCGTGATCGTCGAGTTTGCTGACAGTATCGATAGGGAATGGCCCCAGAGCCAACTTGACAACAGAGAAGCAGCGCTGGCGTGGACCTTCGCGTGGCGGCCAAAGCCACATGCCACAAAGCAGACCGTCAGCGAGAGAAGTCTTAAAGAAGGCCTTGACAGCGCCGGTGCGAATGCTCTATACCTACCCAGGGATTCTAAACGTTAGTGCCGTCCCATACTAACGGGCTTAGGTATGATATTTAGAGGTCTTTGGAGCAGCCTATTAGAGGGGAGGAAGTTACTTATAAAGAACTCTGGATTACTGAGGCAAAGTACTTATACTAAGAATATATTATCCTCACCTTTTTTTCTATGAGGAATATATACTCTATATATTCGAACTCATAGTATTTGATCCCGAAAGCTGTAGGCCAGAAGTTGCACACTAAGGTTTAGAATCCCTGGGTAGGTATAGGTTCTGATAAGGCGTCGGTCGATGTCTGCCCTTTGCCTTGCGTTAGCTCGGTACTCGAGGAGAACAGTCTTTCGAGACACAGGGGAACAAATCCCAAACCGGACAAGTCAGGTACGTTTCCTGCACACGGTCCTTTCAAAGTTGAGCTAGACTCCCTTGGCAAGAAGACCTGAGGAGGAGGGAAAGATTGATCATCACAGATTCAACGCGTTCAAAGTGCAAACCAACGAGCCCCTGTTCGTGGCGACGGTTGCACCGCTCTTACTAGCCCCTTTTAATTGAGAAATATCTACAGTACATGGTATAGGTGACCCTGCAAATGTCTGGTTGTCGTCTGGATCTGAGCGTTCTGATACATAGACATGCAATATCTCCCTGCCGTATCTGCAGGTGTGTAGAGTATGAGTGGCCGCCCTACCTGTGCGCGCGTCGGCGAGACATGGGAGAGACAAGTCATGAGAGGAGGGAATCGACGACGGGCGGTTGACCACGGGCGTGGAAAACCCCCCAAAACCCCCAGGACTCCAGCCAGCCCAGGGCCGCGCTGGTCTGGTCCGGTCGGCCGCGACCTGACCGACGCGCCCCCACTGACATGACGGGACGCAACCTAACAGTATCAATTGGCAGGCCGGGCCATCGCTTGGCGTCTATCGGCGACGGGGGATAGCGACTGGGGCTGCGGCTGGGAGTGGAGGAATTGCGCCGTGATGGAGATGTGAGTTGAGGTAAGAGAAGACAGCTTGGCTTGTACGCCGCATTCATGAACATGTAGATGGCATGGCATTATTTAATCCAAGCCAGTTGATTGAAGCGACATGTAGTTCATGGAGGAAGATGATGATGTACTAACAAACTACAGGGCGAGGAGCAGGCTGGAGAAGAGGGTGCGGTAAGGAAGACTAGATACCTTGGCGTTGCGAGTGATGCTGCAGTGCTGCTGGTAGTGATACGTGCGGGTAAGGTGAGGAGGGCCCGGGTAACTTAAGTAGGGTACCCTAGGTTGCAGTGTATTCAAGATACGGATACTGATGGTGCTTGCGCTTGCGCTGGGGAGAAAGCCTTCTTAGCTGCAGGTGGGTGCGTGCTAAGATGTCTCCTCGTCTATCGTACCTCAGCTGGCTGCTGGGGGCCCCTGGGGGGAGAAAGAAATACTTTGCTGATGCCTCAGTTTGCGTCCTCCTTAGTATGGACAATGGACCAGTCGCCTTCACTTGAGTTCCTGTGTCCCTGTGTTCATGGGTCTTGCGTGAGATAAAGTAGTTTATGAGAAGATTGGAAGATCAAGAGAGGCTCTGCTAGCCTGGGTCCCGCCTGGCAGGTAGGTTGCCAGTCTGCCGGATGTACATAACCTCCGGCCTCTCGTGAAGTTTTGAGGCCGTGACGGTGGAAAGAGAAGGCTGAGGAGAGATTGAAGCAGATTCAGAGTGAGCGCAGTGGTGATTGGACAGCGTGAGTGAAGTAAGGCATCTGGGAGGAGGAACCTTGAAGTCACCTTGAGAAGAACCACCACTCTCCTCTTTCGACACCACCTCACCTTCTCGCCCAACCCCGTTCGCTCTCGTCGTCTGCTGGTCCTCCTGCACCTTGTAACTTGCAACTGAGTTGGTCCTTCCAATTTGTGGAACATCAACGTGTGAATTCTTTTAGAGCTGGAAGTATATATATCCTTACCCCTAATAATCTAGTACCCTCACTCTATCCCCCCTTCCCTAGTCTTTAATCTACTTCTTCAGTACTTTAAAAAAAACTTAGTATACTACTTATATAACTATTTAATTTTAGTTACATCCTTAAATAATAGCTATATTATATTATTAAACCTTAATTTAATCTTATTAATTATTCTAAGATATTTTCTAAAGCTTCTGTACTATTATATAATCTTTTTATAAGAAGATAGAACTATCTCTTTTTCTAGTAAGGTAATACTATTTAGAGATTAGCTATTAAACTAGTTATTTCTTTACTACTTAAAGTAGTATATTATTATAAGAGTATTAATAAGATATAGAGAGCTTTATTAAGATATTTCAGTAGCTTACACTGAGATTAATTGGAGATATTAATAGTTTTATAGCTATATTTAAATAAAACACTTTAGAAATTTATTTTATAATCTTAAGTAGTCTATTAGAATTCATAATATCCTATAGCTAATCTTAAGCTTTTTAGTTCAAGGTTTTATTTAAACTTATTATAGTAGTTAGTAACTACTGCTAAGTTTTTATTTATTATTTAGCGTGGAAAAGACCCTGTGTTGTTTTTGCACAGAAAGGTTACTCAGAGTTAGTCCTTCCCTAGTTGACCCTCTTTTTCCTTCTCCCCCCCCACCCCCCTTCCCTGCCCGCCCGCCCGCTGTCTACGTTGGTGGCATTCTCTGACTCTCACACACATCCGTCCAGTCCAGTAAGGTACCAATTGCACGCTCCTCTTATCCTTGCACTTGCTCCTGCCAGATCAATTTACATTTGTAATTAGCTAAACAAGATGTAAGGTATTCCGTAGAAGGAGCAGGAAGTGACGTGCTCCTCTGGACCCTCTGGAGGCAAGAACAAGAGGGAAGAATGAAATAAAAAATACTGGACGGATGTACACAACCCATCCGCTCATCCCACCATCAGCACCACATCTGTTGTCTTCATCCACCCATCCATCATCCAGCATCCATCACCAACACCCTTCCCTCACCCACCACACTGCACCACCCCCTTCCTGACAAGGTATCTTGCATCGCGCACTGTACGCTACAACCTAGCTAGCACTCGGTACCCTGGTCGCTCCCCCTAGGCCCCCCCCCCCCCCCCGGGGACTCTGACTGGTCTCCGTAGTGGCCCAGAGCCCAAGACCGCCACCCCCCGCCTTTCGTTTTTCCTTAAACTGTCTGGTCGTGGCCGCAGCCCGTGCTACCACCTCACTATCCTCTTTTCATTCACTCCGCAGTCCCTCTTCGCCTTATTCTCAATCGAGGTTCTTCCCCAATTGACAATTTGTTACTTGTTTTTCGAGCAGGGGAAACCGCTTGACAACCAGAAGTCTCTCTGTCGAAACAGAGACAGACGCATCGACCAGATCAACGATCTTGTCTTTTTTTGCCCTGTCTGCCTGCCGCCTATCCTTTATTGGGGCAATTCAAACCCGTTCGTCGGCTCCGTGCTAGACAATCACCACCCGGACGAGTACGAGTAACCTTGCCTTTGCTTGTTCTTCCACGCATCCGATCCTCCGCCCCCCAAACACCGACCCCAACAGAGTTCCTAGACCCAGGCTTCCTCGACTTGCGTTTTTCCTTCTTCTGCGCGGCCACCCACTACCCTCCACCAACACCGAGCTCGCAGAACCGTAGACCTACACCACACAAACCGAACCCGCTCGGCTCATAATCCGCACCGCAGCCAGTTCGTTCCGCCAGGCCAAGCCAAGCGTCTCTATACGTTTGCGACCAACCACTACCGCACAACCGCGCGACCAGCTACCTTTTCACCACCACCAATCCGCCCTCGAAAACCACACGGCGCGCCTGTCAAAAAGATAGTCGACTCTGACTACCGTCGACCTAAACAAACCTCGTCCGTCCACGGTCCCGACAAGCAAAAGCGCATGTCAGGCACGGAAGCCCCAAAACTCAAACAAAGCAAATAAAAAAAATTGAACCAGCAAATTCCTCGCTTCCGTTGGTCGGCCCAGCAAAACGCACTACGCGCACTACCCACTTGCTGCCACCACTACCCGCCTAACCTGCACCTACCTTACCCGGTTCTTGTTCTTCGCCTTACTTCTTACTGCCTCTACCTTCCTTCCACCTGCCACCACCCTCCACCACCCGCAAGGCACCACCACAAGGCCACTGCAACCGCTCCGCACCAAACTCGATACAGGTTACGTCCCGTCCCGACCTGGTTTCTTCTGCGACAGCATCCAAGCTACACACAACAGCTGCCCTTGCCTCCAGATCAAGTATAGATCAATCAGCACCACGCTCAAAGCAGTATCTCCACCGGGGTTTTTTTTTTTTTAAACTTTTTGCTGGCCTCCTGATACCATTCAACAGTCAATAAGACCACAATGGCCGACATCACCGATCAACACGACCAGACCTCGCCCACCGACCTCGACGAGTCGCAGGTTGGCAACGGCAACGTCGCCGAGAACAGAGGCGTCAAGCGCCAGCGTCCCAGCACCGCCGACGACGATGACGACGACGACGAGAAGGGCGGCCGCGAACGCCGCAAGATTGAGATCAAGTTCATCAACGACAAGTCTCGCCGCCATATTACTTTCTCCAAGCGCAAAGCTGGTATCATGAAGAAGGTAAGCACTCGTCGCATTCGGCGTGCCGCCATCATCGCGCGCGTCAGCCGGCTGAAGGCACATTATCATGTCCAATGGAACCATCGCTGACAAAACGCGTAACCAGGCTTATGAGCTCTCTGTCCTTACCGGCACTCAGGTGTTGCTCCTTGTCGTCTCAGAGACCGGCTTGGTCTACACTTTCACGACACCGAAGCTCCAGCCTCTCGTTACCAAGGCTGAGGGTAAGAACTTGATTCAGGTATGACTCTGCCCAATCTTCCATTGTGGAATGGACCTTGACAGTTGATTCTTTGCTAGGCATGCTTGAATGCCCCCGAACCCTCGCAGGGTGGTGAGAACGGTGTCGATGACTCGAACCAGGTAGACTCTCCCGAAGAGCCTCCTCAACAACATCTCCCTCCTCAGCGTCAGGGCATGCCCCAGAACCCTCACATGCCCCCCAACTATGGCATGCCTGTCGGCGGAATGGATCCCTCCCAGGCACTCGCGTACCAGAGCTACGTGCAGCAGCAACAACGAGGTGGCGGCTACGCGATGCCTCCGCAGTCTGGTCTTCCCCAACATACCTCGCACCAGTCATGATAGACAAGCTCTCCATGACCAGTGCATTCTCGACGATGATGGCATTCTGAAGAACTCGCTTTTCGGCACTGGAGTAGTTCGGTACTCGTTACCCGAGGCTCTGGCAGTTTGGCGTTATAGTTTGGTGTTACCACTTGCTGCTCTCGTTCCACTACTTTTCGATTATTTCCCTTGATCCTGATTTCCTTACATTTCGATTCCGTATGAGCATGCGGCACTCGACGATTTGTGACCATGGACAGAAGTATAAACTTTTGGCATGGTCTAAGGATTTGAGAGCTCTGCGCGCGACCCTTAAAACGGAGCGAGGCTAAATGCTATCTTGTGGGAACACCCGGTGAATGCAACGAGAACACGGCAACATGGAGGATACTCGATGGAAGACACGACAGATGGGATGGCATTGCGGATGCGGTCTCATTGAACACAAAACATCTTGTGCCGTGGGACACTTTCGATGCTGGCACCAGACAGGAGGTCTGGGACGTGCGCGCGAGTGTGTATGGCGGGGTTGGCCATTTTTTCTCTCTTCTTTCGTTTATGCCGCGGTGGAATGCTTGCGTGGGGGAGATTTCGGCGTGAGAGGGAACAGGTTTACAGCATGAGAGCATGATTTCTCACGGCTGGGGCAGGCACATTTTATCGGAATGGACTTTGATGATTTTGTCGAGGATCAAACAGGACCCAAAGACGCGCGTGCGACTCTTTTTATTTCTACACCAAAACATTACTTCCCCGAGGATTTTCGTAGGACTCGGCTTCGATACCCCCGGCCTTGGGCAGATCAACAAACCCCCAATTCACACAAGCAATGTTTTGTCTTTTTTGTCCCCTTCTATAACCGAAGACCTCTTTTCCCTTGCCACCCAACATTGCTTCTGGAGTCTAGGAATCGGACAGGGGGAAGGGGACATGAGAGACGGAAGATGGGGGCGGCGTGCATGGAGGAGAAGAAGGGGAAACGTTGAACTGTATGATAGCATCGCGCTTCGATTATCATTGCTGCACCGTTATATTTCCTCTTATCGTCTCTCTCATCTTAGAAAGTCAAGGTCTGACAAAATCCGCTAATCCATTTCACGTTCTTCAATGAATCCCCCCCCCCCGGTGGGAAACACCATCACGGTACATCACCTGCTACCCCACGGCATGTGAGCCTTATACGTTGCTGTTTGCGGACGGGGGGGAAAAACACTTGGGCGGCGAGACTGTGTATGTGAGTTCCGTCATAATCTTTTTCCATGACAGTGACATGAACTCTAATGGGGTGATGCGAGATACTTTGGGGAGCTTCATCGTCAGATTTTGCATTTCCTTTGGAATTTTCCGTATTCATCGATGGGAGTTGGGGGTGGCATGTCTGGACTAATTACGGACAAAAACGCCGTGCACATGCGAACACCGAAAGGCACCGCAGCACCACACCGATTGAATAAGCATGCTTTGCTCGACGCTTACGAGAAAAAGCGAGAACGGTGGGGTATTATTTCGCGGGTTTGTGCGGTGCGCTGGGAATGGGACGGTCCGGAAGAACCGGTCGGTCATCTATAATACTAGGTAGGGCGCCCGTGATGAGGCAAGACAGCGAGTCTTCCTCTCCCATGTCTAACGATTCGATGTTCTTGGCAGACGGGGTGCGCAGGCAGCGTAGGGCTCGAATGCTGCTTTTGGCCGTCTGGGGGATTGTGATTCGGCAGTTGCGAGGCCCGCCCGCGCTCGGGCCTTCCACCGCGACCGCCCTGTCAAGCGGTGGTTAGTGGACCTCTAATAATGCTGCCAGTCTCGATGCACGTCCGTCCGCACGGCGGCGTCCCGACGGACAGCGCGGGGTAGAAAGGTGGCGCTGCGTAGGGCAGAAGGGACTCCGAAGGGCGCCGGCTGGTCGGTCCTGCATGTCGTAATGTTGTCGATCATACACGGCTGCCAGATCGCGCTCCCTGTAGCATAAACGATAACTTGGGGCGAAGGGTGTCGTGAAAATTGAATCGATTGCGTTTTTGCATGATTATCCCAATGGTTTTGGGGAGGTTTTGGGGGGGGGGGGAGGTTTCCCCATTTTTTTCCTTTTTTCCTTTTTTTTTTCCAATTCTGTAGCGGGGTGTCGAGCGCGTGTTTCCGACTGTTTCCTTTTCGGTGAAGATAGGTATGGACGGGCTGCTAGTTGGTGGGGAAGGTCCTATCTGAATTGGGACATCATGATGCAGGGACAGCTCGTTGCCTTTTTGGGCCTGGTGGGCTTTCTGCTGATGGGATCGCGCCGCGGTCGTGAAGTGATCAACGGCGACTTTTCGCCCATCGTTGATATTCGGAATATGGGTCCATTCGTAGGCTGGTCCCCATGGCTGCTGTGTTTGCAAATCTGGTAAGGCGGCGAGCTGTGCGGTCGGTCGCGATGCGCTCCAGCAGGACTGCGCAGAAAACGACGTTGGATGTCGTAATGTCCGAAGGAGCACCGGCCAGTGTGTGGGCCCCGACGACAAGGATGGCCAAGGACGAGGTTAACTTTGAGTTGCGGTTTTCTGCGACTCATCGGCCCTAAACGAAACTGTATGCTGCCGAGTTCCAATAACCTATCTCCTCGACAGGACGCTACACCACGCCGCTCCCGAGGTCTTCGGATTACTCACCTGGCTCACGATGGAGCACCGGGCGGAAAACCGACGATGAGGGCTCGCCTTCTGTTATGACCGTCAGAACCCAACTATTTCCACGTCTTCTGCGCCTGTCAAGTTCGCGTTGCACGAGTGTAACCGACGAGCAGGAGTTGCTTTGATGCTCACCGGAGCCCGTCGGACTCTGCGTATCATGCGGTGGTCCTCCGACGTTTGAAATGACGGCATCGGGGGGTACACCGCCGGCTAGTTGGACTTTCGTCTTCGCTGATCTTTGTTTGGCAATTCAGCCTCGCGCCTAGGTCCTTGTCTTGTCGGACAATTGCGAACTTTGCATCGTCCCAACGACAACCCGTTGTGGAATTGATGGAGGCCCACATATGCTCGAGGTCCGTTGATGAGAGCTATGTACCACACAGTGCTCGGAGTTGCACGCCGTTTGACGGGAGCGATTCTGTCGGGGTTGGGGTAGCCGTCACGAAGTTCAGGCAAAGTGAAGGCCACCAAGAGCATTTCCGGTCTGGCCGCCGACCCATCGTCTGGTCTTCTGGCTGAATAGCCTCGAATTCGACGGCTGACTGGTAGCGCTCGAGGTTGATTCCAGGGTTCGGCAAACTTTGACCGCCGCGACCTGCCGGCAATCACGGCCTAAGAACCAGCGATTCTCCTGATGAGAAATTCTCAACCGTCGCCGCAAGTCGTCTGCCGTCGGTCGTCGGCCGGCCGCCGGCTTAGTTGCCTTTCGGTTTCTGACACTGACGCAGGCGGCGCAACATCATCCTCGTGGCCATCAACCCATAGTCTGGGTATAGAGAGGGGATTCTTGTAGAGGAGGACCATTATGCTTTAGTCTATGCCACGTGGAACTGTCCGAACTCGTTCGTGGATTGGCCAACATCGAGAGCTCGAGTGGCAGCAAGCATCGGGGCAGTGAAGCTCGGGAGTCATGGAGCGAGGACGCTTGTTCATCGACAATCGCCAAGTATCCGTACTCGCGCCAGGATTTGGGCATGCAATGGGCGTATATGACTTAAAACTGGTGTTCTCATGAGACATCGAGGTGCTGATCCTGATACCTAGGGTGGATCTTGCTCTCAGTCTCGAGTTGCTTTCCCCATGATCTCGCCCGCCTGTGCGACCTCCGAAGGTCAGTGGTGCCGTTGAGTGGACGAAGTTCGGTGGCTTGCCTGCGAGGCTGAGTCCTCGAGTGTTGCACGCGAATATCAAGGAGCTGATTCAGAGGGGCGGCTCAATCGGTGTCCGGCCTCGATGGTTGATTATTTGTGTCAAATGGGGATGGGTGGCCTGGCAAGGTTGGCCTTGGTCTAGTCTCGGATGGACTGAGCGCAAGAGGAATGGGGTGAGTGAGTTTGAGAAGGTTTCTGCACGGGCCAGGTGAGGGCCCCCGCCGTCCCATGTACACTTTACCTTCTCGACTATCACCTGCAGGAAAGAGGGACCTGCAAGACACAGACGCCATTGACCACGTGGGACACAAAACTCAGTATATTCATTCTCGTTAGAAGATGGTCCTCGTTACGCTCAGTCCGCAGCGGGTGCAGTATACACTTGTGCCATTCGCGGCAACTCCTTCAAAGAACGTTCTACAGTAGACTCCTTAAAGTCTGATAATTCCCTCGACGGGACCCAAAAGAAAAAAAAAAGGCCCTCCTCAGACTGTACCGACGGGTACAAAACCATCAATTTGGACTTGGTCAAACTCTCTGCATTCTCGTCGTTGCACCACTCAGTCCCGTCCCCTCACTCTCCGCACAAACAGTTGTAGCGCCATAGGATTCCCAGATTACCTCAACGTGGTGGGGGTAAGACGTCGAGAGGCTGCCCAGGAGGTATGCAAGCTTTGTGGCCGCGTTTAATGCTCGCCCATAGTAGCAAATCGGCCGACGGCAAGACTGCCTAAGAAGACGCCGCCGAGAACCGAGAGAAGATATCCGACATTCATGGTCATGACGGCCAACATGCTGTGACGTCAATTAGCAAGCCGAATCGGTTAACCATTCAGTATTGCGACTCACAGCAGGTAGCCAACGCCAGCAATAGAGGTGTCGATTAGAGCGCGGATAGGGTCGACAGATAGTCTCCATGGTCGCCAAATTCCATGCTGGCCCTGGACAACCGTGACGTTTTCCTCAACTCCATTCTCAGAGAGCACCATCTTATGTGCCATGCTGTCCTGTGACATCTGACCGGCCGTACCGAGCTTTCCGTTAACCTTTACGTAGCGACGCTTGAAGTCCTTGTCCAGCCATCGCTTCTCCTGGATGGACTTGAGGGCAACCATGCTGCGAAGAGCAATGGCGAGGAAGACGAGAAAGATACAGGTGGCGGCGTAAGTGCCAACGCTGTTCGGGGTCCAGTTCTCGGTGTACAGCGGGGTCTTGATATTGTTATGGAAAACAGTCATCATCGTCATGCTCATGCTGCTCGCGCCGTGACTGTCGTTCATCGCCATCCCTCCAGATCCGCTCATGTCCATGCCGGGCATGGTATCGGACTGCGTAGCAGTTCTCGCCGCCCCGTGGTCATCACCGCCGTGCCCAGCCATCAGGTAGCTGTCCATCGTGGCGAGAGTTGAAAAGCGAAGCGGTCGACGCTATCAGAGGAAAACGAGGCGCACGGTATTAGAGAGTGACGAAGCGACAATTCCACCCAGGCTCCAGTCCCGGCAGAGGATTTTTGTGTTAGATCTCACGAGATGACGATTCAGAGAACGACGTAGGTATTCAGACGGATTGTGGAGGTGTTCAGGTGGCGAGGGCGCTAATATAGATTGGCAGCGAGAAGGTTTGCGAGGGATCTTCAGACGCTTCGGACAGGAGGGCGTCGGGAATTGTTCTTACGATGCCGGCGAAGCAAGAGCATGTTCTGCATTAACGGCAAGTGACTTGGCTCGTGCCAAGATGTTGGAGACGGACAGATGCGACTTTTCGTCATTCGTGCCACAACAGCAATCGAGCCTGGATGGAATACAAGCGGCAGGAGACACATGGTCTAAGATGTCGTTAGCATAATCCAATTACAATCGCGCTGCGATGCCGATAAGGTAGGTTGGAGGTGTCGTTACTGCGCCCCAGGGACCGTCCCTTTCGAAAACATGCGCATTGGTGGGGTTTGCGACAACGCCAAGGACGGATAGTAAGCGACGTCCCCCGACTCTTCTCTTCTGATTGGCGGCTCCTTCGATTTAGCTTGGCTCCGCCGAGAACTCCGGGAGGTACCGATACTTCCCTTTGCTAACAATTTTTCAATTAAGTGACTCCCAAAGTAGGCTTGCGCTCAAACAACCTGCTCACTTAGTGTGACACCAGCTTTTTTTTCCCGCTCCTTTGCCTTAGTCCATCTCACCACATCACACAAACTTCGAACGAACTACGAAACGAAAAGGCAATCTTATTGCTAGACCGAACGTTGCACAAATTCTTTGCCGGCTGTCTACCATTTGCTGTCGTTCATCTTCATCATCACACGGTTTTTTTTTCCCCCCTTCTCCCTCTCTCGAAAACTCGCCGCATCCGAATGAGGGTCAACCATCGCAAGGGATCCATTGCCTCGTTTTTCCCGAAATAGCTCGCAGCTCCTTGTTTCTAAACCAACTGAACACGCAAACATGGGTGATCGGATCAAGCCTACCAAGCAAACCCCAGGCTTAACAGACCTCAAATATCCCCTTCCAACGGAGTATTGCGTGCGAACTTGGAATATGCCCGACGGGCGTCTGGACCGTGGCCTTGGCAAAACAAAGAGACCCCATTCAGTGCAATAACACGCTTATTCGAAACAAGCTCAGGAGGCTCTCGCGGCTGCGACGCCGAGGCCCAGAGGTGCGGCTGCGCTGCCTCATGTATCGTCACCGAGACCAAAGCTTAGTCAAACTGAGCATATCCGTCCGAATTCAAGTCTAAACCGATCCATTTTCGGCCGTCTGTCCAACCCATAGAACCTTTCGTCCTCCAGACCTTGGCGAAAAGCGCATACACATAATGTCGACGTCTGCGCCTTATACCGCGGACTGAGAATCGAAGCCAACGACCACATCATTACCCCGACACTTCGTCAAGTCCCACTTCTCGCGTGTCACCGGGGTTTTGATAATTTTCGACGATGGACTGGACGATAACTTCAGGCTGAGAAATCTTCGGCCGAATGCTGAGCATGCACTATTGCTCTTACCTACCCAAAGAAGTAACAAACATGCAAGTTTCACGAGGGACTGCCGCGTTAGACGACCAGTGCTTGGGCGGCGAGGAGACCAAGTATGCCGCGACAACATGTTGCAACTCGGCATCAAATAATCCTTATGTACTCCTTCTTTGCCGATCCAACGGCATTCTTGGATTTGTTTCTTAACCATGCTCGCCGCTTGCTTCGACGGAGACGCAACGGTGCGCCGGCAATATCCGAATGACGAGAAAACAGAATCACTACAAGTCGACTGCTGATACTACCCCAGGTCTCGAGGTTGGCGTGGAAAAGCGAAAGCAACAAACGTGTTTTGACGCAAGATGGATATCAGCTAAAGTCGGAACAGCCAGCTTCCATTACCAAAATCCAACCAAATTCATTGTTAGACTGGCTTCCGACTTGACCCTTGGTGCGGGCTTACGCTGGTCTAGGCGAATCGAAATTTACACCATTAGTCTTCAATTGCCGACCGTGGCACTTCGTGGTGTCGTGCGACAAACGCGGCGAAGAGCGCTCACTGTAGCAGCGGTCTCGATGATAGCGGCGCCATTAGCAACGCAGGCCCGACTCTCTCTCTACGTCGACAAGCCAGCCAGGACCATTGAGAACCATCGCCATTGGCTTGGGCATGGGAGAAGTAACATTTTCTACGACAATCTTGTCGCCATAGCAACCTCCCAGGCCGACAGGTCATTTTCACCCCAAAAAGAAAGAATAACCATGCGACCTGTACCCAAGGCTTAGGTGTGCGCCGCCGGTCGGAGGATTCCATGTGGAACCCGATCAACGGGAGATTCGGCCGAACCTTAGCGGCTGATGGTCCCCGTGTAAGGATCTGAGTTGGCTTCGGAGATCTCGAATTGGAACTTCGCGTCGTTCGTAAGTCAGGGTGTAGTGCGCGAAGCAGTTGACTGCCAAACACCCAGATCTACAGGGGTAATCAGTGGTGTTTGACGCGACTCCAATGCAACGTCGAACACCCAAATTCACTCAATCCCTGATAGCAATTTCTCACTATCGCTAGTATCTGTCGCCTGTTTTTGTTGAGGACAGTCAACGATTGGTCCCAGGCATATTCAATATCTCTTCGGGCCATAAGTCTGCTGATGATCACGGGTTTCATTTCAACAACTCGGGACAAGTCAATTGTTGCGCCGGCCGTCATGTTAGCGAGCATGGGGAATGATCTGCATCAACCCGCCGCGCTATCCAAAGGAATTGGATGGATGAAGTCTTGGTTGGCCAAAGGCGGGGAACATAGGCCATCACATCCCCATCTGCATCCAACCTAAACCATGGGGCTGGGATCAAGGGGCGGGTGAGGCACGTTGCCGAGTCTATTTGGACGACTTGCAACGGGTGCCCTGGTTCTTTCTGCGATGGTTGCTGGTTTATTAATATCGTCAGCCCGGTTCGCGGCGACCGGCGTCTGGTATTGCCCAATTAGTTGGTCCTCTGCTAACATTGCAGATCACTCCTCAAGAAGAGGACTTGGATGCGAAGCCAGCATTGTCATCGTCAACGGCAGCAATCGGTTGGCAACAGTTACAAGTGAATACTCTTGACTCGATTGAAGATAAAGAAAGCGTTTTCTGCCTCCAATTCAGCCTTGCGAAACCTGCAAGTGGTAAGATACGGGTATGAGGCACGTGTCCGTTGCGTTTCTGGGCCCGTTCCTCGGCTGCATGTGCTGGATATCATGAGCTGGAAGAAATGGCTATACAACGGTGTGGTGTCTCGTCAACCACCAACTGTGTAACATTACCTGCGCCATGATCATTCTGGGAAACTGGACCACTCCGACAACCGCGTCGACAACTGTCAAAGACCAACGTCGGCACTGAATTCTCTTCGAAAAGTCTCACCCGTTGAGCAAAGGCTCCTGAGCGAGAGGATCAAAGCTGATCTTCGGGTGACACGCGCGGTTATTCAACTGCGGGCATCATCTTTTCCACGAATGGCTCCACGCCCCCACTTCTGGGACCTGGGGCTGAAATGCACCGGTTTAGAGTGGAAGCCAAACAATCATGCCATATTGACAGATGGTCAATCTGACAGACGGACGATGCTGTACGGCGTCGGCACTGCCTCGCATCGACGGGATGCAAGGGCCGCCATTTTCGTCCGACTGCGGAGCCTTGTGCTGAGTATGCTGTCAACCCAATACCACATCTACATACTTCCACAGTGAGGAGTGCTTACCTAGCGCGTCGGTGTTCAGATGATGGAAGGGTTTGTCATCAAGAAAGTCGTTCGGGATAACCCCTGGTGAGCCCTCAGAGACGCTGGTATCCCGCAGCGGTTCTCGACGCAGCATCTTCGCGGTTCCGGAAGCATAGGCGGTCGGGGCCTCTCCCTTCATCCACATTCGCAAACGTTCGGCTCAAATCTGCCTCCACCACTTGGTTCCACGCTCGGTGCTAAACCGAGAGGCGATTCGACGTCTACAGGGTCAAAGATCACACATATTATCGAGAGTCTGTTCCTGAGTCTCTTCGAGCCAAGCTCACGTGAAGTGCTGACTGGGGATTCGAACGAGGTTAGCTTGGTGAGCACGCAAGGCAGCGAGTAATCGCAGAGGATTTCCAAGGAGTTCCCCAGTCCCGCATGCGGACTTTCAGCCGCTGCGGAATGAATGGCCGCTAGCCTCAAAATGGACTTCGAGAAGCATGGCGACGTGCTATCCTCCGAGAACGCTGATGGGTACGAAATGCACCTTCAGAGTACGTTCCATTGGCGTCAATCCCCCGGCGGCACACCCACACCTTCTTTCTCATGCCATGGGTACAGCTTCCTTGTGCTTATGGGGTTCTCGACTGAGCCATGGACGCCCTGGGTTCACGCCTACCGTTCTTTCCCAGCTCCCAGCGAATGTCGTGGAAATAGGGGCTTGTGCCATCCCACGCTGACTTTGAGAACAGCGAAGAAAAAATGACAGGGGCTTTAGGAACGTTGGTGATACCGGCCGCCACGATTGGTGAGCGACCTGTTTCCCCCCCCCTCCCAGGGATGCTTTCCCCGAAGCTGAAGAACGAGAGCCCAAGGACCGCACCTGGAAATCCGACTTTGACTGGTGTCTGTCTCTGTCGCAAAGACCGCGTGCATACGCGACGCCGCAGATTGGGACACCAAGTGAGAAGACTGGAAGATGACCTCCAGCCTACCGTGTCTGCGGCCCCCTTTGCGAAGCTGTCTGCGTAGGAAAAATAACGAGAAGGAGTAGACGTAGTATGCCCTCGTCAACTTTTCGACTACTACAACTGCCCGGGTGCTGAAACTCGCAGTCACACGCCACCGTAGCATTCGATAGGAAGAGCCTGTCAGAGACGAATGGTGACAGCGCCTTGCCATCTGGATGCGGCTAGGCGCGAGCGACTCTTCGAGGCCCCCTCCTCGTGCACAGATGGCGTGGCTCTCCTAACTCTTGCCACTAGTGATGCCTCCGAAATACCACTAATCCCTAGGAAAAGGAGAGGGGGAAGGAGAGGGGGAAGGAGAGGGGGGAGAAGGCTAAACCCCTCCCTCCCCCCTTCCCCGAAATGGGAGGCGTGTCTCCGCCCTCGGTTCTGGAAGTCGAAGACGCCGCTCACTCATGGAACCGGTCCCCGAAGGCGCCGCCATTCTGCTCCTCTTCCGCGTGTGTATGTCTCAGCTCCCATCAGATCTGGTCCAGCTTCCAGCCAGTCGTCTCGCCTTCTCCGCCACGTCCACTCCTTCCATTCTCCCCCTCAAGGAGAAGGGTTTGGCTTTATTCGTGCTGAGCACTATCGACCACGTCAAGCATGCGACAGTCTCTCCTCAGCTCCGACGAAAGTTGCGACCTTGACGGGACGAGCTTCCACGATCTGAGGGATTTCCATCCATCCAGGCCGTCGATTGCCAGACATAGATTCTCTGCTGTACCGCTGAATCATGATGACTCGCAGCCTGCATACAAATTGAGCCAAGGGGGAGCGTGTGTGTGTGTCACGAATCACGATATTGTGCAGTCGCCCTCTCTGTCAATATCACGAGGGGGGGGAAACTTTTTTTTCCCCCGTAGCTTTGAGAGATTCGCAAGCCTCCCGAAACAAGACCACCGCACCTTAATGGTGTGTCCTCCGTTCTGTCCCGGGGGGGTGGGAACGGCTGCGGCGAACATCCACAGGATGATGATATGCAAGCCTCCCAAGGTGCCAATGTGGGTTCATCCCAAGGCCACAATAAAACCTTAAACGAGCCAGCGCTTGGAGGAAATCACGCTCCTGAACTGCAGAAGACGGATTGAAGCAAGTAAAGGCCGGATGCGGGCCCAAAAAAAAAAAAAAAAAAAAAAAAAAAGGGCAAGCACCCGCAGCTCCGCGCGGCATCGTGTACCATGTACGTTTTTTTATCACTGGATGGTTCTGTCTTTCTTCTCGTCACCCAATCGTCCGATCCCACTCGTGAAAAACTCTCTCTTCTCTAGGCTGCAAAAGTTCTAGGCTGCAAAAGTAGTAGGCCTGAACTGGTGGGAAGGGAAAAAAAAAAAAAAACCCCGCAACTCAAGGTTCTGCATTCGTTCATCGTCTTTTTTTAGGGGTGTTGGCGTCCCGCCGTCCGTCTGATCATTTTCACCGCGCGCGCGCATGTCTTCGGACTTGGCGCAGGGTCCCGTCAGAAGAAGGGAAAAAAAAAAAACCCTCCGGCGTCTGACGTGAAGCTAAAATCACCTAGTTCGCGAAGTCTAGATCAGACGAAAGAAGGAACCGCACACCTTGAAGATCTCTTGCGCGCCGCGTCCACGGTTGAATACAGCTATCCGAGCTTAATAATAAAACCGACATGTCATTTTGACAGGGAGGCGAGAGAAGAAGAAGAAGAACAAGGGAAAGGGGAAAGGGGGGGGGGGGTTGGTTTGTTTCTGCGCCGTCGTCTGCTCTTTCGGTCTCTTTCTTGTCCGCTGGCGGCCGGCCGATCTACTAATGTTGAAAGCTGACTGTGACGGAAGAGCTTGTTGCGCGCTCCACGAGCCATCGATTACGTGCACACGCACACACACACACACACACACATACACACATTTCTGGCGTCGAGAGGTTCTCGATGTACGCACGCTATTACCGGGGGAGTCAAGTCAAAACGGGGGGCCTGTCGAGAACCACCTCATTGATGAAAGCATGCCCCCGCGGAGCTCTTGCTGACCTTTCGCTGCGGCCTTGGTCTAATACCTTAGTTGGGACCTGGTCTCAGCAGAAAGCGACGAACCGATCCTGCATCACATGCCGAGGGTAAAATCAAAAGGTTACATCGCAAACACTCGCGTTTCCACAATTCAAGCTCCGTCACTACAACACATAATCGGGAGTTTGATAACGGGTACGCCGTCCCATGTTCTCCATACTCAAGTTTGACGTCCTGAGAGCATGACCAGAGCCATGATGGTCGCATTCCAGAGTTCTATGATTTCCGGAAAGGAAAGAAAACGCACAAAGTTGCGTCATTCGTGACTAGGCCGTCAGAGACTCTCAGTTCACGGTGCATATGCAACGAATACAAGCTTCAATAAACAGCAATAATAAGTTTTGTACCCGGTGACTCCGTTTGACCCGGAGGCATCAGACGGTCCAGGACCAGCGTTTCGCTGGTGCAGCCGATACTAAGTTGTGCAAGAGATTTTTCAGAGCCTCGCCCCTGATATGTGGTATCTTCCAAGGCAATTCCATACCAAACAGCAACTCCGACTGTTCTTCCGTATGCCGCAAACGAACTCCGTCTTCATTGGCCCGCATACAAAGTTTTCATCGGACCTTATACGAGATCCTGATCGCCATTGTCCGTAACCGGGACAGGTCCTGTCATTATACCCCTTTGTCCCATTTGTCCTTGTCCCGTGAATCCATTTTCCAGTTTGTGGTCGCTCGAGTCCCGATGTCCAAACCATTCGCCGCCTAGATTCCGCGTCCAGAGCAGTCCCCTAAACAATTTGAATAACGAACCCCAAGCATCCCGTCTATAACCCGGGTAGCCGCGCTCCAATTAGTATGCCGTGGTATCGGTGGTGGCCCAGACTAGCCGTGCGCGTGCAAGGCCAATTGTGCAAAGAAAAAGTAGGAAAAACTTCGTGAAACTTTAGTTCTGCTTCGATATCGAGCCACTTTTGATGACGTTGTTCGACGCAACAAGTACTTGTCCGCAAGTATTACCCATCCCATAATGGGCCGCCGTCTCAAAGGATGAACTTGTCAACCCCTTAGCTGGGAACTCTGTGCTCAAAAGACTGGTCGTGGTCGGGCTTTTGAGGCGGCATATCAAGTCGTTGATGCATAGATCAAAAGATGTCTCCAACAAACACTGCAATTGTCGTCGTTGGGATCGTCCTCTACCTAGTGCACCTCCGCTATTCGCGCTTCACTGGCGGAGTTCCGTCGTCTGAACCGTCTTGGGGTGAGCAGCGGCTGTTGTCGTTTGATGCTTCCCCTTCTTTTTGTCCGCAGCCCTTGACAAGTCGATGCCTCTGTGTGTTTCGTTAGTACCAGTTCCACGTATGTACCATGCGTAGGATATGCCTGTGAGCTAGGATCAACTAACCTTCAATGCATCCTTGCGAGAAAAGCTCTTGTCGCAATAATTACAGGGAAAAGGCTTGACGGCAAGATGAATTCTCTTGTGCCTCTTCAGATCGTGATTCCTATTGAAAGACTGGGGGCACTGGTCGCACTTGAAGGGGCGCTCGGTTTGAGGGTTTGTCGGGCCGCCGTGATTGCCATAGATAGGAGGGCCCAGGTGGTGTCCGTATGTAGGCACACCCATACTCGACACGAGAGACATGTGCTGGCCTGGAGTATTCAGGTTGGACATTATGTGTCCTCCTCCCATCGAGGGAACGCCGTAGCCATAACGGCCATAAGGAGGAGCCATCCCAGAAGGATGCTGAAGAGAGGCAAGCCCCCTGCCAGGTCCAGCCGCATTCGTGGGGGAAGGTACGTTGGGTGAAGTGCTGTGGTAGCTGGGAAACCCAGGCTGTTGAGGAGCCGTGGATGTAGGGTAGTAAGGTTGCGTCGCTGACGGTCGAGGCTGCATATACGGGTCAACATGCGAGGGAACACCGCTGGGCGTCGGAGGGTGCGTTGAGACAGGAGTCTGGGAACCGAGAATGCCGGGTTGCGCTGCCTGGGGCGCCTGGGAGGGCAGACTGACTTGGGCAGAGCCCGCACCCCCTTGATGATAGCCAGTCTGGAAAGACTGATGGCTTTGGGCGTAAGAGGGTTGTGGAAGACCTTCACCGCCTGTCGCTGGAGACTGGGAGGTTCGCGAGTAGGCCAATGGAGACTGTTGCTCGTAAGTGCTTGATCGCGAGCCGTAGGGCGATTGCTGGGTGAGTCCCTGGGGCGTTCCCGAGCTGAGTTGGTAAGAGCTTTGAGGAGTTGGCCATGATCCTTGAGCTCCTGCTGCGTAGTAGTGGGAACTCTGGGAGCTGGTGGTAATCACGCCGGAGGAGAGCGGACTGAGCCCGTCACCTGTCACTCCTGAAGGCGATGTTAGACCAGAGCTGGCGGTGTTTGGAGAGTGGTGGGTGGTTGCAGAGGAAGATGAGGGAGGCGCCGACGAGGAGGGGATCATCGTCGGGGCTTGCCAAGAAGTTTGTGACTGAACGGGCGTGGTGTGATAATTGAAAGTGTACTGATGAGGAGGTTTACTCATACTGGGAATGTCTTGGTTTGTCGATGGCAGATGGAAATGAGGCAAGGCTGATGTCGCTTGTCTGCGAGCTGCGAAGCTCGTGGAACCCGTGTCCATCGCCATTTGGGCGCTTCTCTCTTGATATGACCTTTCGTCGTTCTTTCCTGTCCACTGCCGGGACCAGGTGCGGAGCCAGCAGGCCTTCCGCTACCTTACTTGTGCCTTCCCGAAAGGTCGGTGGAGTTCGAGGCAGGACTGCCTCAGGAGGAAGGCGTGAAAGATGTCCCGTTCTCCTTCCTCAAGCCAGGAACAGCCGGGGGTCTTAGAACTGGGGCCGACGGCTGAAAAAGCTGGAACTCGGACGCGGTGCTGTGGAATGGAATGGGAGCAAAAGCTGCTCTTGCGGCGGCAGCTGGTGTTTCTGCTACTCCTGCCGTTTCTTGCGGGATCGATGCTAGCCGTTTTCTTCAGACCTAGCAAAATCACCAAGGATGTTTTCGTCGGCAGACCGGAGGAGGAATGTTGTGATTATCGGGTACGGAGTGGGAGACAAGACAATCGGTCAGATGCAAGAAAAGAACTGTAGCGGAAGTATACAAATTGATAATGGACACGGGATAGGAACGAAGTCGGTAGTAAGCAGGTGAGCTAGTCGACGAATGGAAGATGGGCCACGGAATAATAAGTAGGTGATCCGAGGGACGAAATCGAGAGAGAGGCTTCGTGAGGAGTTTTAAGCTATTCTGGGTCGAAAGGAGTTATCGTGCGTCGATCACCTTCGGGCGCCATACCAGTCCGTCTCTCTTCCCAGTATGGAGGCGGCTGTCGACTATATGTAGCTTTGCAATGGTGCGGGACTTGGACTTGGGGACTAATCCGGGATCTGTTAGGCGCAAGCCAGCATGGCTCTAGTTCGGGAGGGCTGAAGGGGGCTTGTGAATGGGTAGTCGAACACACCCAAAGTTACGAGAGGACCCTGGCGCCTCAGCTCCCAAATACCGGGGGTGGGTTGTTGTCTGACAATGGCTGGGACGATGAATTGCCCTACGAGAACAGAGGAACAGAGTAGAGTACCTTATCCCGTAGATTTTCGCAACCTGAATGCTTCTGTTCCACCGGCGGAGGCGGGCGAGAGTGATTGGAATGTCTGAGGAGGACGTGGGAAGCGGGGAGAAGCAGGAAGACAGCCGTGATCAACGTGATGCTTTTTTTTTCCCCTTCCCTCTCGGTCAATGTCTCTCCAATGAGTCTGTTTCTGTTCTGTACCGTCTAATTCTGTCAATTATCGAGGTGAGGTCTTGTATGGAATGAGAGCCCAGCAGGATAAGGTAAACCTCAGTACTCGAAGGACCAGCCTCGCTCCGTGCTGCTGGGTCCGTATGTCTGTACCTCAGGTCCTAGAGGACTGGCGACGGTGGCGTATTGACTGGCCCTTGGCTTTTAACCAGCCTGCCCAACAGGGTTTGACCTCGTTACAGGTCGAGAAGAGGAATACAAGCAGGCTGCCGGGACGATGGATTTGAAGAAGGGGGTGGGTTGCTCAAAGGTAGGCGCCGGTCTCTGGAGATAGAATCTTAGTATTCCACCTGACGGGCAAGGGCGAGAGAGCGAGAGTGTCCTACTGTCTGGTGTGAACCACGTACACCTCGCACCCAAGCAGCAGAGGTAAGAGATACGGATCAGGAGCGGGCGAGGTTCCTTGTCTTGGGGAAACACACGGACGCGGAGGGTGAGAACAAGGAGGGAGGGAGGGGGTGAGGAGCGATTGGCGGCCAGAGAGACCCGGGCAAGGGGGGGGGGGGGGGGGGCGACCTAAGGGTGTGGGCGTACAGGCGTTAGGATGTAGGCGCAAGTGTACGTAGTATGTATGTAGGAGTGGTCGCCAGATTGACACTGAAAGTGGAAATGGAAGAGGGAGTGCAGGAGGAGGCAGTGGGAGTGGGAGAAGTGTCGTTTCTGCAGAGCAGAGGCCATGTTCCAGCCGGGCCTGTCATCATTCAATGGTCACTGCTGAGGAAGGAAGCTAGGGAAGGGGGGGCCTACCTGCCAGCCGGAAAAGAAACGATGAAAGAAGCAACAGGCGGCGTGTGCCGGTGAAAGAGAGAAGGACGGGGTGCCGTGCCGTCAGGGTATGGGACGCAATTCCTACTACGGAGTGAAAGCTACTATTATGGACACGGCGCCGACGATGAATTGGCTGCTGAGGTAAGTCAGCTAAGACCAAAGTTAGAGACAGAGAGACAGGAAAGCGTGAGAAGGAAGGAAGAGATGGGAAAAAAAAAACGAGAGCAAAGATCGAGGCCAGAACCCTGTCTACCTTACGTTAAGGTAGGTACTAGGCAGGTAAGGTAAGGAAGGTATCTGGCCTGGGACTCCAGTCAGGTAGGTGCTCCGTACCTTGCTTTGCATTCCTGACCAAGCGAGACTCCCCCTTCCCCCAGACCTTTTCCTTTTCCTTGCACCGGCACCAGCACCAGACAACTGGTTCGCGACTCCCTTGTTCCCTGAGATTGACCTTTCCCAGTCCAGCAGCGAAGACGACGCATGTGCTTGATGACCCGCCCGCTGGCATCTGCTTCTGGTTCTTGCTTGCCTGTGCCGAACCAGAATAAGAATAGCTACGTAGCTTGTAGCTTTTTGCAGCGAAGCGACGAATGAGGTACCAATTACGGTCATTAAAAGATGTTGGGATGCTCCCTCCAACCTTGTTCTGCATTTCCCCGAACTGCAACACTTGAGACGATCTGCGGATTAACATTGGCTTTTCGGGACGGGATTCAAGCCAATGCGACAACGCCAGGTCGGTGCGGTGGCCGGAAGGAAGAGAATCGGGGCGTAGGAAATTATTTTCTATAGAAGGGGGGACTGCCATCCCATACGTGCATCCGTGAACGGCTGCCCGTGAGGTAAGGTAAGGTATGTAAGGCAAGGCAGTGGCCGGCAGCACAGGAGAGGTTCGAGTGCGTCCGTACGGTGCCCCCATATGCGTTCGAAAGCACGCAAGCAATAAGAGAGAGTCCTGTACCTCCATCTCGGGTTGGTCGGTGTGTTGGACATCCTATCAGCTGGGGTCAGCACAACCCTGTCCTAGACTTCAGCTTATTCGCACTTTGTTATTATAAATGGACCGTCCTGAACTCCAGTTCTCGGGCGTGTTCTCCCAAGCATGAAGGTAAGGTAGCTTGCACAGCTGCCCACTGTCAGGCGCGGAACAATATGCAGTACCTTATGTGCTGTCGGTTCTGGTCTGGCTGTATTGTATTTCCAACATCAATGTTTTGGTTCCAGGCAGGTGCAGTCAGCTCAGAGCCAGTGTTGGGTTTAGGTCTCCATCTCATCTCCAAATAGATGCACCCGGGGCGTGCGCACGGAACGAAACCTTGGGGACTAAGGAGATGTACATTCTCTCTTTTGTTAGGTTGGCTAAAGATACTGCTCGGGTCCTGCTTCTGTTCAACTTTTTACCCGCAACATTGGAGTTCCTCGTCTGGTGCGGCCTTGGTCTGCCGTCATCCTATCTCATCTCACTATTACGTCCCATCTGCTGGGGCGACGTGTTGTTGGCAGATGTCGAAATGGACGAATGACAACGTCAATCGGCTATACTTGTAAGCCATCCCCAGTACATCTTACCGTAGTAGGGGGAGGTAGTTGGTGGCCACGACCTCGCTGACTGTTAACAGAAGTCGCTGTCGATTGAAGTGATAGCTTACAGCAGCCAAGTTCTTGTTGGGTAGGAAGACGTGTCGACGCATCTACCATAAAATTTGTGCATATACGTCGCTGTTAGACTTGAGCGAACAGAGGGCGTTGGGACACAGCAGTAGCTTGAACAAGGCTTAACGCGCTTGAAGTTGGAACCGTATGCAGCCCTTCTCAACTGCTGAGTGTTAAGAGTTGGAGCCTTCCATATTCCCTTGCGACGGAAAGGGGAGAGGTGACTCGAAAAACAGCCTGAATGACATTGAGGCCTCTGCCTGCAGAGAACTGCAAAGCAGAACCAATCTTCGACGGCTTATACAAAGTGCACAGGCTAGAATGACACAGACAGCCCCATTGTCAGTTCTGCGAGTGCGTTTTAAATCGGTGGCTCTGGCGACAGCCATGCGCCAAACGCCTGTCCGCACGAAGCCGATGTTTTTTGCTTGCTCGCCATACTGCAAGTTGCAGCGCCAGATACCTTAGGCGCTGGGCTTCATCGGTGAATCGTAGCTGTGGGTTGGTAACTTGGTCATCTTCCCAGCGCTCAGCTCGCGTCGCAAAGCGCAGGGATCAAACCGGGTATCCCTTTGCTGGGCCCGACCCTGTGTCAAGTACACCCAGGACGCCCGCCAGGATTCAGCTGCTTCACGCTTCAGGCCAAAAAAGATGCGCCATCATTGCTTGTTTCCTTCCAACTCGAAGAAGTTGAATGCTTCATTCAGGTCCGCATTGAGCTCGGACAATTTTGCGCCCGGTGCCATCTGATCTGACGAGAGGCTCGTGGCCGGGCTTGACAAGCTGTCACGGGCGCATGTACATGGCAGCCCGCTGCGGCTGCTCGAGCCTTTACACAACGGCCTCTGTCATGCACCGTCCTTGTCAGCACGCTTGACTCTGCAGCGGCCCGATCCAATATGTTCAGAGGGCGACCACTGCTTCAGTACTTCAGATGAATTCGTGGTATAAAAAGAACCCTAGGCGCTGAAGCGATTAGGTGTGGGTTTAGGAGCATACACGAATCAGTGCCCTTCTCCTCCTTCTGTCCGTTTTCAACCTTCAAGGTCAGTTGTCTCTGACGAAGGTGGTTCGCTGCCCGCTTCGAATTCTTTCATGCTTTTTCATCTCCTTGCTCAAGTTGCATGTAATTTGACGGCTGTCGGCTTTGAAACTTTTGCTGTTGTCTCCACGACTGAATGTCTGTCCGTATGCACTTAGAACGTCGCCAACGTCCGACGTGGACACCGCTTGTTTGACCGACCAAGTTTCTTTCTTTTCCCTTCAATTTGGTTCAGGCCCGGTCGTCCGCTTCTTGAGCCCAGGTACGCCAAAGGTGACGGCCCAATATCTCGCAGACCGCCACGACCTCAGCTGAACCATTTCATTGCAGGTAGGCATTGGGAAGAGGGACTCGCCGGCGCCCATTCGTTGAGACCAGGGTTTCCCCTTGAACATGGCCTAGCCGTGTCTCGCCCCGCTAACCTTTCTGCTAGGTGCGTGCGCTAGCCAACAGCTAAGGGCGCCGCTACTGCATGGTCCAGGTACGTGGGAGCGCATACGGCTAGCATCGAGTGAGTGCCACTGTACCACAGTGTCGCCTGGAGGCGACAGAGCTTGTACGTTTGATCGATGTGCTCTGTTGACAATCAATGGCGAGACTCTGATCCAACAAGCAGGCAGACAGAAACGGAATGCCTTGATTGCTTTCGTTCCTACGAGCGCCCGGATCGCTGGAGAGGACGGCGATAATCTCTGCTCTCTTAGTGGAGGTCGAACGACAACGACAAAGAAGTAGCATGCGTCAGCGATGCATTCGATGCACGCTTCGGCCCTGCACCCATTGTCAGCCTGTTTGGTGAGTCGATCGGTGACCAGCTGCTACCTAGTCATCAAAGTGTGCCTGCAGCTCGTCGTAGACTACAGTATGCAGGGGCTGCTGCTGGTCTTGTCAAGACTTCGACGTCGTTGCAAACATCAGACAGCGTTTTTATATTGCATTGTTGGTAGTACTCAATGCTTTTCTTGCCCACTAACGTATCCTGCGAGCCGAATGCCATCATCCTGCATACAGGCCTGTTCTCCCATCGGTGCTGGACTCGAGCGATGTTTCGTGAGCAATCCAAGGCGTGTGCGGCTTGCGTTGCCGTCGCGGTTCGCCCGCGAGTACGTCCCATGCATCCATCCACGGGTCCGCCCGAACGTCGCACTCCTCTCCCAGACGGGAGGGACGCCGGGGTTCCATGTGCGTCGTGTAGTCTGCTCTGGGCCTCCGCGTGCCTTTTCATGCCTCCCGTCTCCCCAGATTTGTTCCAGTCTCTCGACTACTGCTCTAGACCCGAATCGTACTAAGTCCACCAAATGGACCCCGACCTTGCCTCTTTTCGGAATTTTTTGACGAGTGATCGATTGCGAGCGCGTCCTGGTCACCCTCTTCAATATCGCGCAAAGGTGATTTGATGTGGTCGGCTTTCAAGGCCATTGACGGTGACAACAGCAAGTCGATAACGCACTCGATATCCTATATTGTTTCCAAATTTTAGTGCTTCGCTGAAATTGACTGAACTGGTGGATGTAACTTGGTCACGTAAAGTAGGGCAGCTTCACGCGTCTGCGGGTTGGGGTCACATCTTGTATAACTCGAGCTCAGGCCACCTTTTAGACTAGCACGACGTATCCGTTGCAAAAAGGTTCGGTTTAGCCGCGTCACCACCACGGCTGATGTGATTGATGCTCAAGGTATCTGATGTCCGTCAAATACCTCGCATCTGCGAATCTGGGCTCGAAACTCCAGACCGTTGGAACTAGAACGTGGGCACCTGGTGGTGGCTTCTCATCGTACTCCTTGCGTGTTGCGAATTGTGGTAGACTCGACCGCCCTGTGCTTGGATCGTCGCGTTCATGACACCATGCTAAAGCCTCCCAAGCCTCCCAGTGTGTATGGTGTAGATCGGAGCTGCAAAACGGCAGTCAAAGCTCGCCCGCCATCTTGCCTCAAGCGGCAGGGGTTTGTTCCTCGCCAGACAGCCACAATTGCAGGATCCATGCTGATCATCCTCGGTTGTTGAGGCTAAAATGCCATCCGTGACCCCCGTCATTTTCGCGGTGTGCATGCGTTCCATCTGCCACCAGGAGCAGTCTCGCGACTGACGTTGGCGAGGGTGGAGAATACCGAAGCACCTTACTGAGGTACAGTCGAGGTAAACAAGGTGATGGTTACTTAACGAGGGCATCTCTTCCGTGGCAGATTGGCAGGCTTGTAAGCCTTGGCCAACCGATGTTCTGGCATGCCGGTGCCTCGAAATGAAAAACTAGGGGAAACCTTCAACCGCATTGCTCGTGCTTGAACAAACCTCTGTGAAACATAAACGTGATGTGCGATGCCGACGCCTGTTAAACTTGGTCAGATCGTGAAGAATCATCTGAGGCGAATGCATGTGAGATGGACGGAGTGACAAGTTGCTTGACTGGCCTCCAAACGCAAACGATCAGGTTTGAGTACGGCTTCGCTCATACCGGTCACTGGGATACGACTTCTCTTTACACAAGCTCCTCCAGAGTCGGTTCCCAGGAAATGAAGCGGGAGATTATGCTCTTTCAATGCTAACCAGTAGTGGGAATCGCCTAAGCAGGAAACTGTGAGTGTCCGATTAGATGGAAGTCGAGTGCAAAGTCTTTTGGAAACAGCGCGGTTTGAAATCAAATGATCC
The DNA here is from genome assembly GCA_037178605.1 of Colletotrichum euphorbiae. Classification (NCBI taxonomy): domain Eukaryota; kingdom Fungi; phylum Ascomycota; class Sordariomycetes; order Glomerellales; family Glomerellaceae; genus Colletotrichum; species Colletotrichum euphorbiae. The sequence goes on along the minus strand of JAXCEF010000066.1, from coordinate 10,402 downwards.
GATCGTTTTCGAAACGCCTGTTCAAGGTCACGACGAGGCTATGCATTCACCAGTCGCCTCGAGCCGACGAGGCGTGGCAGCAGCACCCTCGGCAATGGTGTGTCTTTAGCGACGCACTCTGGCCACCCGGATTCGCAGGGGCAGGCCCTGTCGGAAGGTGCCATTGAGCTGTAGGCAACCAGCGATACGGACGTAGCGTGGTTCCAAGCCCTGGCACGGACAGGGGAAAGTGTCGACTACTGACGGTTTCCGACCTGTCGGGCGAGCCCATCGGATCTTCCTTGTTCGGCGTGTCATCTGATGCTGGGGACCTCATCCGGTCGCGCATTCAGACGGGTAGACACCTGGCACAGATGACGAGTGGCACGTTCATGAGTGACGGCGGCAACAGGCTGTGGCCATAGAGCGCAGCAGTGGTCCATCCCGATGAAATCGGATCCCCGATGAAATCGGCACAGCGCGGAGCAGAGCGTTTGAGAATACCGAGCTGTCGCCCGTGTTCGTCGCCATGGTCGATTGACAGGCCTTGGGCGCAGAATAAGTTGCGGCGCATGTGAGGCGTTTCGGTCGCGTAGGCCGAGGCTCAACGCCACTGGAGGCACGCAACAGGCCGTCCTCTGAAGGAGTCGGCCTACTCAGGGGTCGAACGGAAAGGCTTTCGAGGCTAGGCTGAATCTTTCTGAGCGGTAATTATCTCCATTGGAAGAAGACAAGGAGGGCAGACCGGGCCAGACCAAGACCGACGCGGAAGGGCTGGCATCGGAACCAGGATGAGAGGCAGGTGGCCACGCGGCGTGTGATAGGCTGTTAGGACCCGGAACATGGGGGTTCGCGCTGGTCAAGCTTGTTTGTGGTGTTTGTCTGGAGACCGAAACCTCCTTTTGGGAAAATGCAATATTTCCTGCAAGGTGGCGGCGTGCGCGACCGATCGGGACGGTCGTAGACTGCTTTTCCGTTGTAAGGATAAAAGCACATAGCTGTAGCAGGCACTTGGCCTGTTCCGGGTCGGACTTTGTCGAAGAGTGTGTCGATGTTCTCGGGTCTTGGCACGTGGCGTAGTAGAAGTTGGAAAAGGAGGAAGGAATTGCTGAGTAAGATACGGTACTGTAGACGATGGCGATTGACGTTTAGGCATGCAGGGACTTCGGTCGAATTCGGAGCGTCGGATCTGTTGGCGAGATAGCAGTGCAGCATACGAATGGCGCTTGCGAGCTTGGTAGAATGGAGTTTGTTGGTTTGGCTTGGGGGGTACTGTAACCTGGCGAATGATGTAGGAAGAGATTCCCGAGAACTCGGTCAGGGCTGCAACGGTTGGCAAGCCATTGATGCAAATCTGGATTCGAGATGGAGGCGATTCTGCCCAGACGTGGAGGCGCTTTTCTCCCACGTCGATGAGGCACGGGCAAGGAGGGGGAAAAAGAACGCCTCGGTGGGCGGCTGCGGTTGGGGTCGAGAAATGGGTTGGGCCACAGCAGCAAGGTCCATGGGAAAGAAACTGGGCTGGCGGTGTACCTAGCTTACCGCGTAAGGTAAGGTAAGGTTGAATGAGAAAGTAAGGTAAGGTAGTACAAAGGAAGGTATAGAGGTGCCTGCGTTTCCATTCCTCGAAGGAAGTCGCTACCTTCATCTGGATGCTTCCTTCTTTGTAGACTGCGTACTGATACTTAGGTGCGGTAGGCACCTTAGGTATGGTACCTAGGTAGGCAGGAGGTACCTCAGGTGCACTGGGAACCTCAGGTCCAAACATTAGTTTGTGGGACTGGACGAACCAGGAGCTACAGCTTAACTTTATTTCTGAGCATGGCCATTATCCGTCAGAATCGACGGTCCTCTAATCGGGAAAAGGCACCTCTGTACGGATAGCATTGAGTCGATGGAGTCGATTTGCTATTTGCCCGCGCTAAACCCAACATGTTAGCGAAACATCTAATTCCACGCCACACCCATAATACCCACCTTTCCTAAAGTACCTCGAGTGTATAGTATATTAATTAGGGGTTTGAGGTCTCTGAAGTTATTACTTAACTTATAATAGGACTGTTGCGTTACCTATTATTATTATCATTAGCCCGCGTTTAAAATATAGAATTAAATTATAATATATTTATATATTTAATAGGAAAGCTCTTATAGTAAATCAATTAATACAGAGCTAAAGAAGTTAATTAATATATCTTAATTACTAAGCGTAGAAATAAGATTAGCTAAAAACTAAATAAAGAGTAAAATAGTAAAGAATTTCTTAATAATACTCCTAAAAGTATAGATATACTTCTAAAATAGTAAGTTATAGATATAGTTGAGAGCTAAACTTATATTATTAAGATATATCTTAGGTAAGAATATATAAAAATATTAAAGTATTTAGTCTTTTTAAAAAGAGAGTAAATAAACTATAGTAACTTATAACTATAGTTAGAGGAGCAACTCTTCAGAAGAAGAATTTTTCTACACCTAAAGTAAGCTATGTAACCTAGCAGGCGTTAGTGGGCGCGAATAATACCTAAGGGCATCACGATAATTACTTTATAGAGATTCTATATAGAGAGAATAGCATTAAATTAATAGAGTCGATTTATTATATTGCCTAGTCTAGCTTAATATATTAGTGAGCTACTACCGCCACAATCTGTTCTTACTTATAAAGTACTAGTATTTCTCAGTATGAAACACTTTCTACACAAGGTAGAACTAGCTGCATACTGTATACTTATTATATTTAACTATATTTATTATTCTTCTCCTAGCCTAATATAAATATAGCTACTTTTACTATATAATATATATTGCGACTTAACTTTTATAATTCTCAATATATATTATAATATACATTCATCTTACTAGTACCTAAAGAGCAGTCTCTATAACCTTTCTTACTAAGTAGACCCCTGTTTAGCGCGCGCCCTTATTAGGCTAAGCGCGCCGGGCGCTAGCGAGAAGTCCACTCAGAGTCGGATGGATATTTGGCCCGACTCTCCTCCATACGTACGCTCCTGGGCCCTCAATCTGACAGCTGGTGGCCAGTGGGAAAGCACTCCCTATTTCCCGATTAGGCAATGCACCTTAATCACCGTAACCACCGCGTTCCTTAGCGCACAGTACCACATCTTATTACCCCTACTCAACAGGAGCGTCCGGTCCTTCTGAGATTGACCATCTGCTCCCCGGACGAGGAGCCGCGGAAGCCACCGCATCCGAGCCGCTGGACCCCTCAAGCTCAGGCTTTCCAGTGAACACCTCCTGACGCCCTTGTGCAGCAGCGCCCGCCTGCCATCCAATGTCCAATCCGCCCCTGTCTTGATTGCCTTACCTTATGTAAGCCAACTCGGGCATCGAAACGTACCCGGCCTTATTAGTTGCGCAAGACAGCCCAGCTTTACCCGTGCCACGCCCCCACTTGCGCGAGCTACGTAACCTCCACCCACGCCAGTAGGTACTCACGATCCATATGATCAAACTAGCCATACAATTAACAAATCTATTGCTAATAATATCAAAATACCCTCAATAATCGCAATGCCGCCCAAACATAACGTCGCGTTAGAGGGACGTATTTATGAGGCTATTCAAGCGATTGAGATTGATCTAGAACTTATAATAACCCGGGCTGCCGAGATCTTCTGCATACCGTGCTAGCGACTCAACTAATAGATTTGAGGTCGCAGTAGTCTCATTAACTACTATACTACTAACCGCAAGTTAGATAACGCGCAGGAGGCAGCATTAGTATTATATATTAATTAACTTAACTATTTAAGCCTCTATATATATTAGGAGGTACTACGGGATATAGTAAACCTCCTTTTATTCAAGGCTTATAACTCACACGCTAGTAGGCCCGCACTATAAGTTAAGCTTAATTAGGATTCATGCTTTACTAAGTGCTATAGGTTTATTACTATTAAATCTAAAGTACTTAAGGCTGACTATTAGAAGGTAGAGAATCTTAAGGCTATTAATAGGTAGTTCTAAAAGCTCTACGAAATAATAAATAAGTATAGTATTTAGCTTAATAATATATAGAATATAGATAAGATAGGATTTTAGATTAGAGTTAGTAAGGATATATTAGTAATAACCTACCGGCGTAAAGAGTATTACTTTGCTATCCTAATTAATTGTGAGCTAGCTATTATAGTTGAGGCTATCTCTATTAGTAGTAAAGTTATTTCTGCCTTTCTTATTCTTAGTGGTATTAACTATATAAGTTAATATTAGCACAGGAGATATCTTCTTATAAGTGGAATAAAGAGGTAGAATAGATACAAGGATATTTCAAAAGAATAAATAGGTAGTTAAACTATATAAATCCTAAAAAATAACTTGATATTTAGATAGAGAGAAAAATACAGATTTTAAAAGATATATATTTTGTATGTGTATCTTCAAAATCTAAAGCGCTAGAAGGCGGGGAAAAGATCAATATATATAAACTGTAGTTTTCGCAAGACTTCGCAGTAGTACGTACTTTACGCGTAACCAGTACATAATTTATGACGCGTACGCGCTTACTCAGTATAGGCGCTTACTGATTATGAATCCTATAGAATTCTAAATCCTTTAGGATCATAAGTCCTGTGGGATTTTGCACGCGCAGTATCTGAATCTTTTCTTCTTTCAAGTTCATATTTAGAATATCTCTACCCCTATTTAAATAGTATAAAAGTATATACTATTTGAAGCGTATTTGAGAGGAGACTTCAAATATACCCTCTGTTTTACTATATCTCTAACATGTATAGAGTAATAGTAGGTTAAGGTTATGAGAGTAAAAGTAGTTTCTTCTACTATATTTCCTATAGTTAATAGTATGAGGTTAAAGAGATTAATGATAATACTCTTATTAGTATCTCTTTAAGTAGTTGTACTAATTAATATATAATTAGATTAAGTACTTCTATAAGTATATACAGAAATACTACTATAAGTAATTTCGTTTACTCTCACTAGATAGATATAGATTATATTATATCTACTCCTTTATTTAGTATTATAAAGATAATATTATTACTCTATTTAGCTTCCTACTATTTTTAATATATCTTCTATAACTCCTCAATATTATTATCTTCTAGCTCCTTAAGTACTATTACTTCAAGGCTAATAATACTATTATAAGAGAGGAATATATAACTATTATAAAGTTAGACTTTCTAATAATAATTTATAATATTAGAAAATAAGTATTTAAACCCTCTATAATTATATTAAGCTTTATAGAGGGTAATATATATCTATATAACTCTATAAAGGTATTAAGTAAGGTTACTTTCTATAAAATAATATCATTATTACTAGTAATACTAATCTATATAGGAGAGCTTTATTCCTTACAATTTAGTACTCTAATTATATACTAGAAAGTTAATACTATTATAACAAATATTTGTAAATTAGCTATAAAGCTCTACTAGAACTATAGTAAGTTATAGGAGAAATTTAGTATTCTTATTACTAGTATTAACTACTTTATATATAGTACCCTTATATAGTTAGTATAGCTCGTTTAGACTTATAATAACCTCGTGAGGACTCGCCTCGCTAATAAAGCGCGCTAATAGCGTTAAATTAGTAAGAACAGAGCTTTATAAAGCAGCGGAGTCCGCACACGGGCATAGGCGCATTAGAAAGCAGGGGAAAAGCGACTTAATAATATCTCACAAGCTATAGCTATAATTAAGCGGGTAGATAACTTATATTATAGGGCAGCTAAGGAGGCCCTTAACTTAGCTACTAAAATAGTATAAGTATAGTATGTTAGCAAAAAATTACTTAGAGCCTATATTATAAGCACTAGTAAGTTAGGGCGTTAGCTTCGACATATATAATAACTGCAAATAGTATTAATCAATTATATAGCTAGTTTAACTATATAGATCGTGAGCACCCATTAGCGTGGGTGGAGGTTACATAACTCGCGCAAGTGGGGGCGTGGCACGGGTACTCACTTGAGTGTACGTGGGTATCAGTCCCGGACGTGCAACACTCGGACCGCTTCCTCAGCTTTCGGCTATCGCAATCAAACTTTTAGCGACCATCCGGCCAGCCTTACTCCATCCGCCATTCCATCATGAGCTATACCTCAGCTACGGGATCCATATCTCAGCACTCGTGCATCCCGTCATCATCGTCGAGTCGGCTGGAGGCTGCCCAGTCTAGAGCACACCCTTGGAAGACTCTGAAGGAACTTGATACCGTCCCCTCGAGCTTCTGATCAGCGCCACGTCTTCAACGGCGCCAAAAGCCCTGCGCATCGTCACCGTGGCAGCCGTCAACGTCAGTCGGCCCCTTGGCCTGCCAGCCGCCAGCGTGTTGGGGCTGGCTCTTATCGAAGCCACTGTCGCATAATACCTCTTTGAAGCAGCCGTCATTCGCCATCAGACACCGCGATGCTTGTATCAACCATCATCTAGCTGATCTACGAAGACTAGCTGGCTACAGTAAGGTTCATTACGTCGAGCCATACAATCCGCAGTCGGCTTGAACATTACCGGCAAGCGGGATTGTCCCTGGCGCGCTGGCACCCATCGATGTGTATCATCAGTTTGTTACCAGTTTGCGACCAGAGACCATTTAACATGGTTGGGAACTTTGAGGCCGTCACCCGCCAAACGGAAATCTCACTACCGAGCCCCTTCCGATTCTTTTGTCGGCATCACCTCTGATGCCTGCGTCGATCCATCTTTTCCGACCACCAATCTTTCGAATGAAAGCACAATTGTTCGTACTCTCAAATGCGATGGGCTGGGACAAGCTGGAGAAGGGAGAAGGGAAAGAATAATCTCCTTCTACGAGTCTGATCGGGATTACGACCTCGTTCCAAACACGTCACAGACATCCACGATATATGACGAAACCCTAGAGGCTTGAGGGAACTCGTCTTCGAGCTTGTCTGCAAGAGGTTGTGGCCCATCTTCAATCTAGCGACGCTAGACTTGCTGGGCGATCGTACCCACGATTCTAGTCCTACTGTCAATGACATGATCGAACCTCATCAGATTTCGTTCTAGATCTTGGTCTTTGCGCGACGTGAAGCTCTCACTATAGCTACGCTAAGACATCTCGCCCAGATCTTGGATAATGAGGCTGAAGGCTTAGATGCTCCAGACGTCTGATGGGTGTGTCAACTCTGACGGCATTTGTCCATGCTCATGCCTGCGACTTGCCAGGGAAAATGTCTAAGACCTCGCTGAACCCAAGTCTCAGAACCACACGATGCCCATATCGGATATTCCTGAAACCACAATACTCGCCTAGTCGAAAGAAACCCTGCGTTTGAAGAAAGAGGCTAGCAATCTAGGCCAGCATCGCTTCCACTATAGCCACCTGTCACAACGTTGCTTGGCCTCTGCGTTTGATAATGCATTGCTGGCATTCGCCCTGCACTATTCACTATCGAATTCGCAACAGCATGGCGGAGGCATGAACATTGGAGAGCGATACGACCCTTTTCCTGCTCCAAAATTTTCCAGCTGTTTTCATAGCCTCTGGTATTGTCAGTTGTCGTTATACCAGGAACGAAATGGCAATAAACGGACACTCAAAACGCAGGGCGTCTCATGTATAGGCTTCGAGGTATGCTATTCATTCGAATGGACTTCCGGAGTTTCGTTCAGAACTGATGCTTCAGGCAGTAACTTGTCATCATTTCTTCTCCATTCGCGACATGGTACTATGAACGAAATGGATCATTTCAACATTCCCTCGGTACTGAATGTTTGAGGTCAGCCCTGTGCCTGCAAGACATGTTTGACATCCGGCTCGCCCAAGCTATCCGCAGTCAATGACTGCCCGCTTGCCCCTGGCGCCTTCGCCTTGGATCCCTTCAGAGCACTGGCATATGCTGCGGACATCTACGATGAGACTCATAGCGGACTGGTTTGAACTCACATAAAGTCACCTTACGTTCTGCAACGGCGCCAGTACGCTTTATTGGTCAATATGTGAATCATCCAAATATCGTCGTCTCGGATGGTATTTGAGTCACATGTTGCGTAGAAACTTGTCGTCGTCGGCAAATTCCAGTCAACATGAGGTGTCTAGGTTGGAATAGCTACTAGATGTTGATCGAAACCTTCGACCCACGCAAAACGGCCGCAGAATCCTAGACGCTCAAGTTTGTACCCAAGATGGCCGGTTCAGACAGACTCGGCATTTTGGGTGCTACCTGAGGAAAATGCGCATCAAAGGCTTCGGTTTCTGTGGGAATTCATTCCAAGCAACATGGTTAACAGCAGAACACAGGCTTCGGGCTTACGATGACGAGTCCGGTCAAACTCCATCTTCACTTGTGGCGTACACGGGAACTCGCCATCGGCTTCTTTTCGCCCCTGACAGCGTACCCGCCAGGAGAGGGTCCAAGACGCTTCGTTGCTTTTGGAAGCTCAACGACGCCAACCTAGCATGTGTACTCAACATCCAGCAAGACCACCTGCCTTGCTTTATCGTCTATCAAAATCCCGCTTCTCCCATGCCTGCTACAGCTATTCGGGGCCAGCGACAATGAGTTCAATCATGTGATCATGGACTTTATCAAACTCAATGAAACAGCGTTGTCGGCTGCAATTTAATGAGCTAATTCATCGGCAACCACCAACACTCCTTCGTCACGCACTCACTCGGTTGAACATCTTTGAAGGACTTCAGATACACAAAAGCAGGTCAACTTCTTGTGGGCCAAAATTATTATTTCTTACCAAAGTCAGACGATTTTGCCATTCCAGAGTTTGGTAATTCACGAAAGCCAGCCGTGGCCACCCTGCCAATCGAGCTACCCACAACCCATTACCACCCAGTAAACACACCCACATCAACCACCTTGTCTAATTCGTCACCACAGCCAAGACATCCAGCAGCGGAGGCTGAGATTACGTAGCAGCGTAATGCCAAAAAACCATACCTGCCGTTCTACCTTGTTTCCCGACATGTCTCGGCGAGCTTGACGCTGAGGTGACACGCGCATCTTCAACCCGTGGCTGTCTGAGAAATTAAATGGCCGCCTCAGACAGCCTTCCAGGAAGAGGCATGACCAAAGTCGACGCAGATTGGCTGCCCGATTCATCAAGGAGTGTGCCAATGAGAGAAGAGAGAACGCAGATACACGCCGGTCTCGTACCGTTTTATTTTTCTCTTTTGATTCTAATCATCAATGTCAGTGGTACCGCGGGGGAGAAAGCCGAGGTCCAGGCCTCTGGTAAGTCAGGAACCAAGCCAAGACAAGATGAGTACAGTTCCCATTTCATTTCTTCTCCCACCTTTCAGATCAAAGAACAAAAAAGCCAAACACTTTCTCTACGCAATTATCGGCGGTGGTGGTGGTCTCCCAATGGACCGGACCACCACCGAGAACATGGCTTTTCCCGCACGCCGCAGCTACCGGCCCGCCGACCCGTCTCACGTTGTCCGTTCGCCGATGGATCGGAGCGATCCGCGATCCGAAAGAAACCATCTCCGCACTCACAACCTCGCAAGATCATCCCGACCTGAACATGCGACTCCTCTCTCCCTCTCTGTCTAGGCCCCCTCGACTCACAGCTGCAGTGCCCGAGTCAAGCGTACGCGACATGAAGAATGCGGCGGGTCACATTTCTCTGATCTACCACGCGTCGCAGCCAGAACTACGGCAGAACGACCGAAGCATAGGGAACTGAGCCTAGGGAAAGAAACACGAACACTACGTCCGCCACCTCTAACCGAGCTCTCATTTACACACCAAAAGAACAAAAGAGGGGGGGCTGTCTGGCCTGAAACGCATCGGAGATCAGACAGCTGACACGTCGGGCGCGCCATAGTCGAATGTGAGCTGCACATGCAAGCTTGCCATTAACGTCGCTGTTGAGGCGATCGTGTGCCCAGGAAAGCAACCTCCAGAACAGCGGATCTGCCACATCGCAAAAAGAATCGTCGAAGTGAAACCCATCCTCCTCCTCAACAAAGGTCCGCTCCATCCACCAGCACTAAGCGCCGTCCTTCTTCCTCTCTCTCCAGCCGCAACCGACTCCCAGTCCTGCGTGAACAGATTTAGTCTCAGTTTGATCCGTGGAACCGGAATATCCATTCGTCTAAGCCTGTTGGTGTGATAATGGACGACAATGATGATTTCATCTACACCTTCCTTCCGACCCCTAACCTGCCTGTCCCCGCCCATCGATCTCGCTCCGGACGGTGAGCCGTTGCCATTCGCGCAGAGTGCGGCTCGGCTCACGATGTTATGCATGTCGCGCTTTGGTGGGCTTGGACCGAGAGAGGGACCTCCCATATCTTAACGTCCAGACCGACGCCATCAATCCAAGACGGCATCAGTTGCGCCGGAATCGACGGCCGAGGACCCCCCCTTTCCCAAGAGGTGTCCGCCGACGACGCCGGACTACACGCATATGGGGCGCCCCCCCCCCCTCCCCCC